>CM021749.1:9893170-10121505 GCA_011075105.1 Heteronetta atricapilla
CCATCTCGTGGGGCTCCTGTCCTGGGGGCTGCCATCTCGTGGGGCTCGTGTCCCGGGGGCTGCCATCTCGTGGGGCTCGTGTCCCGGGGGCTGCCATCTCGTGGGGCTCCTGTCCTGGGGGCTGCCATCTCGGGGGGCTCCTGTCCCAGGGGCTGGCATCTCAGGGGGCTCCTGTCCCAGGGGCTGCCATCTCGGGGGGCTGCCGTCCCCGGGGTTTGCTGCCCCACAGCACCCCTCGCTGCCCATGCCACGGGTTTTTAATGCTGCTTGCCTGGTCGCCGCTGCTTGTTCTGCTCCCCGTCGTCATCTGTGGGTTGGTGGCTGCAGAAATCCCAGGGTGGGCAATGCACGTGGGGTGTGCGAGCACAGAGCAACGCCCCCACCCCGCGTGCTGGCGTGGGGTAAGGCTTGGGGCTAGGAATTGAGACCCGCGGGGCGCCAGCTTGTTTTATCTCCCCAGGTACTTGCTCTGCTTGCTAGGCACCTGGTAATCTGAATTTCACACTGCCGGACAAAAGATCTCTTAGGATGCAGGCAGAAAGTTTCCCAAGGAAATGATGAGCCATCTGTTCCGCAGCCAGCCTCTGCTTCCATCAGGAGGTGTGTGGTTTTCATCTTCTTTTCTTCATGGGTGTTCGTGCTGTATCTTCCACCGGTTTTGTGAATTAGAAATGCATTGTTCCCAGCGGAGGATGTCACCAGGAACGGGGTGGTTGTAGTTATTTCAGTACTGCTTGGGGCAGAGTCTAAATCATCTTTTTTTTTTTTTTTTTTTTCTGTCCTGGAAGAAGAGAGGAAAGAAAAAGGTACATGGGAAAAGGCAGGGAGATTTGGCGGAGGGTATTTTGGTAACGGCAGAGCTGCAGTGACTCACGCAGCATCGCTGCATTAATAGCACTCTGAAAAAAAAACACACCAGAAACTGAATTTTCCCCCTTAATTTTGCTCTTCTACCGATCTGCAGAACGGTGTTTTTAAAAAAAAGAAATGGCATGAATGTAATTCTACCAACAGCACACCCACGTGAGGGTGGGTGTTTGCTTTCCCCTTTGTATGGCTGGTGGAGCAGTGGAGTAGCTTCCTGGGGAACTGCTAACAGTTCCTGTGATCTAGATTTTAATGATTTATATATTTATAAAATGTGCTTTTGCTCTTAATATTCACTCAGGACAGCCCTGCCCCGTGTGTGTGTTTACCTGCTCTCCGTCGCAAGGCTTTCGCCTACAAACCCCCGGCCGTCAGTAGCTCTGTGGGACTCGGAGGGTGATGAAGTCCGCTGCTGAATGAGCACCCGGAGCGTGGTGCGGGCGGCAGTGGGGCTTTCATTTATTTATTAAAACAAGGCTGCTGACACGTGGCCACGCACGTGCCGGGTGGGCAGCCCCACCGCCGGCCCCGCTGTGCTGCCGTGGGGCACCCCTTTGTCTGCAGCGTGCGTGAGCTGGGGGCTGCCCCCAGCCGGGGGTGTCACGGTGACCCCCGAGAGCCGTAGAAGTGTTAAGCCGTGAACGTTGAGCAGCTGGCTTGGGGCAGGCGGGGGGAATGCCCTCGCTGGGTCCATGCAGCGTGGGGCACCCAGAGCAGAGGGAATTCCTCGCACACCCCTTTTGTCCCAGCCTGCCGGCGCATCGAACACAGGGGCTGTGCAAACCCGGAGCCGTGGGTGCCCGGCGTCGAGCTCCGCTGCTGGCCGCCGCCTTTGGAGCGGGCTCGGGAGAAATGCATAAATAACAAGCCAAGGTACTTACACACACATGTTTTATGGCAAATGGCTGTGTGGTTCGTGATCATTTTTTCCAGAAACAGGTTTTATGATAATATAGTAAAAATATTAAATTAGAAAATGCCTCACTAAGGGTGATAAAACCTTACTACGGTGGAAATAGGTAATTATCCCCTCTACAGCCTAAATGACAGTTTAAAAGAAATAAAAATGTTAGTGCTCATTACTTGCTTTTGTAGGTTGCAATAAAGGGTAAGTTAAATTTTAATTCAAGGAAGACCCCTGTATCGACCTGCTGCCTGCACGCTCCCTACCCGAGGTGTGAGTGCCGTTAATTACTCGGCGCAGGTTGGTCCTCAGCACACCGTCCGTACCCGTGCCCCTTTGTGCTGAAGTCACCTTGCCCCCGCCTCGCGGTGGGGGGGGTTGTTTCAACTCAGTGGCTCAAGTCTGACGCTTAATATGTGTGGGTGGAGGACAGAAATTGTGTGTTTTTAACCAAAATCCAAGTTCATTATGCATAGCCTTAAGGGGGCTGAAAGTATTAAAATCCACACTTACCCTGGTGAATTGAAACAGAGACAAGGTTAAACCTGGAGGATTGATGAGTTTTGTTCTCTGCATGGTTAAATCCTGCTGAGGGGAGATGCTGTAGAAGAAAGGTAGCCTAGATGATGAAAGGAGGGGGGGAAAAAAAGGTTAGGCTATTATTATTATGTTTTAGCAGGGTAAAACATTTGTTGTGTTCCAGGGTAGAGGAGTTCCCATCGCTGCCCAGGTGTCCGTGCTATTATCCAGGCAGTCCCACTTGGATTCAGGCCTCAGCAGAGGCTGCTGCTGGTGTGCCCCGAGGCGAGGGGCAGCACTGCAGGGCGCTGGGCTCAGCTCTGCCAGGCTCGGTTCCTCCAGGCCTCTGCGTGCCCTCCGTGTGCCTCTGGAACCAGGGAGGGCGAGCGGCACTCGGGCAGTGCCACCAACCTTCCCTGCCCGGGAAGACAAATCCTTGCCTCACGTCTCTGCGGGCCCTGCTCGCTTGAAAAACGACTGCTTGTTTAACTGCCCTGGGAGGGGAGTGGGTTCAGCATGGATCCCTGAGCTCCTGTACCCACCAAAAGCCAGAACGCGGACAGAAACCTCAGGAGATCGGGTCTGCACCGGTGGGGAAAGGCAGAGGCAGGCTGCAAAGAACAAATGCTCCTTAGCCTCGGTATTACACTGAGCTGTAGGCCAGGGATCGAGGGGAAGGACTGAACCGGAGATGTTTTGTCAGAGGTGCCCAGGCTGCTCGGCCTCCTCTGACCGAGCATACCCCAGCTTTGCCCACCTGCGTGTGAAATGTCGCTCTGTCAAAACACCGGCTTCACATTCCCCTCTCCGCTCCCGACACGCGAGCCCCGCTGCGGCCAGGAGCTGCTGTGCGCTGCCCGGGAGTTTCACCGAGACTGCAGCACAAGCAGAAACGTTTGTGGGGGGTGATGGTGGGGTCTGAGGCGGGCAGCACAGCCAGGCTGGAGGGCTGTGATTGTCGCAGAACCAAATAGCATCGCTCTGCATTGTCCTTCCAATCACTTGACGGAGCCTTAAAGTCACAACATCTGCTTTATCAGCAGCGCTGCTTGCTGTTTGCCATCTGATTTCTCAGTTGAAACAGCAAAAGCGAGTCACATTTATCAGTTAATAGTCAGGAAAGATGGAAAACGTTGTAGGCTTGGGGCAGGCATTGCTCTCCCTCCTCCCTTTTCTGCCTGGTGGTTTCTGCAGGCGGAGGGAAGCTGGAAGCTGTTTGCTCCCTGCCTGCGTGTTCCCTTCCTGCTGGCTCGTGGGCGTCCCAGGGGAGCTTGGACCAGAGGAGGCAGAGCCCAGGACGGCTTGGAGCTGAAGCCTCCACGGGACTGCACAGCAGCGCGGTTTCTGGCATCTCCAGAGGAGTGGAGGCATCGTTTGTCCCCGAGCCTTCAATTTTGGGCACTCGGCGCCATTTACAACTCCTGACCCCTACCGTCTTCCTCTCGTGGGCTCAGAGCAGCTTTTCAAACATCAGCTCTGTTTTCTAGAGGTGGTTTGCTTTTGCTTTGGTGTTACACCTGCCCCAAATTGCCTGCACGCCCTTGATTTAGCACAGCAGCTCCAGTTGCGGCTCCGTGGCCGGGGCTGAGCTCTGCACACACAACACAGAGCCACCCATCCCGTTCGGTGAGACCACATCCCTCACCACATCATTGTCTGAGGGTAGAGCCGCCGATTGGTTAATTAGGTTCTAAATGAAAATTAATTTAGGAGACGTGGCTCAGTGAATTAGGGCGGTTTTGCCGTGCCCCCCAGGACTGACGGCTGGCCTTCCGCTGCCCCCAGGGCTCCTTCCTTCACCGGGGCTGACAGGTCGCTCTCTCTGGTGGAAGTGCCTGCAGGAAGCAGACACTTTCCAGGTGGGGACTGTTCCTCCAATAACCCCGTGGCTGTCGGGGAGCTCTGAAGGGCAGAAATCCCATCCTCAGCACCGCTGCGGGGCATCATACAAAAGGCTGTGCCTTCAGAAGGGGCGCTCTCCCTGGCCTGCCTCGATTCCCAGAAATGTGCGCGTTATAAAAGTGCTCTCTCCTTTTCCCAGCTCTCTTCTCAGGTTACTTCGGGTTTAAATTAAAAATAAATAAATAACCCCAGCCCACTTTATTTTTTTTTTTAATTTTTTTTTAACTTGCTCCTGTTACCCCAATTGCTGAGCATGTGGTATTAATTGGACTCTCGTTGCTGGGTCGTTTCCATTGTTTTTCAAGTACTGTCAAGTCCAAGAAAACGTATGAAAACTAAATTACAGTCCCACGAAGACTGATTGAATCCTCCTCGTGGCTCTGCGGGCTCACACATCCTATTAAAATATTCAATCTTGTTTTCTTACTTGAAGAGCCTGTCTGTAAAGGGCAAACCTGCAGAAGCCCTCGTTCTCCAGAGACACGGTACCCAGCCACACTGAAATATTTACATATTGCTGCACCGTGTGATCGGGCTCGTGCAAGCTCTTCCCTTTGCTTGCACGTATTAATAAAGATTGTTGAATGCATTTTTAATTATGCGAGGCCTTGTCGTTTTGAGGAGCAGGTGGGTTTGGTGGCAGCCTCCTGCTTCCAGTTTGACCTTGGAAAGTAACTTTTCCCCCTCCTCCTCCCTCCTTTCCCCAGGACGGAGCTCTATCGGTCGCTGTTTGGAAAAGTCACGCGTCCTGAAGAACCCGAGCAGAATTAGCACCCAGCCGGCGCATCAGGACCGAGCACACCTGCGGGCTCTGCACCCCCGAGAGCACCCAGAGCGGGGTGTCTCCAGCCGCTGGTTTGTTCCTAAAAACCTCACCGAGGGAACATCAGACACACACAGTCACTGCTGAACCACGCAGGGTCAGGAAGAGGAGTGGGGGGCAGACATTTGGCTTGGCCAAATGCCTCCCCCACCTTTAAAACGAACCCTCCTTCCCCCCAGAGACGATCCGTTTTCCACTATTCCTTTTAAATTCCTGACCTTGGTTTTGCAATCTGCTCGGCACAGGCAGCTCGCTCTGCCGGGGGGAGGGACACACAGCGGGGCTCACCGGCCCCTCCTGCAATCAGGGCACCCACGTGCATCTTAAATCCGCCGAGATTTTATTTGGGGGATTGGTGGGATTTTTACTGAAACGTTCAGTTCTGTTCGCTGGCTGCCTATCTGCAACGTGTGACTTTATTTCCACCGAGTCAAGAGGATTTAAATGTCATTTACATAATTAACGTGGCCTTAAAACAGAGAAAAGGTGCTCTCCTTGCAGACGGGCAGCGCTCCCCGGCCACACGCCGATTTCTGAACAGATGCGCTGCAGACATCGGCTGAGTCACCATGGGTGCAACGTGGGGACACATCTGGGGATACTTCTGCAATTAGAACATATTGGTGGGGCTTTCAGGCCATCATTGATCCTCTACGCTTAATTATTTCTGCTGATCGTGACAGCCCTCCCGTCTTCACCATCGCCGTGACACACTTCTGAAAGATGCCAGCACAAACGTGAAGCTGGCCAGAGGAGCTCCCTCACTTGGGGCTTTTTGTGGGGTTTTTATATCCAAAGGTCAGGAGCTGGAAATTAATCCCCGTAAGGGGGATTTATTAGCCTGCTGTGATCAATCCGAAATGGAGGTTATCTTGCGTAAATAATATGTGCATATATATGTATAATGAGCTGGCCACTGCTTGTGACCACACAAACTCTACTGTCTTTGTTTGGTGTTCTGTGTGCTCTAATTAAAATCCTTTGTAAACTGATTGTCCACGACTGATCAGTGCAGAAAAGGCACCGGCAGCTGCGGGTCCTCTAGGGCCCAGCAGCAGGACGTTATTCAGGACGTTATTCAGGAACCAGAGGCTTTGGTGTCACTGCACCGGAGCCTTGCGACCTCTCCCCAGGGCCCGGTGCTGCCACACGAAAGCCGCACGGCCCTCGTGTCTGCGCACGGTGCTGTGGGTGCGTTACTGCGGTGCTGAGCTGCTGCCCCGGCGTGCCCCAGCACCAGGGTACTCAGGAAATGCAAAGGCTTGCAGGAGTAGTCCCGTTTTGGGTCACCCACTGCAAAGCCCCATGTTTGGGCTCCCGAGTAAGACAAGTACTCATCTTTTTCTGCGTCAGGAAATACTCGCAAGCTTTTCAGGGGGCAGCTAAATTAATTTTTAAATTATTTTTTAAATTAAAATTTAGCACCCCCGTGGTGCCGGCCGGCCAGGGGAGCTCCCACTGCTCCCAGGGCCTTCACTCGAACCCAGGCCTGTTGCCAGGTGCTTGTAGCCTTTTTTTTTTTCCTCCCCATTGAAACCCTTTCTCTGTAGCTGCATTGTTACTCTTCATTGCGTCCCCAGAGCTGTCTGCACACCTGAAATTAATTAATCACTTTTACCCTTCTTCATTACAGATTTAAGTCTCCTTTCTAGTCACCTGTTTCCCACAAGCAGCTGGCCGGAGCGGCGCCCGCCGCAGCAGGGGAGAGCGGCCGCACCTGCAGGGCTGGGGCTCGAGCAGCGCTGGCCGTGGGACTGCCTGCGTTTACAAGCAGAAGGTGCGTGGCTGCGTGGCTACAGTTTGGGTAAATGCCTCCACCCAGCATGAAAAGTAGCCCGTGCCCAACCCCACATGGGATGCTGTGAGAGGCGAGGGACCAGGAACAGAAACATTTCCTTCGGGAGGGGGCGTTAAGCTGAGTGTTTTGTGACCTTTTTAATAAAGCGCCATGCTGGAGCTAAACCCAGCTCCCCTCCCCTAAAAGGAGGGTCCGAGGGTGCTGCGTGGCCTCGTGCCTGTGCCCCCCCAGCTCCAGGAAGCCCTCGGGGCTTTGCGCTGCCTTTCCCCTTCCCCCTGCCAGTCCTGGGCCCGAATCAATGGGGCCGAGGAGGCGGCGGAGGCCGGGCTCCCCGCCCGGTGGGAAAATGTACCATTTTTCTTGGATTTAAAAATAAGTGCAAGGTGAGTATTGACTTTGTGTGGCAAACATATGTATCACGGGGGGATAAATCTTTATGTTCACTTGCAGCGAGGCCGTATCTGCAGCTCTCAGGGAAGCGCATTGATTTCTCCAGCCCCATCTCCATCTCGCAGCTCCCTACTCAAAATGTGCCAGGCAGCAGCTCGCTACATGTCACCCCTTGCTCCTTTCGAGTTCAGGATGCCCCCGGCAGCCTTACCTCCAGCAGAGAGCCCCACAGCAGCACGGCTCCCCATAGTTGCTGCTGTGAGAGCCACCCAAAGGTGCAGGGAGTGGTGGATTTGGCTCAGCCCATGCTCATTAGTGAGCAAGGTCGTTTTGTTCAACACGAAGCCCATCAGTGGGCTGATGCTCCCCAGCTGTTACCGTCCTCGGGGTGCGACCACCCCAGGGCAATTCCTGGAAGCATCCCCCCCATAAATTCCCTGGCTATGGGGCTGTGTCTGCCGCTTCCCCTTACCAGCCTGGCACAACCCGCACACGGCGCTGAGCTCTGTCTCCCCACCCGGTAGCGGTACCTGCACTTATTTTTCCGAGCAGCAGCAAAGCTGTGTGGTCGTCTAACATCATTAAAATCTCATGGTTTAATAACCGCAATTCTGAAAGGCATCAAGGGGAGTAAATTGGCTGCTTCCAAAGTTTGTGTCGGTGGAATGGTTTCATGCTGCTTGCACTGTCAGAGCAAGCATTAAGGATGGTTAACAGAAAGCACCCTGCCCCTACCCTACTTTGGGGTTTGCTGTGCTGGCAAGTTGTCTGGCCTCTATTTGTGGCTTAGGCTCGGGGCGCTGACTGCACGTTCCGCAGGCTGCAACGCGCCTTTCCAGTCTGACTTCTGTGTCCTTTAGCGGTGTAGCACCGGGGCACTTCATTTTATTTTTTAATATTTTTTATTTTTGGAGAGCTGGATGTAATGTTAAAAGGGTAATATGAAACACTTTAAATGTGATAACTTCTCATTCGTATTGTTTGAAGAGATAAGAGTCAAAGCCCTGCTAAGCATGCTTTTGAATTCACTTATCAGTGTTTAAGCAGGCTTTTCTCCTCGCTCCCCCCCGCAACCTGGGCAGTGTGAAACGTGGGGAGAACCTGGGCCGGCAGCTTCAGCCTGCCAGGGCCCCGTTTCCTCTGCTGACCTTGACTCTAAGGGCAGCGCTGGATTCCGGGCACAGACGCCCTCACTGCCTGGGTGTGAGCGTGCTGCAGGAGCACACGCAGCCGTGTGGTCCCCGAGCAGCATGAACCCATGGGCCCACGGCCGCTGTGATGTGCCTGCGCCCAGCCCTGGCCGTGCCCCGCAGCCCGCTGTCCTGCTGGGCGCTGGGCTTGGCTCCGGGGGGCACAGCCCGGGCTGGGGGCCGTGCATGGCGCTGTCCGCCCCCAGTAACCCCAGTACTGGGGCAGGTGCTGCTGGTCCCGATGGCACCTGATGGGCCGTGGGGCTGTCGCATGGGCCAGGGCTTCGTGCACTGGGTCACACGGGTGCAGAACACCATGGTGCGTGCCACCGAGTTTTCCTACTGGTCAGTGCTGCCATTTAACAGTGAGGGAGACCCCCCCCCAACAGAATATTCATTCTTTATTAATTCCTGATACATCTGCTAATTAGTACCTACACAGGCATTATACCTTTGCAAAACATTGCACAGCAACACTGGGTGTACGTGGAATTAGGCGTGTGACCGGCGGGGGGACGGATGGAGGGGCTCTGTACATCCCCCCCACCCCCAAACCCCACAGTAGCAAAGAATTTCAACTTTCAGACAAACAACTTCATTTACAAGTGTGTCTCTAATTAGCTGCAGAATTAGTAAAGCAGAGTTTTCCCCCCATAGATCGGCCAAACCCCTGAGGGAGGCTGTGGAATAGAGAGAATCGCATTTCCAATTATTTTGTTGAATTGCTAATTTAGTTATTGTGCCTGGCGTAATTGTGATGGGTATTGGGTGTGCAATTCAATTTGTTTTAAATATTTGTGGGAAGGCTGATCAGTAATGGAGCTGACCTATTTCATGGCCCAAATTGAGAGAAGAGACTAAAACAAAAAACAGCTACAAAGCCACAGTTTGTCTCAGTTTTTATTTTGATGTCTCTCATCCCTCTTAAGACTGTTGATGCAACAAAAGGTTTACATTAAAAGATGATGGCACTTTGATCTCGGGCTTTTGAGAGCTTACAGCTTTGGTACTTCTTGGCATTTTAATACGTAGATATTTTAGGCTAAAGAGTTTGAAACGCATTTCTAGAGTTCAGTAGGGTCCCCCCCATCCAAACTGTAGGATGTTTGTTAAGGTGATTTATGCTTTTGCTCATCAGGACTCTGAGAAACGCCTGAGAATAACGGCTGGGGTTTTCTTGGCTACCATCGTCCGGTTTGACACATCACACCCCAAAAGTAACCTTCCATAGAGGGAGCTTCAGGAAGGTGCTGGTGCAGGGGCCAGCCGTACAGCCGAGGTCGTGAAGTTTCCTCGGGGCTCCCGCAGAGCACGGCCCTGCCTCCGGGAGAGGGCTCGGGGGACGTCTGTGGCACCCTCAAAAGCTCGCTGCTGCTGGGCTTTCCCTGCTCGCTTGTTTCAGTCGAACATTAAAGGGGAAAATAAAGCTGGGGAGGGGGCAGAGCTGCTGACGGCTCGCTGGGGCAGCAGCTGGGGGCTGGGAGCTAGGCCCAGAGCGGGGCAGGGAGCGGAGCCCTCGGAGAGGAGCTGCTCCTGCTGCCAGCGCCTGTGTTCTGAAATCCCAAAAGGTTTATTTCAAACACCTGCGGAGGTGTGACAAAGGGTGGGAACAAGGGGCAACAGGGGCCTGCCAGGAACAGACTCATGAGGAGCTTGTGCAGAACAGGTTGGGGGCACAGCCGAGACCACGCGGTGCCTCAGCTCTGTCCTGGCAGGGGCAGCCACTGCACCCCTTTGGGAGGTGCTGCATAAAACCTCCCTGCTCCTTCCTTAAGGCAAAGCAGAGCTCCCCAAGGGGTGCTTGGGATGAGGGGTGTGACAGACTTTCCACTCCTGCCAACAGAGAGAGATGTAATTCATTCTTTTTATTAAAAGAAATTGAGGTAAGTGAAATACTTCAGCACCAGCAAGAACTGTATGTACCGAGGGTGGTTTCCCCGCAGCGCCTGCCCCACCGCCCGGCTCGGTTCGGGCACTGCCCCGCACGCCTGCAGCACCCCGCGGCGTCCGCTGGCACCGCGCTCCTGGACCTCCACAGTGCTCCCAGGGCTAGAGCCAGGATTCACCTTCCAACCAGCTCCACGCTAAGTACTGGCTGTTTTCTTTTTGGAGCTACTTTACCCAACAGTTAAGTCGAGCCTGCCCCAGTGCCTGTAGCACGGAGCTAGAGGGGCTCTGCTCTTGCCCAGACTTTGGCAGCTGCAGCTCCTCCCAAGCACCGGGAACCGAGCCGTGGGCACCAGGACATTTCCCGCTGACTCCTGCAGACACCACGGCAGTGTGTCTGTGGCACCACCACGAAGGAAGTGCTGGTGAGAGCCCAACGGGACGTCCGTGCGCTGCACTCACCCTCCCCGAGCAGTCCTGCCTGGCTGAGACATTCTCTGTCTGTCCTTTGTGTCCTGCTGCAGCCCAGGTTGGCCTAAGTAAAAGCATCTTGAGGGGGTTGTTCGGGGGGCTCTAGTGGAAAAAAAAAAAGTCTTTGAAATCAAATTAGGGTTCTAAACTATTAAGACGAGGCTAGTCCTCCAGGTAACTCCAGGCACCGTGGGCCGTGCTGCTGTGCTCTCTCGGTGCTGCACCTTGGTTTTATAAGAGCTCTTGCACCCCCCACGCAGAAGGGGGGTGCTGCAGCTCGGAGGGAAAGAGCAGAGGGGAGAGGCACCGGCATTGTGATTAATTCTCATAAAAACATCCCTTCTGATTCGTGCAATACTAAAAGCGGATTTGTAAAATCTACAATACTTTTAAGACAATCATTGGTGTAAGCTCTCTGCTATTACTTTTTACAGGCTTCCTGCATACCTGATCTTTTATTATGGGCAGGAAGCCCTTGAAAATAAAAAGAAGTGTTGAGATCGGCAGAGGCCCCGGGGCAGTCTCGGTGGGCAGCCTGGCCCCGGGTGGCTCCGCACTTCCCTGCCCACCAGCGACTGCAGACCCCCTGCAGGCCGTTCTGGCTGCACAGCGACCAGCAGGTGAACGTGCCGGTGCTACAGGAAGTGATGACCAAAAAGTAACTTCTTTTTAATATTTCTGTCTTGTGTGAACCATCTGGGTCCCTTCCCCAGCTGCCCATGAGGGTGACCCAGGTGTTGTGGCCCACACTCGAGTCAGCTCTGGGGCAGGGATGTGCGCAGGAGAAAAGCTGCTCAGGTGCCTTAGGCCGAATTTTGCAGTTCTAAGCCCCGCTGCGTGTTTGATTCTGTCCCTTCCGCTCCCTTACCTATCTGCTTTTTGCTTTGGCTGCCTGCTCACATGGAAGGAATGAGCACTTGGATGAAGTATACGCAGAAGCGCGGCTGCCCCGTGTGTGTCAGCCCTCAGAACGAGTGGGGAAGGCAGAGCAGGAATGGCTGAACGGCTGCACTTTGGTCTCCTCCTTTAGCTCCTCCTAGCAGGGCTTCGCACACGCCTTGGTGACCCATCTGAAAGAGCTGGGCACAGAGGCCAAGGGTTGGAGCCTGCAAAGCGCTGCCCTGCGGCTCCCCCTGCTCGGGAGCAGCCCTGGGAAGCCCGGGAGCCTCAGGCACAGCGCTGGCCCCGTGGCGTTACACGCTGTCCTACCCAGTAACAAGACAGACATCTGGAATCAAAATCGCACCGGCTGACAGAGACAAGAGGGCTGCCTCGGCGGTGGATGCCACTCGCCCACACCACACCACACAGGATTTCCCAGCTCCAGGGACAAAGGGGGGCTCCCACCTGCACCCGAGGGTCCTGCCCGGCCTCGGCCCGCAGCGAAGGCCCCCGCAGGGTGTCAGGGATGTAACTTGGCACGTGGCAGCACCCCGCGGCCGCTGCCAGGCCGGGTGCGATGAGAGAAGCGGGCAGGGGCACAGGGGCGTGCTCAGCCCCTGCTGGGCTATGCCAAGACCTCACGGTACCAGCGTACCCGTCATTGCCTGGCTGAGGCCGTGTCGGACAGCTAACTGATGCATTGGTCCAGTCACGCTTTGTTAAATAAATAAGGTACAGTTAAGACAGCTGTAACTCAATTCCGCAGGCGCTTGTGTTTATACATTTTCCTCGTGTCTGTGGCCAAAGAACACACTTCCTCTGGTCAGTCTGATTTGAAAAAATAAAAATGTCACTCTTCCAGCATTTCCCTGAGCCTCCCGTCTCGGTACAGTGGTCGCAGTCGAGCAGACAAAGGGCAATTCTGAGCTTTTTTTTTTTTTTTTCCTCCACTGTACCGGGCAGGGGGGGAGTACGGGAAATCGATGCTCTTACGTTGAAGAAGGCGAGTCCATTGTGGAGAGGATCCGCACGATCTCTGCTCGCTGGGTGGGTGATATATGCTGGGTCATGTGCACGATCGAATCCATGGCAACCTCCGGATTGGCCTGGACCAGGCTGGAAAGAGGCGAGAGTTAAGTGACGGCAGCCCCGGCCCTCGCACCGGAGCGCGTCCGACAGCTCCCCGTCAGGGAGGACTGAAATATGGGGTCTTTAAGAGAGAGCGGCTGCGGCAGCAGGCACTTGTGTTAACTGACTGCGGGCTCCGAGGGCCTTTGCGCCGATCAATGCGCCGGTGGCAGAGCTCAGACGTGCGGAGGCTGAAATCCCTGCGGGGTTGGGCCGGGCCAGGCCCACCCAGGGCAGCAGGGGAGGTGTGGGGAGGGCAGGAGCGAGCCCTGGTGCCACCAGTTCAGAGGCTGCTGAGGGTGCTCCCATCGCCCAGACGCCAGGGGCAGGGAACCCGATGGGAACGCGCGCACGGGACGCTGCCCAGCCAGAGGGACAGACAAACCGCAGGAACCGCACCGGGTCGGTGCCCTCGGCTCAGCTCTCCAGGAGGCAAAGCTGAGAGACCTCCAGTCTAAGACATACAAATTATTAAAATTAGATCTCTTCAGGTCAGCGGTGTTTGGCTCACGAGGCTTAACTGGTCCTGCAGGATGGCTGCGAACGCGAGCAGTAACTGGGACGGGCAGGGGGATGGATTGTGGCCGATGTGTTAGTAGCGGGGTTTGTTTGCTGTAGGTCTGAGCAATAATCAAAAGGAACCGGGCATTTTGCGACACTGAGCACAGAAGCAGCTCGCTTGTCTGCAGAGGCCAGGGCTGGAAACAATAAAGGGATGACAACGAAAGGTTTTCTGGCCATGTGTGGTCAACGCCCCACTCTGACAGCAGTAGCACAGCTCAGAGATTTGCTTTCTCTCCTTGCTTCGCACAGCATGTGGCCCTCCAAAATACGTGACCTCCTACCAACTAATAATTTTCCATTGTCTGTCTCAGATAAAGACACATCAGCAGTGAGATTCCTGTGCCCTGGATCGTCACGGCTCTCGTTTTAGGGAAGGGCCGAGCATGGCCACGGAGGTTTGGGTGCTGCTGGAGGAGAGCCCTGCTCTGGTGTCTTTTTGCTCCTCTCGTTTTGCTCAAGGCACCCGCCCTCGCAGGAGCTCTCCGGACCAGGCAGAGTCCACAAGATGCAGATTTTGTACAAATCCCTCTTTCACAGCAGCTCCCGCCGCGGTGCCGGGCCGCGCGGTTGCCTTACCTCCGTATCTGCTTGAGGATGTAGTCCCTGGAGATGTACTTGATGTTTTCATCCACAACGGAGCGAACGCCTTCCTCTTCTGCTAGCTGCTTTTCCAGCCACTCCACCAGGTCCTTGTTACTGTCCCACAGGTACGCCTGGGAACAAACCACAGGCGTCACCGCGGGTCCCAGCGCCCACCCCAAGTCCCGTGGGCCCACCGCTGACTGCAGGCACCCGCTCCCCATGTGCCGCTCCTGGAAGTTAACCCAAGTCCTGGCAGCCTTGGGGCAGCCCGCAGCGGTTCTTCCCCTGTGCTTGGCTTTTATGAACACAACTGCCAACTGGCCAAAGTCCCAAGCCGATACACGTCTGCATCTCCTCCTGTAACCGCGGCTGCACAGGAGCCACGGAGGCAGCACAGCGTCCAGTGGCTCCCGCTGGGTCGCTGCCTGAGCCCCGAGGGACGTCCCCGTGCTGTCCCCGACAAGAAGCCAGCTCCTGAAAGGCCACAGCCAGGCGCCTCGTGGGGAGGGCTGGGGGGCCGGGGGCACAGCTGAGGGGCCCTCTCCTGGTGCTGAGCCACCCCAGGACCCAAGCGCCCACCTCCGGGAGGCTGAGGCGGTGCCGGCGCACGGCCAAGCGCGGGGTCCAGGACCCAGCCCGGACACCCCCAGCCCTTCCTGAAGGAGGTTGCTGCGTCCACAGCCCCGAGAGGCCTTGGCAACAAACCCCATTTTTAATTTTGCAAGATCATTTCACCTGGTATTTGCTAGGTAGCTGACTACATAATAATTCAGGAGTGTGTTAGATGCCTAATAGCCTTCTCGCTCCTCTCTTCTCCTCTCATTTTCTTTACAAATCATTTAAGAATCGTTTTGTTAATGGTTTCCGGAAAAGCAAGTACCGCCATTAGCACTCATTCATATTTATGTCATTTTATTTGGGTAATTAAACACAAAGCTCGTCATTTAAAGGTGCACTATCCTTCTCTGTTATCACTAACGAAGTCAAAGTCAGAATGACAATGAGCTCGGTGCGGTAATTCAGGAGGTGGCTCTGGGCCTGGCCGAGCAGGCAGCCGCCCTGCACCGCGCTCGGTCCCGCCGGCCGCCGGGGCAGGGAGCTGGGGGCACGCCGTGGACGTTTGCACCCCAGGGCGAAGCCTCAGCACGGCTCCGAGCGCCTGCGAAGGCCCGGAGCACCCTTGGGGCGGCAGCAGCAGGCCAGCAAAACGCTTTCACTGCAGGCGACCCCGTGGCTGTCCCACCACCACACGGCCACTTGCCCTCAGCCTTGCCAATACCGGCGACGAACACATTGGCACAAAGGGCCGTCGTTGAATTATCTCCCCTCGCTGCTGACCTTTTATCTAGGTACTTAATGACCGGTTCCCACTTTTTTCCCTCTCTCGCAGGGCTCTCCCAAGAAACGCTCGGTGCTGCCCAGGCTGCAGCTGCACCCGCGGGGGGCTCCTGCCCGTGGCGAGGGGCCTCACGCTGCCCCTGCTCCGGGCCTGCCGCGGGTCCTGCCCAAGGCACCGGCTGAAGCAGAGGCTGAGCCCGGTGCTCGCAGCGATCCGGGGGCAGCAGCCTCGTGGCACAGGGCCCGGGAGGGAGACACCGTCCTGCAGGCTGCCCCCCATGAGGCAGGATGATCCCTTTCAGCACGAAGACGCCACCAGGCTGCGAGGGGCCGGGCACAAACTCCAGCTGTTTGTTTGTTTGTTTTCCTTACAAATTATGTGTATGACTGTCTTGAAACAGTGATGTCATGTCAGGCTCAGGATTTTGCTTATTTCATTGTTTTTTTCTTGTTATTATTTTAACCTCGTGAGTTTTTCCTCCTTGCTTCTGCCCCGCGACACGCCAGCAGCGCTCCCTGCACACAAAGCGGGCGCTGAGGAAGATTTCAGGGAAGGGAAAAAAAAACCCCACCGAGAAGCCGCCTTATGGTTGCAGACCTGCGTAAAGCTAGATTTACCCAAGAA
Organism: Heteronetta atricapilla; assembly: GCA_011075105.1. Classification (NCBI taxonomy): domain Eukaryota; kingdom Metazoa; phylum Chordata; class Aves; order Anseriformes; family Anatidae; genus Heteronetta; species Heteronetta atricapilla. Next base: position 9,909,041 of record CM021749.1, read on the forward strand.
TCCCAAAGCTTTTACTTTAGGAGAATATTTAATACTCTTATTAATCATTTTTAATCCGTTTGCTTTTAATTAAGAAACAGCATGATGCTTTCCTATCAACATATGCCAGGGAGCAGATTAATTGTGGCTTAAGATAACTCTCCTTGATTGGTGTAATGTATTAGCTAACGAGATGCCCGCTTTTAAAGACGCCCAGACACTACCTTGGAAAGCCTGCTGCCCTCCAGAGAGCACTTCCCCCCCTTTGCTGGAACCCCCGAGTGTTTGTGACTTTAAAAATAAAATAAAATGAAGTAAAGAGCTGAGATTGGAGGATTGTGACAAAAACAACCTAAGAGCCACGACAGAGATTGCTCTTCAGAGATTGCCAGCTTCAGAGCTGGAGCACAATTAAGAGAAATCCTCCACTCAACCGTCCGACGAGGACGGTGCCGAGGCGCCCCCCCCCCCTGCCCACACCGCAGCCGTTACAGCTGGCAGCGAATTTGGGCCCCTGCCTTTGGCGGCACACGGCGCCACGTGGCCATAGGGCCCTGCACAGCCCGGGGACACCGGGGCGCCCGTGGGCTGCGACGTGGGGACGGCCACCAACCGCCGGGCACTTGCCAGCTGAGTTCGTGGGCCAGGGAAAGGGGAGGAAGGCGAGGGCAGCCCCGAGGAAGGGGTCAGCGGGGACACAGCCCGCAGGACAGGACAGCTCCAGGGTTTGGCTCCTTGCTGCTGCCCCGACCGAAATGCCCCCCGCAGGCACGGAACATCTGCCCGACAGAACCCCTCCTCCCGTCCCAGCACCAGCGGGAAGCGCAGGAGTTAGGATATTATTCAGTATAAAAGAATAATTAAAAAGCAGTAACAACCCTGCTTTCGCATCACAGAGATCCCGAGGGAGGCAGGGACTGGTCTCACAGCTCGTTCCCCCACCTCTCCGCAGGGGTATTTCAGGGAGACGGGGAGGGTCAGGGCGGGTGTGCTCAGCGTGTCCTGGGGCTGCTGGGATTCCTGCTGCCGGTTCTGCCACCAGCAGCACCTCTGTGCAGCCGCCTTCCTAGGGCCTCCCTCCTGGCTTTGCTCAGACAGCCGCTTGTCTTTTCGAGATGCTCAGGTTTCTCTACCCGTGCTACACGCTTGTGAAAAACCTCCTGCCCTGAGCTTTTCTGGCCTGATATCAAGTGTTCCCACAAAGCAGCTCGTGACCGGGAGCATTCCCCAGAAGTTCTCTTTTACCATCTAAAATGTTTTGGGATAATTAAAGCCCAGAGATCCGGCTCCAGCTGGGAGCACTTCACTGAACTCGCACCCCAGGACCGCTGCCTTGCTGAAGCTGCATTTCTCCTACCTTTACCGTCCCTTCGACTTCCACAAACCAGCGTCTCAGCATAGCCTGGATCTGCCCATCGGTCAGCTCAGGGTTGGCATCGTGGATCTTCTTTTTGACCACGTCCTCCAGAAGAAGACGTCTCAGCCTCCAGTAGAAGAAGGTGCGGGAGGTTTTCCAGTCCAGAATGTCCTGCCCAAGACAAAGGTGGAGAAGGAGAAATGAGCGAGGGGCCTTTACACGGAGAAATCCAGAGGCCTCGCTGCCCACGGGGATGAAAGCCGTGTGCTGCTGACAGGCTCAGGTTCGTCACTCGCACAGGAGCAACACCCAGCCCGTGCCTGAGCCGGCTCAGTGGGGCCGGGGTTTGCCTGCAGCCCCACGGGACACCAGGTTGCTGTGAGCCTGCTGCCTCCCCCGGCAGCTTGCCCCGACCCCGGACGAGCTCCGTGGCACTCACGGTGATGGCTCCCTTCTCCTGCATCCGGCCGGGTGTGTCGTGCAAGTCAGCAAACTGCATGGCGACCTGGTGGTAAATGGGGATGAGGAACTCCTCCCGCTCCTTCAGCTTCGTCTCCAGCTCCTTTCGGTCGGCCGGGCTCAGCTCAGGGGTACCTGCAACAGGCACAGCCGCGGGTCAGAGCCCGGCCTGCACAAACGGCTGCTGACAGGCCAGGGGCAGGAGGGAGGTTTCTCAAGCAAAACCCAGGCTGTGCTGGCCGGGACGGGTGCCAGCCCATCAGCTGCAAGCCGTGCCAAGCAGCCTCGAGTCAAACCCAGGTGCTCCAGCCCAGCTCCCCGGCCAGCAACCTGCAGGCAAGAGCTCCAAAGGAGGTTTCACCATGGAAACTCAGTCCATTTAAATGCTGAGGAGTGGAGCCACCACTTACGTGACGGATTTACTGGACTTACTCCTAAAAAAGAATGACAGCCCACGCACTGCTCACTCAAGCGAGGAACACGGACACCGTGACCGCGCACACAGCGGCGCGCTGCCCAGCCCAAAACACAGCAGGACCTTGTGTCCTCCCCGAGCTCCTCTTCCACGGGGGACACCCCGTGGGAACATGCAGGTGGGAACAGCAGACAGACACATGGACAGACACACGGACGCACAGACACCAACACACTTCCAAGTCCCAGGCCAGCCGCACGCCGCTGCTTCCAGGCAAAGCAATGCTTTTACGAACCTACCAATACAAATGTTGCCTCACCTTTCAGGTGCTGGTAAGAAGGTTTTAATTAAGAGCAGCTGCTCTTACAGCCTTCAGGATAAAGAATTAGAGGTATTTATCCCCGTTAAAGCCTCCCGTTCCTACAGCCCCCCGTTCCAAGCGGCCAGGCGCGCTGCAGGCAGCGCCGCGCGTGTGTTGTGGCCTCTCCGCCACGCGCACGGCGTACAGTCAAAGCAGCCGGGCCCGGTAATGATTTAGGTGAGATTAACAAATATGTCAATGTCTATTTTCTGCTTAATTTAAAAGCAGCGTCTATAAAGATTTTTGACTTCTGAACCCTGTTCTCCTGAAAGAAAGAAGGTAACAATGAGGAGGGGGGATAAAGAGTGATTATCCCATCATCGATCGTTTGTCAGGAGCATTTCTTATTCACTGGACTATTGTAAAAAGCTAAGCTCTCGATCAATCCTGTAAGCCCCCTGTACAATTAAATATCTTGGAATGGTTTTCTTTCTTTTCTAGTCAGATCCTGAGGCCTCGGGGTTTTTCAGAAAGCTCGGGCTTTATTTATTTATTTCTGGGGAAAAGAAGGTTCCCTCCACAAATCTTACCCTGGCAAGGCGAGGGGAGTTAAAATATGGGATTCCTTTGCTCTAAAGGTACTGGACAGTTAATGAAACTGTTCAAGTTTAAATCATAGGAGCATTATAGACCTCCGGGTATGGATCGGCCGCTAATCAATGGGGAAACCAAGGGAGCAGCGCTCGGCAGCGACCGCCCCGCAACGCAGACGCGCAGCGAGCGGGCTCCGGCCCGCGGGAGGGGCAGCAGCTGAGACGTGACAGCGATTCAAAGGAAGGAAGCACACGTGCGACCTTCCGAACTTGGCAGGCAACGCGGGACGCTTTGTAAGTGCCATCAAACGTCACGTTTGTCTCGGGTCGTGCTTTGCTCTGCGGTCACCAAGCCGCCTGCAGCCGCACGGGGCGCTGGGCGCGTCGCAGCCACCGGCACCATCGCAGGGGGCAGGGAACGGCCTCGTCCCGCTTCCAGCACCTGCAGAGCCCGAGCACCGTGGGGAACGTACCAAGGCCTCTTCATGCCACGGTGTCTTTTCGAGCCCCTTCTGAGCTCCGAGGAGCCAAGCCCGGGGCCCTGCTGGGAAAAGGGGTCTTGCTGAAATGCCCTTCACCCCCCAGGAGCTCCTTGCGAACAACAGGCGAGGGATCCGTCCTTGCTGACGCCCTCTGCTCAAACACAGCTGCTCAAACCAACAGCACCCAGTGCAAACCCACCCACATGGATTATTTTAACCCAAAACATTCCCCAGCCGGAGCACCTGCTGCCTGCCAGGTGTGACACCGAGGTCTCCCCGTCCCCAGCCGCTGCGATCCGACCTCCTGGGTCCCCAACACCTCCCTCCCGCTCCCGCAGCCCGTGACGGTCCCCAGTAGCATTCATGCTCCTCTCCAAAAGTTAAGGGCAAGCATCTGGGCGGAGAAAGCCACACCTCACCTACACTAGTTTGATTTGTGCCCCGTTAAACCAAAAACCTCGTCGGGGTAACCGCCCGCCCGCCCCGCGCTCGGCTTTACTAACGGCCCTGCCAGACGGAACGGGCTCGGCAGGGCCGTGAATCACGGCTTCCCGTAACAGGCAGTAGCAAAGTGCTTTTTTTAAAAAAAATATGACCAGTTTAACAGGTTAGACAAAATGACTTCAAGGAATGCTATCGTGGGTTCCCTCTGGTTGCAGGAAGCCAGGTGGCTTCCCAATCGATGTGCTGGTTTCTGGTTTCGGAGCTGTTAAAATGGGGGCTTTCTCCCTCACCACCGCACGCAGCTCAGCATGGCAAAGCATTTCCTTGTCCCTTTTCCTGCCTCTTCCCCAAACACGGCCTCAAGGACCTGGGCAGATACCCGGCACACAGAGCCCTGACCTGGCCGATGTGCAGCGGTCCTCACACTGAGAGCGGGGCAATGCAGACACGGCTGGCTCTGCAGCCTACGAAGGGGCGCTAATGGTGACCAGTTAGTGCAGTGCCACAAGCATTACAGGCACGTTTGGGGATTTATTTTCCAAGTAACAGCAGCAGAGCCATCCAGTGACGTAATTAATTGTCAATTTGAACGCTGGTCATCGCTGTCCCATCTCATTTCCACACCTGCACCCTCCGCCGTTAGCGCAGCTCCTGCCCATGAGGGCAGCGATGGCAGCAGCAAGGTGCCGGCCCCAGGGCGCCCGGGCAGCACGGCTCCCAGCCCGGCACCGCTCGAGGGGGAGAGGGAAGGTCACCGAGAGCCACTCACGTCCCGGAGAGACGGGCGTTTTGGGGTTGTGGCTTGTTTCTTTAAATGAGACTGCTTGTAATTGCTTCACTAAATATTCAGGAGGATTTATGTTACGGAGGAGCGCTGTGAAATAGCAGTGAAGGTCACACATGCTCGTGGCACGGGCTCGAAATATCCTCAGCGAGCTGCACCGCGCGATGTTCCGCCCTGCTCCCTCCCGGCCCTTTGCTCCTAAGGCCTCGAGTTAGCAACAGAGCAAAGGGTTAATCCCCAAAAACCTCTGTTCTGGGAGAACCATCGACCAGCCTCCCGGGAGGATACCGAAGATGCCAATTGTCACGGAGGAGCTGGTGGAAATCAGCACTTGTTCCTCTAGGCTCACGCCTGTGAATTAACAGCGATTTAAATGCAGCAGCACTGGCACGCAGAAGCAGTTCCTGGAAATCGGCGTCGCCTAAAAGACAAAGTTAGAGCCGTGCCGCCTGCATTCGGCCAGCACTCGGTGAGAGATGGCAGCGCAGCAGCAGCATTTTTCTTAGTCGCTGCCCAAGAAAACAAGCAGCGCTTTGATTAATTGCGACACCGAGGCAGCAGCCCACCCCCCAGAAAATAATTACTGGACTTTTGAACTGTAATCTACCTTGCCGAGCTAAAGCTGGGAGCGAAAACGGGCCCCGGGATGGAAGCTCTCAGCCCCCTGGGAAACGGGGCCGAGCCCAGGGCGCCGGCAGCCCCGTCCTTGCCACGTGGCTCTGCCTCTGGTCCTGCTCCCTGCAGGGGAGGTGGGGGCTGCCTGCGGCACCGCTGCTTGTGCAGGAAAGCTGCGAGCGCTGCGGCTGGCGTGGAGCTGCGGGCTCCCTCCACGTGCCCCGTACCATGCATAGGGACACACACAAAAGGGGCATTTCAACGACAATTGGAGCTGAGTGCTAGCGCCCGGCCAACCTTCTCCCGGCGTCTGCTGCGGGGATGTTCACACCGGCACCCTGGTGGTCAGGTGAGCAATTCCCTTTTACCATGATAAATCCCCGACAGGAGAAGTGTGGCGACGTGATATCCAGCCCCGCTCTACCTGGACCCATTTTGCCCTTCCTTTTATTCCCACGCCACCGAATCTCTGCCTCCGTTACCCCACACGACTGCTGCACTACGTGCCTGCGATCTGCGGGGCAGACCTAATTCCTTTCCACCCCTGTTTTATTGTAACAAACAAGCAAAATAAATCCGGATCTCCCCCCATGTTCTTCTCAAGGCCGGCCCGCAGCTCGCAGGGCTCCGTGGCTGCAGGGGCTCGCCGCTCGCGCCGCTCAGCTCCTGGGCGCGGTGGGCAGGATGGGGCCACCCTCTCCCCCTGCCCTTTGCTCGCTGTTCCGTCATAGCGCGGCTCTGAGTGACATTTTAATAAAACACGGGGCTAATAAACATTTCGGCGCTAGTGCCCGGGAATTGATAATGAACAGATTTATGTCAAATTATTCAATACCCGCCAGCCTTCCCTGCTCTCCCACTCCCCCGCTGCAGTCGGGAGCCAGTGGCTGAGGACGCCTCGAACGAGCGAGTTGCCGCTTCCCCACCCCTCCGCACCAGGCACATGCTCGCCAGCGTCCCCCCTCTTCCCCCACGATTCAGCAGCTCCGGGGAGGGATGACAGCCATTCAGGGGTTAAAGAGAGGCAGTGAACCCCCAGCTAATGAGTAAGAATTCAGCAGGCAGTGTAAGATAAATGGAGCTTTCTCTGCTTCTGCTGGAGTCAGCATGAACTGCGGCCCTGCGGCTTGTTTGTGGCAAATGGAGTGCGCGAAATATCAAAGGGCAGTGATCCAGAAGAAGACCGACTTTGACAAATTTTAAATTGGCCAGAAAGAAAACCAGCAAAAAAAAAAAATTATGCAATTCACTGTGTCCTGCAATCTTGGCTTTCCTGCTACGGTACGGAATTAGTGGCGAAACAACAGCAATGATCGCCCGATGCTGGGAGCAATTACGAGCCATCTAAGTGCGATGCTTATCAGTGACTGAAGCTTTTAGGGCTCTCCGTATGTACAGTTGTAAGTGACTTGCTCTTGTGTTGCAGTCATTTTAATTAAAGTGTATGGAGTTTGCTGGGAGTAATTACTCTGTAGAGGAGGAGAGGAAAAAAGCCTTGAACAGGCTCCTGCCTCCTCACGTCGCCCGGCTTTGCGTTTTTGAGACTCCCGGCACAAATCTGTTTCCCTTGCTTCTCCCCATCCCTGTTTTTCCTGGTCCTGTGCAGCTGGAGGCTGCTCCCAGGCCTCCTGCACCCAGCCCGGGCCGAGGCACCCCGCACACGACAAAGTGAGCTTTGTCAAAAGCATGGAAATGTTTTTTCCATTCCAACAGACCCGGGAAGAACACCACAGCCCCCCGGGCCCACTCTCCCTAACGCCGTAACCCACACGAGCAAGATCTGAACTCGGATAAAACCGCTGCCTCGTGCTGGCCTGCAGAACCCAAGCACCTGCTTCCTGCCCAGAAAGCCATCAGCACGGTGAGAGAAAACAAAGAGATTTATAAAATACTATCAGAAAGAGAAAAAAAAACTCTTTGATGCTGTCAGAGACATCAGGAAGAACCTGACTTCCAGCAGCACTCGGATTCTCACCACTCCAAGCACCCTTCACCATTATTATTCTCCTCCCAAGGCATATCAAATGCTTGTTTTGTGTGTAGATTGTTGCACTGCCATAAATTAAAAAAAAGCCAAATAATAAAATGTAACTGCAGCAATAGAGACGATTTATCAGTCATTTGCAGAACACTTTTCCTCCTGAAGGATCCCAAAAGGCTTTATAAATTCAAACCATACCCACGTAGCGCGCTGCCTCCACTACTCAAATGTAGTCAATTTGGGAAGTAAAAAGAGGCTCTGTAAGATGATACTCTTAGAGTAAGAGCTGGTAAAGAACTCCTGAAAGAGCCTATTCCCCCGGGAGAGCACACATCTGATATTAAGGGCATTTTGCTGAACGCTCTGTTCTTTGGGCTGCTGTAGCAGGCGTAGGGGTGGTTTGGAGCGGAAGGCAGAGCAATAACAACACCAGCAGCGACACGCTGGCTGCTGAGCACCACAATTCACCCCGTGCTGCACTGATGAGGTGAGGAATATTTTTATTTCTTTTTCTGAAACTGAAAAGCAGCAGACATTATTGCTCAGAGCTACCTCAGACACACGGCGACAGCCCAGCCGCCCAAAACGTCGTTGGCCAAATTCTTAATTGCGCCAAATGACACCAGCTGAGGGCCTGGCCAAAAATTCCTGAGACGGAAACTAGAGCCAAGCAGCTGTACTAAGTGTCTGTTGTAAGACCCAATCAATTAAAAAAATAAATAAAATTCAGTTGACGAAGACACTCTGTGTAATTGCACACGCCCCAGGCACGCTACAGGCACACCAACACCCTCTGTCTCCCACGTACATCCATGCAGCTTGTCTCATCTGGCTTTCTTCCCAAGTCAGATGACAGTAAATAAAAATTATCATGAATTTGATAAAATGTCTCGGCGCCCCTCTTTAAGGTCCATACACAGTCGTTACCCCCCTGCCAACGGCCCGCCGCCCCGCGCAGACGTACCGAGGCGCTCCGCCAGGTGGATGTAGACGGGGTCCACTCGCCTCATGGTCTTCACCAGGTCTTTCCTGCGGAATTTGATTTCCACCGTCCCCTCCGGTTCCAGGATTCCTCCTCTGGTCGGCGACGGGAAAAGAGAAAAGAAAGGCACTTTCAGGTCAGCGGACAAGGGGAAACACAAAACGGGTCAGTGTTGTCTAGAAAGTACGCAGAAAGAAGAAAGGAAGGGCGGGAGGGAGACAAAGCAAAGAGAAAGAGAGAAGAAGAGAGAAAGCATCTTAGCTGTTATTTATCCAGGGCCACAAATGCACGTGAGGCCTCACAGAGCCGTGCCCGTCCAACAGCACACACCGCAGCCCGGTACGAGGCAATGCTCTTGGCAGTCTCTGTCAAGCTGTGGCCTGGAAGCTCTTTCAAAAAGCAGGCTTTGAGAAACCAACCAACGAACCAACCACCTCCAGCAGAGATCTGCCCACCTCCCGGCTCAGAAAGGTACGGGGCAGAAGCAGGGGCCGGGAGCGGAGGGTGAGGGAAACATTCACCCCCGTGCTATCAGCACGTCGTCTCCACTCCTGCCACCTCAGCAGGGCAAAACTGCTGGCAGCTGCACCACGGGGACAAGGAGTGGCACGTGCAGGGGTGTGCTTCCAAGCAGTGCAGGAGGCACTGGAGATGGGTTTGATCTGCCCCTGTTCTGGGAGGAGAATATGCCCAGGCACAGCCCTGGAATCGAGCGCTGAGGGGTGACACTGCCACAACAAAGCTCTCTGCACTGTCAGCTGTTAGCTCGTTTCCCATTTGCCTGGTTATTTCCACATCCTCTGCCTGCCCAGATTAAATACATTTAGAACAAAAACCTACCATTGCTTCTGTTTCCTGTAGCACTCGTGGTGCTTCGCTGCTCGGTTCTGCCACAAACCCATGCCCACCTGCTCCTCCTCCGGCCTGCTCCACGTAAAACCCCCCTGACGGCAATATTTGCTGTCCTTCTGCCCAGCCTGCTCCCGGCTGCTCCAGCTACAGCAGGCAGGGCTGGCTTTTCCCCCCAAAATGGTTCTGTATCTCTGTATTTTAGATATTCTCCTCAAAAATATTTTAAACGCGTGCTTCCCAGGGTTTGCTGGTAACGCTACACCCGAACCACCGGTAACGAGAACATCACGTAGGGAAGTTTTATTTCTTAAAAAAGCGCCGCTTCCCAGCCGCCCGTCTGACAGACAGGGCAAGGCCGAGGGCTTCTGAAGCACCTTTACGGGCTCACTTCACCGGCTGCTCCTCCCTCAGCCAGGAAACTGCCTCAGAGCAGGCGGTCGGAGGGAGGACGAAGCATCCTACCTGCTCTCGCGGTCGGCGTACATCTCCATGTGGCGAGGGTTGATGGTCGGGTCCATCACAGCCCAGGATCCCCCTCTCAGCTCCGCCTGCGGCGGGATGTAGATGAGCACGGGCTGCCGATACTCCCGCAGGCCGTCCACGATGTAGGCACCAAACTTCAGCACTTGGTCGTACATGTCTGCGGAACAAGGGACAGCACCGGGAGTCACAGAGCGTCACTGCTTTAGGCCTGGCGTGGTCAGACTGGAGGAAAAACAATGGTTCGGCTCTCCTGACCACCTCCTCCTTGGGGTTACCTGGGCCTGGGCAGTCCGTTCACAAATACGGACCGCAGGGTGCTCGGGCCTGCCGCACACAGGTCCGTGAGAACCCGGCGCCTGCCCTCCGTGACAGGATTTCGGCCAGCAGGCAGCCAGGCCGGGCACTGCTGTCCTCAGGGGACATGGAGCTGCCCCAGCTTGGCCTTCCCGTGGGACCTGCACCACGGCACGGCACGGCACGGCACGGCACACCTTGCTTGTATAAAAACCAGGGTGTGGGGAGGGTTCAGACGTGAAACTGCTCCTCTCCTCTTCTGGCATTAAAATTTATCTAAGGCGTTTTGCTCAAAATTAATAAGAACAACTCCACTGTGTAAAGACAGTACGCCGAAAATACCGGCCCCACAGGTGATTTACATAAATGAGAAAAAAAAAAAAACGAAGGCAAAGAGAATTTATATGAGATGATATAGTTTGTAATGGATGTGGCTCGTAATGGAGACAGGCAGCCTCCAATACATATATTTTGTTTCACATAATTATATTTAGAAGTATCGAATCAAATATATAAGAAATGAAAAATACTTATTAGGGTTATCTAGTCTATCTCTTTGTCCTCACAGGACTGCATCCTGTGTTCCTTTCCAGCGCTTTTTAAGGCCTTGGTTTACAAATCCCAGACGACCAACCTTCCTACTTCTCCCGGGGCATTTGCACAGCCAAACAGAAGGCATTTCCCCAGCGCTCAGCCAAATTTCCCCTCCTTTCCCATCCCATTTAATTGCATATTGTTACTCCTTGCATCACCCAACATAGTTTCTCCGCTCCTTTGGGCTTGCTACCAATAGCCGTGGCCTTTCAGTGCTTTTTTCATTTTTTTTATCCCTTCGTAGACACACTAAGGCATTCTTTCCTCATGTATCTCCCAGGACAGCACCTTCTACCCCCCTCACCCCATCTGATGTCCCTTGCTTAGCACCTCCCGACTTGTCCAACGTTTTCTAGTCGTTGGAATAGCAGCGCAGAGGGCAGAACGAGGTGGGGTGCAGATGGCAATGCACACAGGCTGGCAATCAAAGACACACTTTGATTCACCTAAAACCCTTAAATCGCTTGAGGAACCCGCTGCTGGGGAGAAGAGGGACTCCAGCCAAGGTCCCCGTGTCATTTAACCCCCAGTTTAATGTTAAGCATGAACACAGTTCAGCACCTAGCTGGAAAATACACACACACATGTGCAGCAATGGGACGGGGTATATGTAAAGTGCATTATACATATATATTATATATTATTATATACATGTATATTATATATATTTATATATTAGTACCATCAGCACTGATGCGCTCTCTCCAGTTCATTTGCAAGGCCATTGTCAAGCACCCAAGGAAAGGAAATTCACATTATTTAAGGAATGCCAAATGCTGATGAGGAGGAGGACAGCCTACTTCCTCTCATGGTGAATAAAAGCAAATTCTGGCAGAGGCAGCAGGAACTGAGCACCAAACAAACCTCCAACCTCTTCATTTGTCCTGAGCAAAGAAAAAGACCTCAAAAGGGGTGACAAATTTATTACTAATTACACAATTATTTTATTATGTAGTGCTAGTAATAAACCACTTGAAGTACTTTCAGCTAATTCTACTGTTAAGAAAATAATTGCTTGATTCAAATTATTTTAACTGAATTAATTCTTTACTAGACATTTTTTACTAGTGCTACATAATAAAATAATTGCGTAATTAACAATGCATTTCTCACTCCTGCCAAGGGTATATATTTTACTCAGGTTAAGTCTCAAAAAAAGAAGTGCTACTTGTTTGAACAAGGCAGAGAGAGGACGAGCAGAGAAACTGGGAGAAACTTAATGCTTTCTGTGCACAGCTCCAAATCCCCTTTGGGTTTACCAGGCCTGGCACGAGCAGGGTCGGGAAGTATTTCTGTGACCGCAGTACTTTCGAGCTCTCCAGAAGCAGGAGCTTTCCCACCATGCAGTCATGTACACAGTTACTCCTTCTGGGATCCTGCAGTGCAGCACTTGGTTCTCCTGGGACGTCCCAGCAGGCCGTGATTAATATTTTATACGTGGATTTACACCACCGTCTGCCAACAGAGCTGCTCCTGTGTTCCTGGGGGCTACAGATGCACCTTCCTCGTTTCAGGTCGGCTGTAAACTGCTCTCCTCTTGGGAATATCCCCTTTCCTTAAGGTAGAAGCTTCCACTAACAGACAGGTTTTGCCCAAGCAATGAGGAGGGAACACCCTGACAGCTGCCACCACAAGTCCCCGTGGTGCCTTGCACAGCCCCACGCAGTGGAAGGTGCAGAGATGAGATGAGGGCAGCGGCAGAGCACCCACAGCAGGGCCCCTGACCTGTCTCGAGCATTAACCCCAGCCTGCTCTTCTGCAGGGATTTTCCCTCCTGCCATCTCAACCACTTCAGCAAAGCGGGCACTCTCAAAGCACCTGCGTTTTTGAAAGGTAAAGCGCAAGTGTAGGGAAGAAGATCGTAAAAACACCCCCAAGACAGCTCAAGAGACCTGCGTTTAGTCCCTGCACCAAACCACCAGAGCACACAACCTCCCTCACCCTATGAAGCATTTGCCATACGGTGATAATTACCTCTTGTTTGTCGTTTTGCTGTGCCCTCTGCTCTTAAAATGAAAAATGTAACTGCTGCAGGTGGGGAGCGCTGCCAGGTCTCCGAGGAGCTCACTGCGCTGTGCCTGCGCTGCCTGGGCAGCCTGGTGCCTCGGTAGGAGCAGGCTTTACAAAGAGTTCCTGCTGTAACTAACAAATTTGCTCTGTTTAAAACAAAAACCAACCTCTCCACCACCATCCACGCAGCAGAGAACAAGGCACGTTCAAAGAGCAGGCAGCCTGCACAGCTCTTCTGGCAGAGAAGTTGCTGATTGGAAAAATTAAAACTGACCCTGATATTTCTGGGCCAAATTTCAGCCCCGTACTAATTTAAACCTGAGCATAATGAAATGCTTGTGAGACAGAAATGCTGCCGAGACCCTGCAGGAAGGCCGGGGTTTGCTCTCCAGCAGGGCAGGCTGTTTGCAGCACACGTTCCTGTCCTGCGTCTGCCTGCTCAGCTGCAGCGTGCATCAGCGCCTGCTACAGAGACACGAAATCTGCTGGAAGCTGTTATCATTACACCGTGTGTGTAAATATTGGCAGTCAGATGCATCCAGCATGCTAGGAAGGCTGCAGACGGCTTTTTGCATTTCCATCGTGTCGGGCAGTGCGCCCTGAACCTCTGAAGCTGGAACGGATCTCATCAGCTTGGCTGGATTATCAGCTCGGAGCTGAAGGTAAACACCAGGCAGACGCTGGCTGCAGACACATAACGGCCCTCATAAACCCATTACGTACAAGCAATACCGTCACTCACCGTCCAGGTAATCAGAGATTTAAAACAGCCTTTCCATTCCGCTTAAATTTTTTTTATTGTTATTTATAACCTGTCCCGGGAAAAAATAATAAGTAAAACATGAAAAACCAACTGCGAGTGACCCTGTAGCACAAGCAGCGCTGCAGTTTAATGTCGCGGGGATTTGCATGCTATCAAACTATTCATGCCGAGTCCAAGACCCTGGTGCTAATTTCCAGTAAATTTCACGCTTGATGTCTCCCCGTTGTGGGTCACTGCCGGTTCGCCTAAATAAACCACTTCCAAATGGCTCCTCCATCTAAATATTCAAGCCAGTTTTTATAATTTAATTTTGCATTATGCTGAATAGCCTTCCGGCCAGACAGAGCTCATTGGGGAAACCACCAGCACCATTGTGATATGCCTTTATTTATGTTAGTTATTTATTTATTTTACTGCTTGAATTAGACCTCCTAGGCCGACTAGTAAAGAGGGTTTTTTTTTTTTTTTTGCTTTCTTTTTTTTTTTCCCCCTCCGCTAATGTCAATTTTCAGCATAGCAAGAGCTGTCTCTAATCTTTTCCTACTCATTACACACAATTTTGGAGTCATTTTACCCACAGTGCAGTCGGCTCCTGGCAGTGTGTTTGTGTGCACTGAGGGGTGGCATAATTGTTTATTTTCCCTCCCTGCATAATCCCCAGCCAGCACTGAAACCAAATCTGCAAACAACTCCCCAAGGAACGTGGAGAGTGTCAGGAGACACCGACGCTCGCTCCGGAGGCCCTTCAGCAGAAGCCAAGATGCAGCAAACGCCCCGGCCAGAGCACAGGCTGCGGTGCCCTGGTCTCTCCCTGCTCTGTGGTGCCTCTCTCCTCCTCCTCCTGCCGTGAGCTGGCGTGCAGTTAAGTGGGATGTGCAGCTATTAGCGTCTTCACCACAATTAGCATCTTCACATCTTCTTTTCCACCCTGGGCTTCTAGTTCCAACCCCAAAGCTACACTCAGATTTTGAGCAATGCTCCCTGCGAAGGCACTGGCAAAGCCGACAGATCTCACTACACAGTAAGGCAAAATAATTCTGTAACCACCAAGAATTCATTAATTAACTACGTTCCCAGTACAAGTGGCATGGGAAACGAGTCATAAAGACAGTGCCGTAGCAGGACACGGAGCAGAAATGCCCCCGGCAATCAGGCATTTTCCAGAGGAAAGAGTTTTGCAGTCTTTTGCCACGTTCTGTCCCTGCATTCTGCATTTCTTCTTGCCCTGCTCATGAGACAGAGCAACGTGGCCTCCATCGCAACGCCAGCCTCCTCAGAGCAGGAACTTTTATTGTGTTAGAGCATCCATAACTTCTCGTGGTGTTTGCTAAGCCACTTGCAGTAAAAGGCTGTAATCTTTTCCTTATTCAAATTTTATAGTATCAATCTCACGTTCCCGGCACTTCACACCATTTAAAGCAGAAATACGCGGTACAAAAATCCAACTGCCTGTCTGTTAACCGAGCGGTTTTACAGCGGTTCCGTTCAGAGGAACAGCCACAACCACCACAGCCACCAACTGGGAGACAGTCCTTGCTACACCGGTACCGCAGGGTGCACCGTTATCAACAGGACTGTATTTCCACCTGCCTCTGTGCCTCACTGCGTGCTCCCACCGCCCCCCTGGAGGCTGGTCGGTCCCCAGAGAACCACTTCGGGATGCCAAACCACAGCGGGGAACGGCAGCGGTGCTCTGAGGAGCAGGAGGCGAGGCACGGGACAGGACAACACCATGAGGGTGCCCGAAGTGCTGGTTACCTTTCATCCCACCGGAGAAGCCTCTCCAGTTGGCAAAGACCATCAGAGGCAGCCCCTCTCTGTTGAAGTCGTTGATAGCCTGGGCCGTCTTAAAGGCCGAGTCGGGGAACCACACCTGGCCAGCCTGCTGGATTATCTGCGGGACAAAAAGGATCGTTAAGCCTTGAAACAGTTCTGGCAGCACAAGAGTTAGCACAAAAATATAGGAACGGCTGCAGCAAGGGCTGACATGTGGAACCAACAATGGGGAGTGCAGCACGTGAAATGCGTAAGATCTGCTTTCCCAAGGAAAAATGGGACAATCCTTCTGTCACTGACATTAAGAGGAGTGGTGCCACTGATCTGCCTATGAAGAGATGATACGAGAAGCCTGGCACTGTGACTGCTGCAAGAATGGGAAGGAGGGAGAGAAAAGGATGTGCATAGGAGAAGAGAGAGGATGTAGGAGGTAGGGCCACAGCTGTGAAATCAGGCAGGAGAAAAGCAAAATGTCAAAGCAGCAAGAGCATGACACAATCCGGTCACAGCAAGAGAACAGGGAAATGATTTTTCCTTGCCGGATCTCCCAGGCCCTACGCCCTGCATCGCAGCGGGCTCACAGGAGCACTGCTGGGGAAGGCGCCCCCCAGAAAGGGGCCTCCAGCCACTGCCAGGTACCAGCACCCAGGCCAGGAGCACCTGTACTTTTTGTGCCACCACCGAGACCAAAAAACCCCACCAAAACAAACGCTCCTGTCACAGGGACGTTTGCAGAGGACAACCAAGTGAGCAGGCGTTCGACATACCTTGGCCTCCGAGTCCAGGTTGGCGGGGTCGGCGGGGATACTCAGCTCCACTGTTCTCGTTTCTACGGCAACAACTCCTACAGGTATTCCTCCCAGCCTGCCAGCACCGAAACAAATCAAAATGCATACTTTTACTGTTACACAACCAGAGCATTTTTCCAATTTGCATCAAAATGCTCAAAAGAGACAAATAATGCATGCTAATGGGGGAGGGAGAAGCGCTGTGGCCTTTTTGAAGAGTTTAGGCATGCGGCTGGATCGTTTCAGAGCTCGGTTCTCAAAGCAAAGCCTGGATCTGAACACTAACACACACCTCTCTGCGAATTAAACAGAATAACCCAAAGCCTTTGAATGCAACAGCTACAGACGCACCTCTCCTCACCCAGCACCACACAGATGTTGCTGCTGGTGGTCTTACCCAGGACAAAAGCAAAGACCCCAGGCTTCCCAAGCCCTGTAGATGCCAAATCTCTCGTGCTTACAGAACTCCTGCGTGGCTTGGCTGAACGACGGGTAAAGGGGAGAAGCCTTGGGTTTCCCTGTCCGCCTCCCTGCTGCCCCTTGGCCTCTGGATGCTGCGAGGCGAGGAGGGGAGGCCGGCACCAGGGAGCTCCGGAGCGCTTCCCGCAGCACCCCCGCGGAATTCACCCTGGTGACAGCCCTTGTCCCACGCAGTCCCAGCAGGGCTGAGGAGCTCTCAGCAGCCACCCCGGGCTGGTGACACGCTGCAGGCAGACAGCGCGACACGGCCTGCGTGCACCAGGGGCTTGGAAATATTCCCATTCGCTATGATTAAGGGGCTGCCCAGAACCCCGTAATTGCAGAAGCCGTCTTAAATCGGTAACTTATAACTTGTGTATTAGGGCCCATGTGACCTAATAAAGAACATCTTTATCCAAGTATTACAGTTATTTATTGAACTTGAAAACAGCTCAAAACAACTTCTGTTTTCCATTATACTTCATATAAATTTTATCAGGCTAGCACATGAAGATGCTACATCTTGTTTTATAGTGTGTCCCTGGACAAGTTGCCACAGAATAATAAAAGACAATTTACAGCCAACAGCACACATATTCCAAGCATACATACAAAAGATGAGTTTTGGCAGCACTTACAGTAACAATCCCAGAAGAATACATTCATATATTTGTTTTTTCCAAGTGCCACTGCTTTTGAAAGAAGTCAGTTTCATTTGTATTCTATGTACTTGTGTGTCAGAGTCCAGAGCAACTTGGAATTCGTCAGAAGAAAGGAACTGCAAGTGAAGCCGAGCACAGGCCTGGGCAGAGACCTTCTAGCTCTGCCAAATCACTGATTATTTTTTTACCTGGTGCACTTCTTTACCTAAAAGCCTTTAAATGGTTGGAGCACCTTGTGAGATCACACTGCGGTGTGGTACAGAGGGCAGATAAAAATACTGAAGTATCAGAAGGGCACAGGAACGCCCAAGGCTACGTGCTGCAATTAGGGGGGGAGCCTGCAGGTATTTTAGGCTCCGTTCAACAACGTATAAAGACAGACAATATTCTGAGAGGAAAGGATCTCCAGGGGTAACAGCACTCAGACCCTGGGACCAGCAGCACTCAGAGACAACACCTAAGGAAAAGGACAACAGAGGGGCATGTTGCACTGAATCCTCTGGGAATCAGAGGCGGCATCACCTGGGACAGCCGGTACTTTGGTCAGTTCCTGACTTAGCTCAGGTCTCTGGAGCTGCACAGCTCATTAGGATCAGGTGTGCTGGGAGCTGGTCTGGAAAATGTTGCGAGTTATTCCATGCAAATCTCACTGTTAAGCTCTTCCCTTCCAGAGTCCCTTGCAATTTGTTCTAGTTTTAGCTGAACTTTTCTTGCAAGTCAAGTGTGACTGCAGAACAATGACCTGCGTAACACACCTTCAGTTAACAGCTGCAAAAAGGCCTCGCTGTGTGACCATGCACCTAGAGAAGCGGGTATTGTCTGCTGTAATTTTTAACATCTCTCTCTTGTTGGCTTTTGTGCACATTAGAGCTGTCACTTCCAAGCAAAACAGAAGAAACGATCGGTCCGTGCTTCATTCACGTGGTAAAGCAGTGCAAGTAAGGCTTCCAGTTCAAGTAATGACTTATTTTTACTAGCGGTTTTGAAATGAGGTTCTAGAAAAATGCAAAGCACGATGAAAACACGCTTCCTACTAATGTCTAACACGTCTCAGCACTTACCTTGCTCTGCCAACCACAACCGTCTGGGCCCAGGGCTGCATGATCTCCAGGAAGGAGCCATTGTCAAAGAAACCACTCAGCCATTGTCCTTT
Organism: Heteronetta atricapilla; assembly: GCA_011075105.1. Lineage (NCBI taxonomy): Eukaryota > Metazoa > Chordata > Aves > Anseriformes > Anatidae > Heteronetta > Heteronetta atricapilla. The sequence continues at coordinate 9,927,267 of CM021749.1, forward strand.
TTGACCTGAAAGGGAGGGAAAAAAGGAGATATCAGAATAGGGAGGAGGAAGGGAAGGTGGGAAGAAGAGAGAACATACAAGGACCAACAGAAACTTGTTTGAAATGCCAACTGGAGAACATGGAACTGTCTTTTTATTTATTTAGTTAGTTTTAAACAGATTATAATACAAGGGAACATTAGACAGCTGAGCGTTTGTCTGCCTTCAGCCATCATGTCTTATTTCATTTGCTAGTCTACATAAAGACAGTCATTTATCAGCAAAAGCATCATTTATTGTTAAACGATGGGGTTCAGATAGCAGAGGGACTTCGCATGCTTTTAAATAAATAGCTGCTTTTTTCGAGACGCAACAAACATTTGTCAAAAGGCAGCAAAGTCATTACAGATGTTTTTCCAAATGCCTATTTCTGTCCTAAAGCTTGGCTCGCATTTTTCTCTCGATTCTGCCTCCTACTTCTTTTAACAAAAGAATGCTGAAGAAATTCAGGACCTAAATGTAAAAAGTCTGCGATACTTGAAAACCAGACACCCCTTATGAGAGGGTTTCACACGGCCTTGGACTAAAATTGGGAAGAAAGAGTTGGTACTGGAAGCCTGCTCTGCGAAAGCCACCAGCTGATGCCGTAGGCGTCACGGCGCTGGATCGGGCCATGCTCTCAGACCTTGCCCTTGCCCACAGAAGGCAGCGACTTTGCAGCACTTCCAGGAGAGCAAACCTGTCCTGAACACTCACCGAGGAGGCTGGGCAGCCCTAAGGGGAACAAACTTTTCCTGACCCTTGCAGACCATCAGCTTCCATCCCGAAGCACGAGGGCTTGGTTACCCTGATCAAACCATCTGTGAATTGGTTACCCCCGTCATACCAACATCACCTACCATTATTTTCCCTTTATAAAGCAACAGTGTCAGCAGGTTCCTCCTACCCCAGAGGCATCACAGCAGAGGTGCTGACACCCAGGCATGACACCAGCTCTGTTGCCTAACAATCCACACACATTTCTTCAAATAAAACCCCGGGCTGACAACTATCCCCCCAGGGATCAAGGGGGCAGGTTACGGAGTACTTCTCTTCCATCTGGGCTGTTGCTGACTCTGATGTGGGGTGTGACAAATAAAAGGGGGGACCTGCAGGCAGCTCTCTGCAGTCCTCCCGGCAGCATGAGCCATGCATCCCAAAGATAAGGCACTGAGGTGCGCTGCCCACCCAGACAGCTACAAAAATCACAACTTTCTTTGGGCATCGGCTTCTCTCTGGGACTTCATGAAGCTCCTGCCAAAAAATAATAAAATAAAAATCTCCCAGCTCTCCCCCTTGGCACGCAGCTTCTGAGGAATGCTTTAATCTGAACAAGCACCTCTGCTTCTGCAAACCCAAGTCCAAAACCAATTAAAAGTGGAGATCCAAGCAAGCTAACCTCTGCTGACTTAAACAGGATGGAGAGTGTTTTATCAAGACCAAACTTGTAATTACTGTGTTCTACATTCCTTGCCTCTGTGGCCCCACTGTAAAATGTGACCATCCATTTCAAAATTATCTCTTTATCGTGAGCCCAAAGCTGATCGTTTAGATTCTGGCCTCGTGTCCGGCGTCAGTTTGAAGAATATCACAGCAATATCTCCTCTAATAAATGGCTTTAACTTTTCACCTAGGAGATATCTGCTTTAACTTATCACAGGGAATCATCTGCTTTCCTTAACGCTTCCACTAAATTAAAATCTGAAGTCACTCGATTTGGAAGCCAGTGCTTGCTGCACTCAGACAGCTGGATGAATTACATGAGAGATGATGAAAAAATATTATCCAAAACCAGAAAACTTAGTTTATCACAAATCTCATTTTAGCCCCCCAAACTCGTTAATAACGGCAGGCATAATGGTCACCCAGTTTGCAGCTTGTACATACACAGGCTGCACAACCCCAGGAGCATGTGTGGGGGCTCAGTGGTTTGCAGTGTTCCCAACGCAATTACTCACCGAGCTCTGCAGGAACACTCTCTGATTCCGCTAGCAGAAAGGCTTTCCTACATGCACTTTCCTCTGAACCATACAAAAGAAGGTCTATAAAAGTAACTACTACTTGTAAATGTTCTCACAGGCTCATTTACATGCTATTTTTATATATTTAAATCTCTCAGAACTAACTAGTTGGTAAGTTCTGAAATATATTCGGATGCAGGCCTCAGGCTTTTCTCCCCATTCCAGCCAGCTTCTTCCTTTAGGCCTAGCTGCACTGGATGGGCTACCTGGCTGCTGACAGGAAGAAGACTGGAATATTTCACATCTGGAAGCAGATCTGGAGGACCTCAAGACACAGCAGATGGATTCAAGCTTCAAAATGCACTTGGCTTGATTGGAAGAAAAAGCCAGGTCTGCAGGGTTAGCACTCACCTCCTGCCTCACCTGCTGATGTACGTTAATTCTCTAGGCTTTGTAATGCCAATTATGCCGTGGGATACCATGAGTAATATCAACGATTTAATGCCGAAACTGGACCACTGCCAAGGCAGTGACAGACACGAATCCCTGACAAAGCCTTGACACAAGACACTTGATGGCATGTCCCGACCTCCCCAGGTGTACTCACTTGGGTTTGGGCGGCCGGCCAGCAACCAGCGAGGATCATAGGGAGTCTTGGTGGGCACGTAGTCTATGGTCCTGTCTATAGGGTCTTTGACTTTGAGGATTGGAACAGGGCTGTACACACTCTAAGGGAAAAAGAAAAGTATTGAAGGAAGTCGTTCCCCCACCAAGCACCGAGTACAAAGCAGCTCGCCAGTCCTCTTTCCCCCTCACGGTGCCACCCTGCCACGCGGGATCGCGGCCTTGGCAAGAGTCTGAAGGAACATCCAGGGTGCTCCACACACTCTCACAGCCCCCCCTTCGGCATCATCTTGTGTGCGTTGTACTTTGAACTTCAGGATTGCCAGCATTAGCAAGGGGTTGCAATTTAATTTTTAAAAGCGCCCAGGCCGCCTGGCTCAACCTGCGCACTCTTTCCTGAAGGAAGGTGACCTGCGTGCTCCTGTCGCTCCTTCCCGGCTGCAGAGCAGCTTACAAACATACATCAGCTCCCACAGATTACTGCTGAGAGGAGCTTTCAGAGCCTTTCCAGTAAGAGACAGCCCGCCGCTTACACCAAATCCCGCTACACAGAGCGCTGAGGACAGCAGGCGGGGAGGTGGCAGTGCCACGCTGCCCCTCCTCTGGCTTTCTGCAGCACCTCAGGTCAGAAATAGCTTTGTAGATTTCAGTACCAGAATGCCCAACAGCATCAGCCATGAGCCTAAGCCATTTTGCTACAAACACAGAAAAAAAACCCACGGATTCAGAGCCCCTCCCCTGCCCCAAACCCCTGTGAACACAGTGAATAAACAGCCAGTGCCCCATCGCGCTCCCGCAGGGCCAGGAATTACCTTTGGCATGTAGGAAAGCCACAGCAGAATGGTGTAGACTCCTTCGAAGTCGTCGCACACGGTGCCGTGCGTCACCCCGTTGTTGTGCATTATCTGGATCCCACCCAGCTGGTTGTTGGAGGTGTAAACCTCCCGTCCAAGCACCTTGCAGAAGAAAAAAGGGAAACCATCAGAGATGTGCCAAGGGGGTGGCGAGGACGGAGACGCAAACAAGGCCCGTCCCTGCAGCACGTCACGAACGTGCCGGCACCAAAGGACAGAGCAAACTGCTCACAGGCCCTGCACACGGGTAAGATCTTCGGGTACGGATTTCCAAGGGACACAACACGTGGGAAGCCGAGGCAGCAGGCAGCTCTATCTCTTACCCCTCCAGCCAGCAGCGAGCCGACACATGAACACGTCTCCCGAGGCCTGACCCGAGCTCATCCAAAATTTCTCCCACCATGGGGCCTGGTGGACGGGACCCACTCAAACCTCCACCAGGGAGAAAACCACCGTGCTGCACGGGGAGGGGCACAGCAAAGACAAAGCCCCACCGGCTCCTCGCAGGAAGAACAAGGCCGACTGCTGGACTCGCAATTCTCTCGCACGGCTCCATCTCTAATCTGAGCCCAGGCAGCGCGGCTCTTTTCTCATTCTCCTGCTGTCTCTTTCCATTTGCCCTCTCCCTGACTGATACACTGATCTCTCGGTCACTCGGCTTTCTGCTCCACTGAGTCCATATTACTAATAACACCTCTGCCACGGCCAGTTTACCTCATGAAGGCAGGAGCACATCATTACAAAATAAACTCATAACTTTGACATTCTAGCAAATACATGCCGTTTGTTATTTTTATGGGTTGAGTCTTTCTAACAGACAGAGGGCATTACATACCTGCTTCATTTAGATCTTAAAAACACCTCGAATGCACACAACCAACCTGTCCTCCCCCAGCGAGCACCCAACACAGCTCGTTTAAGGAAGAGGGGCCGGGAGAGGAGCAGCCCCGAGGCCGGGGCAGCCCCGACCCTGCAGGAGCGGCGCCCCAGCGAGTTCGTGCCTCAGGCACTCAGGACCCGACTCATCTCACCCAGCGTGCAGGGGAACGCCACAGTTCCCCAGAGGCAACCTTTGGGGCAGAAAGCAGGAAGGTTGCTAAATGGAGGTGAAATCAGGAGACTGAGCTGGCTGCAAAACGAGGCTGGACCCGTTAGCCTCCTTCCTGCACACCAGGTCATCACGGCTGGGATCGTGGCTCTGTGCCCTCCAAAAGCATCGCCTAGCGCTAGCATTTGCTAAGTCCCTATTTTTTCCCCCTGTGGAAGAAAAAAAGCCCCGTAATGTGACGTTTTCACAGAACTCAGCATCTCCCAGGCACTGGGCAATCCTCCCAAAGCGCCCTGCGAGACAGACGGCAGCTGGGGCTTAGCTACAGAAGAAGTGGAGGCACAGAGGTTGTGCCACTAGCCCAGAAATTTGGAAGTGGATACAAGCACCGGGGCCCTGCACGGAGCAGTCCCTGGCGCTGCCTCCCAGGCTCCAACACTCTCCTCTTCCTCGAACTGAGCCAGCGCCACGAAGAGGCACGGCAGACAGACAGCAGCGTAGATCTAGGCTCGAAGAAAAGGAAAGCGCGGGCCTCCAGATGCCAGGCACGAGTCTAGCTAAACGCTTTCCACAGAGGAAAATAAAAATAAAGAGGATTTAAACTCCCCTTCTATGAACTAATGCAAACGTATGTACATGCAAAATGCGCCTCTGCTGCTGCTTATCTGGAGACGCTGCAGACAGCTCGGGTTTACCACCGCTGACAGGCAATGAAAACGGCCTAATATACCGCCTGCTCTCGCCCTTAAATCCCCTTTTGGAGATCAAGATAAATATGCAGCTCCTTTTCCCGAGTGCTCCAGACATTTCGGTGAAGTGGCAGAGCATTGTGAGGGGCTGTGCAGACGGAATCCCTCTGCAGCGGGTATTTGCTTGTCGGCGCTCGGCAGCAGAGGCTGCGTGCTCCCGAGCCGCGCCGGGAAGCGGAGCCGCCTTCGTCTGCGTGGCACGTTCGTGGGGACGCCGTGTGCAGAAGGAGGGATAAGCGTGGAGAACACAGCCCGAAGGCAGAGCCGGGTGCGATGAGGCAGGGCCCGAACGCCAAGCGAGCTGCTCCCAGCCTGGTGCTGGGCCAGGGACGCCGCCCGGCTGGCGCTGTCCCCGGGTCTTCTCCTCTCCGGGGCGATCGCAGACCCTGCCGGCTCGTTTCGCACACCCAGCTGCAGCCTGCATCGGGTGCCAGAGGTTAAAAGGCACCGAAGGGCTATGGCAGCCTACAGACGGCGATGGTTGGGCTGGAGAAAAAAATGAGCACGATAGCTCATCCATCCAGCTCCGCTAACCACCTCCTCGCTGACCTCCGAGGACTACATTTTTAAAGGCTGACAAGTAATTCAATCTCCAATTAACAATTTTAAATGGCGCAATGCATATTGCTGTATAAATGTTTCCGCAAGAAAATATCCAAGGGTGGAAGAGAATACATCTGCGGGACAGGCCCCGAACCGCTGCAGTCAGAGGACCCGGCCGTTCCCAGTGAGACACGCAGCCAGCAGAGCCACGGGCGGCTCTAGGAACGTCGCCACGTCGGTTAGAGAGGGAATGCTGGAAATGAATTCACAGGAGGAAAGAAAGACAGCCCAGGGTTACGTCCTGCATCGGCTACAGCCAGGATCTGACCTGTGTGAAGGGGAAACTTCACAGCCTTGAGCGTGGGCTGCCCCGGCAGGGACGCTGAGCCACAGGGCCTCCGAGGTGCTGAGCTAGAAGCAGCGTTAGCCCGAGACCTACCAAAGGTTTAGCGACCAAACACATGCACACAATGGTGGGGTTTTCAGAGCAGCCCCTGAACATCAGCATCACTTCTGCTACCGCTGCCTGCCCTCGCATCACCCCAGTGCCAGGCACCGTGGATGGAGTTCCCTGCTTCCGAGCCACCAGCGGCTGCTCTGACGCCTCCGAGGGAGGTGCGGGCACGTCTCAGCAAGGAGCGCTGCCTTCCTTGCTGCCTGCAGCCTCTCCCCTGCCTCCAACAGCAAGCAGGAGCAGGGCGGCAGGACGGCCACCACCCGCTGCTCTCCCGACACCAAACAGCCCCCGGCTCGCTCCCGGCCCAGGACGGATTCAGATGAACCGCTCTGCTTCCCCCTCCTGTGCTCCCGAAGACAGATCTCCCAGGAGAGCAGAAAGCCGTGCATTTAACAGGGTGCACGAGACAAAACGCCTCCTGTGTGCCTGCATCTCAGCAGAGGGATGAGGACAGCAGTGAAGCGGGCAGGAGACGCCAGATGCAGCACGGCACGCGTTGGAGCTCAGCGCAGGCCTGCAAGGCCTCACAGCGTTTTGCAGGTAACAGCCTCTGATGCCACGTGCTTACAAACCACACGGGCAGCGCTGCCAGCAGCTACTTCAGCTATTCCTCCAACAGCCATTCTCAAAAGCCACCCCGTTTCTTTTTGCTTTAGGGGACCTTTTGGAGAGTACAAAGGGCAGCCAGGATTCTAGCAGCCTGCTCGGCCTCTAAAGACCGTCCCCAACAGGTTTATCGGCAGGTCGCACGCGTGTTAACCGCCTCGGAGCACAGTAAGCTGCGATCAGCTGCTGCTTTTGGGGTGCTGCTTTTTAGCGACTGAGCTGCTCGTTAGCGGAGACGCCCCCTGCGAAGCTGCAGGCCGGATGGGCTCGCGTGTTTCATCGAAGATGAAAGATCTGCAAAAAATGACAGCAGAGGGCTTGGACGGGAATCATTATGTAACCTAAGTGCTGCTATTATTCAGAGCATATCGTGTGTTTATATCAAATATAAGTGCCGGATTTTTATCCGAATAATTTCAATAATTGCAATTCCCAGCCCACAGCTGATATTATCTGCCAGAAACCTGAAGCAGAAGAGGCACACGCACATCCTATAAATAGCCTATTTTTCATAAACAGGCAGAAATGATCAGAGCGAATGTCTCATCAAAAAGCACAACGCAGGAACTTAAAACCTGACTGCTGTCACGTGCAGCCAAGCCTCGGCAGATCGTTCGGCGTTCGTTTCTCGCTCTCCCCCCCAGGAATCACGTCCTTAGAGGCAGAGGAGCAGCAGCAGCGAGCAGGGGAGCCCAGCGAGGACGGGTGCCAGCCGGAGCCCGGGGCAGATCCACTGCCAGGCCTTACCCCGGTGCCGGGGTGCTGAGCACACAGCCCCCGCGCCTGCCGGGGAAGGGCAGGGGCTGCAGCTCTTGCATTGCTAATCTAGGAACGCGTGCGGCTCCTGCACTTTTAATTTACGAGCGTTCGGTGGGGGACCCTTCTGACTTGGGAACATATTGGCTCGGTCTAATGCTTGGAGATTATTAAAGTCAGAGCTATACTCCACTATCAAGTCTACAGATCTTTTATTTAGAAGATATGGTGCTCTAAATGCACAAAGAGCTCCCTGTCACCTTCACATTAAAGCCCCTAGTGCCTGGTAAATGGAATTATATAGCTGTCATCTCCTTTCCCCAAAGTTTTAAGAGTACAATGGGCTCATTTTTTCACACTCCATCCCAGCTTCAGAACTAAGAGACCTACTTTGTATTGATTTAAAGTCTCAGAAATAAATAAACCTGCTTCACCAATGTGATTCACAAGAAATTCATGATACACTATTGCATGATATATTTCGAGCTGTGGCTCCGGCTCTTTTTTTCCTTTGGTGAGTGATGGGGGAGGTGGGAGGCAGGGGGAGGTGGGGGGGAAGCTGACAGCCTGATGGTTATTGGAGATGGCTACTGACTGCAAATCCAGAAGCAGGTCTGGCCGGTGGGCTCCTTTTCTTGCTTTAATTTGGTGAGATCGGAGGGGGAAGGGGAAGAAGCACCCGCACGTCACCTGGGAGGCAGCGGGGGAAGGCGCCTCCAGCTGGCCTTCCTCCTGCCTGAAGGTCCCAAAGCACCTCACTGACGCAGCTGGCAACGGGCAGTGGCAGTGGGAGGAAGCAGGTTGTTTCTATCTTGCCACAATTTACGGGGATTTTTGAAAACTTCCTCTTCTGGACTGCAACAGAAAATCAAAAATTTGCGATCTCGAGATCCGAGCAAGTACCAGGCGGGGTCACGGTGTTTGCTTCCGGCTTCTGAAATATTTATTGTAGATATTAGAAATTAAAGTTAATTCGGAATGAAAAATCAGTTGGGGAAAAAAAAAAAAAAGAGCTTTTCATTTGACAAAATGAAAAAATTCAAATGGGAAATTCATCGAAACCGATACTTTTTCCTGAAGAGTTCCCGTTTCAGCAAAGTGGCATTCTCAAATGAAAAATGTCTTGTCAAAACACTCCTGCCTAGCTCTCCTTTCACGGTGCGGGGAGACCGCATGCTCTGTTCAAGGTCACTCCATCAGTCTGTGGTAAATCAAAAGGACTCAATATACTTTGCAAAGTAAAATTACAGCCCCCTATTCTACATGGCCCGAACGCTCATAAATCCCATCTGTCTCAGTTAGGGGTTCCCTGCTCAAGACACCAGCCCTATAAACGGTATTAATGATCGTCCCCATGATGCTAAAGATTTTGGTTTGGTCATTCCCTTGGTCACCTTCTGAGCCCCGAGAGCTCCCTTGCAATCAGACACCAGCCAAGGGCCAAGGCTCCAGCCCAGGCTCCTCTTTCACCAGGACAATGACTCTGTTTGCTTTGTAGCACGATTTTGGGCTTCATCGTGAGATATCTGACAATTTCCCAGTGCAGTTCCTAGAGTTCCCACCCAAGCATCCAGAATGGCAGAATTTTGTCTGCGGTTCACCAGAGGCAGATCCTGATACCCTCCTCAGGACAGCCCGAGAGAGCGAAGGGCAGGGCTGGTTATTCTGGGGTGCGTTTGGAAGACGGCTCCTTCCATTCAGCTCCAGTGAGATGTCAGGGACCAGAGCCAGCACACGAGTAAAAACATGTCCTACAGGATCACCTGGAACTGGGATGCAATTTCTGTTCCATGAAATATATATAAAGTTTTAAGTATGCCGGTGTTTCTCTGGAAGGTGCAGGCAGAATACGTGCCCATCTGCTGAGCTCCTGTTTAGTGGGAATAAATACAGCCCCACACTGTACAAGCCCCAGCCACCGAGATAAACCGATCAAGGTCTGTATTAAAAATGATAAAAGGAGGAAGAAAAAAAAAGTCAAGAGAAATCTATTAGACCTTCTTCCCTAAGCAAACATAAAGGGACCGATAATGTGATGTCTGGAACGTAAATTGTCTCTAATGGGAACAATACACAAATATCACCACTTAAAGAAAGGCAATTAAAAATAAAACGTAGAAATGGAGGCTGGGGTTTGGTTACTTGCACTTGTCTGAAGCCCAGGCATCCATCCTGCTCACGCTAACTTCTCGACACGGAGCGAAGACCTTCGTGTCACCAGCAGTGCCCCCAGCCCGACGCCTCTGCCCACTGATGCCCACGGACACCAGGAACAAATTCTGCTCCCAGCACCGCGGGGCTGAGCCTGCCCCTGCCAGGAGCTCAGTGCTGACCTCGGCTCTCAAACCCCGGTACCTTTACTGGGGCGTGAGCGCTGGGGACCTGTGCCACGGGGCCTCCAGCAGCACCCTGGGGTCCTGCACCGGCTCCAAGAGAGCTGAGGGAAGCAGCCCCCACCCCAGGAGCCTCCCTCGTAAGCACCCAGAGCAGCAGAGGGACCCCTCCGGCCTCCCCCAGTGCCAGGGCCAAGAGCGAGGCAGCCTCAGAGCGCTGGGAGAGGGGAAGGGCCCCATGCCCAGCGCTGCTCCAGCACCAGAACCGGGCTGGCACTGCGTAGGCCCTCGATCAGCATTCCCCAACACCCCGCGCCCATACCTCTCTTCCTAATAGTCTTGCTGTGCCACTACAGAAAGATTCATATCATGCATTAATAATTATAATGCTTCTTTGAATGACAGGGATGGCACTTGCTGTTCTAACTCACATGATTGCTCTCACATGATTGCTTTGATCTAATCCCAAGACTTGGAGTCATCTTGAGCAGATACTGAGCTGTCCCTGCCTCGGATCTCAAAAAAAAAAAAAAGCTTTTCACATTCTGTATTTTACAGTAAAATCCCCAAACAGCACCAATCTCCCCGGGCTTGTATTTATTTTTCCAGATTGTGAAACTGAAGGGTAAATACTGCCGCCTGCGATGCTGAAGACTGATCTCTCGCACAAGCTGGGCGGGCTGTGGGAGCTTCCCGCTCCTCACGGCACCGAGCCTCAGACCCGAGCCGGCAGGAGAGACAAGGCAATTCTCTTCTGGCCCCGTGCAAAGCGGCTGTTGGGGTGCTGGGTTTCAAATGCTGATTGTCCAAACAATCCTGGCAGCAGTTATGGCCTGGTGTGTCCACAAATCCTCGAGGCCTCACCCCCCAGGCACACGACCGGCACCCGCAGTGCTGCGCCCTGACCCAGCTCGGTGACGTACCCAAGGAAGGTCACTGGACAACTGCTGTCTTTAACATTTTAAGTTTCTCAGATATTTTCATACTGCACTAGCAAACCAGCGAGCCTCCACTGAGCAGCTCACCTCACCGACACGTCCCTTCTAAAGCTGTTCTCCAGAAATGCCTCCTCCTCCAAAGCCCAGCGCTGTGCGTTGCCACAAAGCGCACCATTAGTTTGGTCACTCGGCTCCTGAGCTCTTTCAGGTCTAGAACCAGTTATACAGGCAGAAATAGGGTTTAAATTAAGATTGTTTTGAGGACAAACTTCCCACAGCCCTGAGGATGGAGTTACGCAGCCTGCCACCGCACTGCTGCTGGCAGGCGCCTTCCCAAACACGTTGCAGGTACAAAGGAACCAAGTCGCTGGGCAGCTCCCTCGGATCTCTCCCATAGCATCAGTTTACTTCACATTCATTGATTCTTTACTCTTCTGTGAATTCACCCAGCATCTCAGGAGGGATCAAGCAGCCCAAGAGGCTGCGATGGCTCCTTGCCAGTCGGTGTCCGTAGCCTCGATCAATTCACCCGTGCATCTCCCAGCCCTCTGCTACGTGGACTCTTTGCCCTTGACACCTCTGACTACTCTTCCCATGATCCACAGCCTCCTCCTCAAGGGGAAAACGTGCTAAACTAAACGGAAGAACTTTGGTTTTTTAGGAAAGAAGTCCTTTTGCTGCTCCCACCCACCCACACGGTCAGAGTACAAAGCACACCGTGGCAAGGGAAGAACTTGGGAAAGGTACAAGAGACCTTTGGGGAGAGCAGGCAGAGTGTGACAGCTCTTGGCTTGAACCAGAGGCAGATCTCGGCCCGTAACAGCCCCCAGGTGCCACGGGGACACTCACATTTTGGGCAGGAAACACCTCACGGGATGGACGTTGGTGGGACCGACAGCTGCTCTTTGCTTGCATTAAGGCAACAGCCGTAAAGCCGGGAGTTCTTTCCAGCACGACAGACGAGGAGGAACAAACCAGTTAACAACAGGTCAGCAGCAGCCTTGGGAACATCCTAGTGAGGACGGAAAGGCAAGGCAGGCCTGGAAGCTCGAACCATGGAAGCAGCTCATAAATGGGGAGCGCTGGGCTCTGCAGCCTGCTTGGGGTAAGAAGGAACCTGCTGGAAGTGAGCTGGCCGGCCGGGCACGGCGGCAGCACGTCAGCGCCTCGCAGGAAACCGCGCCGCGTTGGGCTGGTGACGAGGAACGGGAAGAGGGAGGTGGAGGCAGGTACGGGGGTGGGGAAAGGGGGGAGGCAGTGAAAGTTAAAAAAATAAAAATAAAAAAAAAAAATCTCTGCCTCAGCAAAAGTTTTCATTAAAATTTTAGACAAATGATCTCTGTGTCCTTCTCCCATGCTGCCTGGGGCTCCATGCTATTTCTATGCAAATAACAACCTCGTGGTTTATATCTTATTATTTCCACCGGAGCTGCGGCGACATGACCCGAGACGTGTGTGAGGTAGACAGCGAGAGAGAGAGAGGGAGAGAAAGAGAGGGAGAGGGAGGGAGGGAGATGGAGTGGCTGCTCGCTGAAGTGTGAAAAAATATTGTCAGGAGTGAGCGGCAAGAACAAAAAAAAATTGCAGGGATAACGTGTTTATTTCAGCCCCTCTCCCCATGTGAACCAGCACCTTTTAAAATTCATTGGGCATCAGGCGATCATGCACAATCCATCTGCTTTCACTTTATCATTTGCATTTCATGCCTCCTGGCTTTTGATGTGCTGATACTTTGATGCAGTCAGGAGACGCGCATTATCATTATTTCAATTTTCAGGGGGGTCAGCGGGCTCAGCACAGGCGCGCGCACACGCTCGCAGGAGAGGAATGAAATGTCATTTCCACCTCTCCACCCCCTGCTGAAATGCAACGGGGAAGACAAAAGGGGTACGGCTGAAACGCAGCCCCGGTGCCCCGCGCGCCGAGCAGCGGCCCCGCCGCAGGGCATCATCACACCTTTCCCTCGGCTCCCTCCCTCGCCCGCAGCTCCGGGCTGCAAACAAAGACAGCTGAATCGTGAGCACCGGGAACCTCCCGGAGTTCCCCCGTCACCCAGAGGGGCTGAGAATCCCCAAACCCACCTGGCAGCAGGAGGCTCAGCGCGGTGACACGGGCACGCAGCCCACGTGCCGTCAGCCAGCCTCCAGCACCACGCACCAGCTCCGGCTGGAAGCGATCGTGACCTTGAGCTCATCTCTAAGTTATCGGCTCCAGCCTGGGGCTGGCAGCTGGACCTTTCCCTCTGCACCCAAACCCTGGGGCTGCTTCTACATAATGAACAAGGCCGGCAACGGATCTGCCGGCACGCAGTGTTTCTCACAGTCCTCCTCTGCTCCCCGCAAGCTGAAGAGAACCCAGCGTTTCACGGGAAAATAAAATAAACAAACAACTTTCCAGAAAAAAACCAACACCTCACTGCTTTCTGCAAGCCCAATTGTCTCCATCGCTGCAGAAACATTCTGGCATTGCGCTCTCTCTTCTTACAGAGAGAAGACATTTTGGAGGTACGTGTGCAGGCACAAGACCATGGATAAGTTCTGCACAACATCTTCTTTGAAGGCAGTAATTAAAATCAGCAATGAAAAAGCCCAGATCTTTGTCTCAGCCACGACCTTTCCTTGAAGCCCTGCCCCTCGGTGGGTGACCTCCCATCGCCACCGCCTTCCCAGCACCTCACCCAAGGGAGCAAGAAGCAAAGCTCAGCTGCTCCACAGAGGAAAACCACATCAGCTTTCCACCACGAGACCCTCCTGGAGCCTTATTCATGCACTGGCCAAAAAGAACAAAGACACGTCATGCCTCGTGCCCGAAGGACCTCTGCATCCCTACAGGGGAGGACGCTGCTTAATGGGCCCCTGGGCTGAGAGTCCTGACTGCCAGCCAACAGCAAACTCAAACCAGTGTCCACCTATAGCCACAGAAGCGTTTGATGGTTCAGGTGTAAGAACAGGGAGAGAGAATGGTCTGAGGTACACAGTGCCTCCATCGCAGGATGATGCAAATGCGCTGGCATTCACCGTTTGCTTCACAGCCCGCTTAAGATCTCAGCTGGAAGGAGCTTGGGCATTTCAGGCTAGCAGCAGAGGTCACCTGGCTCTGCCATACCTCTGGGACACGGTTACAGCTGGATCCGTTCCGGAAACTCTGACCAGAACTGCAGGGATTTAAAACCAAAGATTGTGTGCACCGGCAAGGCACCCACAGCACCCAGACACGAGGGGGGACTCCCCGTCTCCTGCTGGTCACGGACAGGTCTGGGCTCTTGGGTCTGGGCTTTAGTCCTCTTGCTGGGAGAGCTGGGGAAGGTGCAGTAGGTTCCTCCTTTGCCTGACCTCTGGGCAGGAAGAGGTCCAGCGCCTGCACAGCTTTATCTGCCTTTCCGACAGAGCAGGGAGGGAGAGAAAAGGGCACACGGAGTGATTCAGCCCACTGGAGTCCTCGGAATAGGATGGGCTAAGCCAGCCCCAGAAAGCTTCTCCTTCTGCCTCTGCCTTCTGACAGATGTCAGGTGCTTAATTTAGACTAAATCCTTGATTTTTAAGTGCCAAAAATTTAGTGAGATTAAACTAGTCCTACAAAAACGTTCAGTGCATGGGTAGAGAGCGCAGTTAAACCTCGAAAGGGAGCGGGAGAGGAGGACTGAACAGACTGCCTGTGCCATCTGGGAAACTCTGCAGGACCCCGATCCCCAACAAATGACAGCTGGAATCAGGCAACATACTCCACTTCAGCAAGCACTAAACTGACTCAATCTCTTTTTAAAGGACGGATCTTCAAATGCCTCTTCTCCTTCCATTGATGCAGGTGTGTGTGATGTGTGTAAGAGATCTAACTGAGGGTACTGCATCCTGGAGTTGATAGGATCAATGCTTCATTCTCTGCAGAGCCCCCTTTATTCAGGGGAATAATTCAACGAGAGACTATTTTCCTTTTATCTCCCATTGTCGGGCAGGCACTCCTTGAAACGCAGCTTGCGATGAAGCACAACCACCCCAGGTGCTGGAGAGTGCCTGAGAACAAAGCTGCACAATGGGGAAGGGCACTCGCGCCCGCACAATCCCAACTCTCACGTAAACAAAGCCCTCGCTGAGAGGGACGAGAGCGGAGTCGGCTGCGAGCCGCGCCTGCGACAGACAAGGAGCCAGAGGCTGTGATATTAATAGGCTTGGGGCAGCAAGGGAGAAAAATCGCCTCTGGTGGGGGGGAAAAAAAGGAAAAAAAGGAAGATAAAAAATAGAGCCACTTTAGTAGTGAAAGCTGTGAGTTTGCTTCCAGCCCGAGTTATTCCCCCTGCCCTGCACAGCTGAGATTTCCAGCAGGTTTGACCCCTTGAAAATCACCATTCACACCCTTCCCCAGGCTGCAGCACTTCCTCAGTGTTAACGCAAAGTTCAGGGGGATTTCGGCCCATGTATTTTGCAAACAGGGTCTTCAGACTGGCAACAACCCCATTTCCCCTATCACAGCACGCAGTGGGTGGGAGAAGATGCTGCCCGGCCGGTGGGCTTCTCTACGCGTCATTCAGTCACTGCACACAGCCTACGTTAGAAGCTGTTTCTCTCCCTTCTCTTCCACCTGGCTCATGCTCAAGCCCTTACTCTGCAGTCCTGCCTGCATCCCCTGCCAAACTTACCAGGATGCCTGGAACAGTGGCTCTGGTCAAGACAAACAGGTGCATGGAAGGACTGCTTTCTCACCAGAAAAAAATACAATACAATACAATAAAGGAAAAAGACGGCAAAGTCATGCAAGTTTCCTGGATCTGCCCTGTGTCATCTCTCATTTAGATCAGGAGGAGCCTGACCAGCGTAGGTTCAGCCTCTGGGATTCCCATTCCAAGCTCTTCCAGAAGCTCCCAGCCAAAGGAACCCGCCAGAACCGTGGTGGCAGCTCCTTAAGGCTCAGGCAGAACTCACAGAAACAGCCGCTCACTTCAGATAGCTCTGAAGGCTGAAATGTAAAAACTTACCTTGTTAAGGGCTCCGCAGCCGGTCAGGATTATATGCGAGTTCTCGACCTGGATAGTCCTCTGCCCGAGCCGAACAAGGTAAGCTCCAATTCCAATCGCCCGACATGTCACCTTAAAAAAAAAGGAAAGAAAAAAACTCCCATTGATTCCTGTCCTACCACCCAGCCAAAACCTATTGATTCAAACGGCTAGATAAAACTAGTCGTGTTTCTATTACAAGGTTATAAAATCTACATTGCAAAACTCCAGGCCTATTGTTTTGTAAAACAGGTCAGCTGAACATGTATGTATTTACTCAAAACCAAGGAGAAGCAGTAACTTATAGGCTGAGCAGACATGAAGCCAAATGGCTGTTTTCTGAAAGTGTTCTAAATTTAGTTTGAGATGGATCCAGCCTCGTAACGGTGCCAATAGTGTTGCTCAAAGCCTACAGGAGCCAATTTACATCAGCCAAAAGTCTGATCCCAGATGTATTTCTGGATAGCACTACAGGATTTTTAGCTGAAATAGACGATACAGTTTGAAGAACAGAAAGCGGTGGGGGATTACCAAGTTGATGGTGATAATACTGTCATAGGCTAAAGATGATTCTCCAGCAATCATGCCAGATCCTCTGAGGTTCTCTATTCCAAGTCCGTCTTCCTTCCCGATAATATCTGTTATCTTATACCTGAGGGAGACACATACAGCCTTTGAGTCACAAGGTCCAGTGATTTGCTGAACCGGTTTGATACAACGAAAATGAAAAGTGACTAAATATCATTAAGGCTCAGAAGAATAATGTGCATAAAACCCATCCAGGACCGGTACACGAGCTCATTCTGCAGCCTCGCTGAGCACCACGAACAGCCCGATGTATGCGCAGTCAGAGCAGCGCTGCGAAGAGCAAATGCCAAGGGATAGGAATCCCACAAAAAGCACTCTGTCATTCCCACAGGACGTGAGGAGCAGTCTGATTATAGAAAAAAGGGCAGGAAAGGAAGAGAATGTAGCCAAAAGGAACAAAAAAATAGGACAGGAGATTACATTGCGGCTCTTTTCTTGACTTTTCTCTTTCACGGCTTCCATCCCCTCTAGAGCGCGTGGAGGCCTTGGCCTTCACTCACAGATTTTTCTGTCCTTACTCTGGAGTCTACCAGAAAAGTAGTTTTCAAAATTCAGACTGCAAGTCCCTGGGCAGGAATCGTCATCCTGCTGGTAGAGCTTTTACCACTGCAGGACCCTCGGGGACGGCTTGGACCCCAGCACAATGCCAGCACAGTACCACCTCCAGCAAGGCCCTGAGCGACACAACTTTTCCCTCTGCTGCTCCACGTCCTGACACCACCGAGCTACGGCCTTCCAGCTGATTACAAGGACATGACACATGTCACCTTCTCGTATACCCAAGGATGAACAGAAACCCTTCCATTCTGACGTGTCTGTGCCTACCTGGACTCTCCGTTGTCTTCCACGTGTTCACAGTGAACTGAGTTCAGAGCACTGACTTTTTTATAGTCCTGAGGCGTCAGGTACAAGTATTTGTATCCCTGTAGGGAAAAAACAGCTCATTCATCTCACTCCCAACGGTAGGCCCTTCCCAGTCCCCAGTAACCCATCCAAAAAGAGTTTCACGGGAGCAGAATTTAATCTGAGAGTGATTCAGACAGCCTGTCTCAACCTCAGAGCTCCAGCTGAGGTCAGTGAAAGCCGGGGATGCTTTCAACACTTAGCACTAAATCATTCTGGATGCCAGTCCTGCTGCCTGAGAGATCCCATACCAACAGTCTGGCAAACACGCAGCTCTCTTCTGTTCAAAGAGGCTGCGTTAAGGTTACGTTCCGAGCTGATCCTCTTATTCCTGCGCCTCCTTACCTTGTAGGGGTCATCCGGGTCTTCCCACGCAACGTGGAACATGTGCCGAATCTCCTCGGCCAAGCCGATCCTGGCTCCGCTGTTGGCAGCCACGTAGATACGGGGAATGCCGTGGCTTCGGGCGAGCTCCGAAGCCCTCAGGAACAGCATGTCTTCTTGAGGCCCGAAGGAACCGATCCGGTAGGTAATGTCATTGCCAATGACAATGATATCGCGGCCTTCTGGATACTCGGGGGTCTTGAGGGTCATTTTCCAAGCTACCATCCCAATCTGCAATGCAGGAGCAGAGAACAACGAGTCATTGCTCAGGATGTGAAGGCAGGGAATTGCACGAGGGCCGTTTCCCTCACGGCCGCTGCGTTTCTCAGTTCCCTTTGGGAGCTGCGCTACCGGCAGCTCCGACACGCGCTGCCCACGCAGAGCACAGCTGGCAGGGCTCGAGCCTTTCGCGGTCGCTGGAGCACGTCGTCTCTTGCTCTCTTCCTACTCAAGACATTACTGCCGGCCCTCCCTCTCCCTGCTCGGGGATTTGTCACAGGCCCAGCCGCAGCCTGCCATCGCCCCTCTCGTTCCTTCAGAGCCCCCGGCTGCGGCTGGACGTCCTGCACAGAGCTCCCGACTTCTGCCCAGGTGTCACCTCAGAGCCACAGCACGCTGCTTCTCTCCCCCCCTGCCCTCAGCTAACAGCCCTTTTATTTCATAGCTACCCCCCTTTATTTATTTCTCTTTCTTTCATCCCTCTGCCTCTTTCCCTTTTCCTGCCCAGATACTGCAGCAGCAGTATCTGTCCAAACCTGCCTGGGTAAGCAATGCTTTTAGCTGCTTATTTTTCTCTTTAAACCACTGGATCATGTCTCCTGGCCCATCTTACGGAGACGAGCAGCATCCATACCCCACATCTCCCAGCCCTGAGCGGCCGCGTGTCGCTGCACCGGGGAGCTGGCCGCCCTGCAAGCCATTAACGGATGGAAATGGCAGCGTCCCCTGAAAGCCACATGCATCACCCAGTCCCTGCTTGCCCAAGGATCATAAGCTCTGAGTACACATTCCTCAAGCCGCCCGCACAGCCTCTGCAATCAGGAGGGCTGGAGCTCTCATTGTGGGCACTCTGAATTCTGCACGTGATGAACTACGTCGGGAGGGGGAGAGGGGAGAAGCAGCAGATAGATATGTGCCATTTAATCCAAATCAAAATGGCACGATGCACAGTTGAGATCCAATCAGCATCTGCAGTACGATATGCCATAATAGGCTCATTAAAAGAAATAAAACGACGGAGGAATTCATCAAAGGGTCATTGGAAGTAAAGCAGGCAGCAGCCAAAAATACTACAGCCAGCTACCGACAGATCCCCCCTCCCCCTTTGAGAGCTGAGATTGCAGGTTAGCAGCGAGACGGTGTTTCCCTTCACCTTCTCCTTGGTCTCAGTTCCATCCCCGGCTTTTCTGAGTGAGATGTCACCGAGATTCATTTGTTTGTTTGCTTCTGAATATTTGCAGATTTACCGTTACACCCCAGCACCCAGCCGCAGCCTTTGGAAGAGAGCGATACCGCCGCGGTCCCAAACAGGGCATAAATCCCTTAAGGTCTGAGGATGCCCTGCTGAAATTTTGGTGTCATTGCAAAATGAAAGGGAAAAGTTTTAAGGCTGTAAAACGACTGGGTGCAGCTGTGCTCAGGCATGTAGGGCAGAAGTTACTCGGCACAGAAACCAGGAGCACACAGACAACCGGTCCAGAGTCTGGAAGAGCAACCCAATTCATCCCAAACAAACTTACAGAGCCAGGGGGGTTTCTTGGACTTCTGCTCCTCTGTTACTGGACTTTCATAGCAGAAAAAGAAAGACCAGGGGTGAAAAAGGGAGAAGAAACGTAAGCTTTGTCCTTCCGACCTAACTGCTGCAGGAAAAGAGATGCCGGGGGCTGCACGTTGTGTCTCTGACCTGACTCTCAACTAGGGGCAAGCTCGCAATTAGACACAGCAGGTTAAAGAAGTCCGCAGCTCCAAAGGCAAAGGTTTCAAGATGAGCCTCAGAGACACCCACAGCCTGCCACCTACCGCAGCTCGTCTCATCGCTGTTCTGCAGGCTTATTTCTGATCTGCCACAACTAAAGCCCCAAAGTGGGCACTGCTGAAATCTTTCCGATACCACCTCAGAAAACAGCTTCAGTTATCGACAGGAACTCACGGGGGTAATGTTCTCCCTAAAACCGCACCGTGGACTCGTGCAGAACGCTGACTCCCAGGTTTTTGTCCAAGCAGCCACCTCCTTACGGCCACGCTGAGGCCACCAGCCAGGAGCACACCGGGAAGCTTCAAGCACCACGAGCAACAAGAGAACTGCTCGGGCTCTGGACTTGCTAAATACCTGTCACTGCAGTGAAGGAAGGCACAGAGACATTGCCAGAAACCTGCCCAATGACCGCGGCATAGCGCAAGGGAAATAGCAGCATCCTCCGTCACACCAGGCAGCCGACTTCACGCCTGCCCCAGGTCCCGGGGGATCCGTGACCAAGCTCAGGGAGCGGCCAGGGCCGGCCCCACCGCTGCCTCTGCCCGTCCTGATGTAAGAGGTTGTCTTCACTTTCACCAGCTTGATGATTTTGGGCATTAGTAGAGAAAACAGCCAAATTAAAACCATTTCCTATTTAGAAAAGCCACATTATGACGGAGGCCTTGCACTAGCTCCCTAGACTGAGATTACGCGTCCCCTCATAAACGAAATCCTTTCTGCTCATTCTCGTTAGCAGACCAAGAGAAACTGCCCAGCCAGGGCACAGCAAACACGAACTCCCCAAACCAGTTTCTGACCGATAAATATGGAACAACCTCATCCTGCTTCAGGAAAGAAGAAGAAACCAAAGCGCGTCCCTTCGTTAACTCGTGTGCGTTTGTAGGAGCGTGCTTTGTGCCTTTCACCCGGTAACAGAAATCACAGGGCACAGCTCAGGGGCTTTTGGTACCAACAGTTCAGGTTCTGTTTCCATTTATGTGTGGCAGAGGATAGCTTTCTATTGCAGAAAAAGAAAAAAATTACGATTCTTAAGTTAACGGCAGCATGCCAAAAACCGGAGAGTTCACAGGTTAATTAGACAGGCTGAGCTAATCACCTAAGAGCGCAGTCGGAACAATAAAGGGTGACGGCAAGCGGCAGGGGCTTCAAACCGGGCGCTTTCAAGAGCCAGCACAGTTTGGAAGTGCTCCTCCTGCCACAGCTCCATTCCCAGCACGCCGGGACTGCACAAGAGAGGGAGGAAAAAAATAAAAGCAGGACCCGTCTTATTTAACTGTTTTTATGTTGGCAAAATGATTTGTGCCACAGTATTTCCATAAGAAGTGGGACCATTATTCTCCTGTAGGAACACATTTGGTTTGAAAAGTATCACTGGACAGAACGTGGAAATCAAAGCGGATGAATTATTCACAGCCCCCGATCAGAAGTGATCATTATTTCTGATGTTCCGAACTGTGATTAGGATTCAGCGCTCAGATGTCATTTGCTCCCTGAATAGCACCAGCAAGGCAGGGCTGCCTGACACACATACATTACGCCAGGTTTTATATATGTAATTTTACACACACCTTCTCCCACTAGATCTTTGCCTTAATGCAGCCATTAACGGATAGTAAAAACATGATATTAACTAAGGTTCGTTTTCATGGCGCTCATAAACGCCGTGAGCTTGACACACAGTGTCAACACTAATCATGGCCTAAAATTAACACCAAAATTGACTTCAACATTAATTGCGCTATCGATGTGACCGGTAATACACACGCTGATGCAGTTACAAATTGACTGCCGGTGGCAGCCGGGGCTGTTGACAACAGGCAGCGAGGGGAACGGGGAAGCGACCGGCTGCAGGCTCCCTTGGGAGGCAGGATGGTGCTGAGCGAGGGGAGACCAGTGCCGTGGGGGTGCTCGGCAGGCAGCGGGAGCCCCCCGGCCTCCTCCCTGCAGGAGCTGCAACTCCTGGGGAAGTGCAGGGGACAGAAAGCCCGAGGGGAGCTGGAACAGCTCGGTCTGTGTCAGCACCCGTGCTTGAGCCATGCCAAGTGTGTTGGTTTTTTCTCTCTCACAAGGATGATGTCTGAGCCCAAGTACTTTGGGCCACGCTGCGTTTTATTTGTTCACCTCCAGGTTTGGAGAGCTGGCTGCGGGTCTCAAAGAGCCTCGAAGTCGGACAGCAGGACCCAAAGAACCCTGCCCCCAAACGCTGCCTGGTTCCCATTCTGCCACAGCTGTGCCCTGTGTTCTGCAGAACACGGATCAAATGCAAGTACAGCTGCCCGTCGCTGTGTGCTAGGTGCTAAAGATGTGGCAAGAGAGGAAATGCAGCAACTGTGGAGCCTGGCCCTGCGAGTGCCAATGAACAAAACCCCATTTCTGCTGCCGTGCACCCTCAGTGACGCCGGCAGGGCACAGGCACACACGTGCTTTCTTCCCCCTTCCCAACCTCGGTCTGTTCAGAAGCTAAGCCAGTGTCTGCTGCAGAGTACTGGACGAGGGGTGTTTCATTAAGGGAACAAACACAGCCCCAGAAATGTTACCTGATGTGGCCCTAACAAGCATTGTATTTCACCATGAGCCCAGAATTTCAGACCTGTACGGAAGCCTCTCTGCGCTTCCACGTGCCCAAATGCTGCAAAAGTTTGTTTTCAACAGGGAGGGCACGAAGGGCTGCTAGAGGCCTTCAGACTCCGTGCCTTGATAGAGAGGGGACCCGCTGGGTACACGGAGCTGTGAGGTAGCGGCACTGAAAGGCCCCTTGAAAGGGACGAGAGGTGAATTCCTCCTGCCTGGGTTCCCCCCACCACACCAAGCGGCTCTCGGATGGCGAGGCAGCAAAGGGCTGGCTGAGGCTCAGTGACAGAGGGTGGGCGTGCAGAGCGCCCAAAGGAAAGCTCAAAAAGCCCACCGAAGGCTGCAGAATTCATCGTAACCGCATACATTTGTGTGCTGCAAGGTCTGAAGCTGGAACCACGTCTCCTGGGGATAGCCGAGGGCATCTTGCTGAACCCCGACCAAATTCTCCATCAAATTCAAGTTCCTGTCCAAGCCCTCAGAATTAATTGGGAGCAGCGCTGCCCGCTTTTGCACCAAAACAGAAGTAGTTCTGATGAAATTCTCAAAACAAAGCAATAAATAACTTCTCCTGAGGCACGGCATAAAGCTTGAAAACTTGAGCTGAAATAGTTTGCATCTCGTGAAGCTGAGGAGCGATGGGTTACAGAGATCAATGGAAAACCTTTATTAGGAGCTTTCCGTATGCAGGTCTTCAAACATTTCCATCAAAATACAAAAGCTGCGCTCTAGTCCTGCAGGTACTGGAGGATTTCAAAACAGGTCAAGAAAATTGGGTTATATTCTTATAAACTTCCAAAATTCATCTTTTAAATAATCATAAATTCCGGCTCAGAGATGCGCAGCAGAGGCTCATAACCTCCAGTTGTTAAGAAAAGCCTTGTCACAGCCCAAACTTCCAGTATTGCTACAACATGCATGGAGCTTTTTTAAAAATCACTCCTTTTTCTGTGTGTACAGCAGCGTGAGAACCAGCCGAGGGCACCGACCTGCAGGAACATCACCCCTCCATCAATGCTAGGGAGCACAGGGTACTCGTGCTTAGCTCCACAGCTCCGGCTCACTAGCAGGGGCTCCACAGCCCGATACGACGCATCCATCCCAACCCCAACAGGACTCAAAAGAACCCCCCACCAGTCCCATCCTCCCCCCACACCCACTCTTTAGGTGATATCAAATGATCTCAGCATGTAAGTGGGGAAAAAATAGCTTTCAGGGATGCTGGGGACCCTCTGTTGATTCAGGCTGTATTCCGCTTGTCACAAGACATTCCCTCCTTTACCCAAAATAACAGCCTGCAGGCTGACAAAAACCCGTCTGTTCCCTACCCCCCGTCTCCCTGTGACACCCGAGCGTCTCATTGAGAGGGGCTAAAATTACTCTGCCAAAGGAGGATCGCCTTCTGAAATTGCACCACGAGCGTTGGAGATGAGGAGACACCACTCGCTGTGCGGCTCCGATAGTTGTCCGGCTTCCCTGTTATTTAGACCCATTCCCACTGCCACCGGAGCCTTCGGGTCAGGACTGCTCCCAAAACTCATCAAGAAAAGGACTGGGAAATACAAAGAGAAACAACTGTTTGCACGGTAATTTCTGGGGAAAGCAGCGCTGGGCTGGGCTGGGGGCAGGGGAAGCAGCTGCCTGGATGGTTTCTGGTTTCCATTCCCCTTCCCGGCGATTCGGCGACTTGGCCAGCACACACTCCCCGCCTTCCCTACCTTACCCACCTGCTGCAGGCAGCCCGGCCGATGCTTTAACACCCTGTGCCCGTCATAAAACGCGGGAACACGGGGTGACAAAGCAGAACACGCGGTTCGCCCATGAAGCTCTGCTTGTATAAAATTCATTAGCTGCACCCGGCAGCCGCAGGCGGTGCGGGGAGCCGGCGAAGCGGCGTTTGAGCAGCCCTGTGCCCGCCGCCACCCCGAGCTTCGCCTGCCCGGATCTTGCCACGTTCGCAGGACAGGGTGCCTGCCGCCGCTCCAGCTCACGGCTCCGACCCTGGATCGCTTCTGAACCTCACGCTACTGAGAAGGAAAAACTGTGACATCTAGTGCCAAGAGGGAAAACGGCACGTCGTGCAGGGACACCGCATGAGACGGAGATGAGGTAACGCGGGGTGCTGCTGCAGGCGCTCGCTTTCTCCTCGTCCTTGCAGATTTGTTGGGTCTTCTCAGCGCATGGTGCGGTCCTGGTGCCAAAGGATCACGGTGAAGCGTAGTCAAGACACATAAAGGGCTACAGGAAAACATCAACGCCCAACTCGGGAATGACACGTAACGTAGCGGGTTCTCCATCAGGCTGAGGGAATTACCTTTTTACACTGAGATTTCAGCCCAAATGTTAATTCTTCTGAACAACACCATCTCCAACGGGCATTTGAAGAGGTGTCACTACGCTACAGGTTGTGCCTGCAGCAGCACCACGGCAAGGAACAGGGCTTTCAATACCGTGCGAGTTGTACGCTCCTGAAATCTAGCGCTGGGTGCCTGCGTTCACGCCATTTCAGACTCTCTGAGTTTTCCCTATTCTAGCACAGCCACAGAACTGCAGAGCACCATCAGAGGCTTCGAAGGCAGGCAGGGCAGAGCCGAGCTGCCGGTGCAGCTTCCCGAGGACAGCCGCCTGCAGAGCAGGACGCCCCAAGGTGCCCGTGGCTGCTCTCAGGCTCTGCCAACAGGACGCGGTGCTGCATCCTTCCAAACCCATCCCCCCCAACAGCAGAGGAGAAAGTCTCAATCACACAGCTCTGTAACAAAGATCTTAGCCAGGATCATGGAAGATTGTGCCACTAAACAGGAGGGCTTCAAGATTATTTATTTATTTGGGTTAAGAATGAAACTAGCAGGAATGAGAGAAGTCTCGTGGCGTCATCTAGATAAGCATCTAGGCAATGGCATGAACGTTAAATTCTCTTCTTAAAAACATTTTAGAGTAAATGTAGTTGTTTGTAGTCTTATGCAAATGGATTTTGTTTCCTCCCACCTACATAAACTCTGCATTTTTCAATGGTCTGAGTCTGTCCTAGACTGGAGACAGGCTGAGCATCCTCTGGTGCTTAGTTCTTGACGTCCTCACAGTCGTGCGTTAAATTACGGCCCGTTTGTCCCACAGTCTTTACTCAGTAATGCACTCCAGAGCGTTACAAGGGAGCTATTGACTGGTGGTTGATTTTGCTGGTAAAATACTGTCTCCTTCAGCTCTCTTCTATAGCCACCAGCTCTGAAAATTATTTACAAACTGCTCTTAACTTTTTAGGGCTGCGAATTCAGTCTTGTCCAGTGTGCTGGCTTACTGAAGTTTTATGGTAGCTTACTGGAACAATCTCGCATGGAAGTAGAGGTGCCAAAACAGCCAGATCAGTAACAGAGGGCACACAAGAAAGGGTAACGAGAGACCAGGAGACGGTTCATGAGCTTAGTGTGAAGGATCCGGAACAAACACCTTCTAGCAGAAAGCTCCAGGCAACATCCAGGATTCTGTCTGCAGTCCAAGGAAGCAGCAGATGCGTTTCAGCAAGACCTCTGGCTGCGCTGCGTGGGCAAGGGACTGGAAAAAGGCCCAGCGTTAGCGATGTCTTCTGGGCTACGAGAGCGGCCGGCCCAGGCAGCAGCACGGCAAGCTCCCCCGCGTGGCCGTGACAAGACACGAGATCCTCTGCTCAGAAGGAGCAAGCACTGTCTAGGAATAAATAGCAAGTTGTATTTTCATGGTCCATTAAGTCCTTGGCTTCTTTGTTGAGACTACTAGCAAAGAGATAATTACTGCCAAATGAGGTGGTGGGTTACATGAAGTGGTCACAAGCTAAGCGGAGAAAAACCTCTTGTATTGTGAAAGTTCTTGATACTTCCCATCTCACAGATTTTCCTGAAAACACAGACAAACAGCGTCAGCCAGGTTAGCCCAGAACACTGCTTGCAAGCTCTGCGAGGATGGGAGACTCCCAGCTTCGAGCTCTCGCTCTGCGCCCTGCATTAGGGCAGGGATTGCAACTTCGGTTGTTGACATCCAGCTGAACACGCTGAGCACAAATCTCCTGGATTTTATGCCGGCTTCTCAATTTCGCCAGCTAGCTAAAACAATTAAGGCACTCAGCTGAGCTGAATGCTTTAAGAGGAAGAGTGCCTTGACCCCTTTTCAAATAGAGAAAATGTAATTGTTCAGACCGTGTAGCACAGCCCCAGCAGAAAAGACAAGCCCTGCCTCAGCACAGCTGATACCGCAATGTAAGGCACTCACTTGGACGGGGGAATAGTTTGAGTGGGGGGAATGTGGTTGAGTCTGTGATCTAAGCCACACAGAACAGTAATAGGAGCCTGAATGCACTCAACAGCAGCTGTATTTATGACAGTCAGAAATTCCCTCTTTAGTAAGAAATACACAATGTACTTCTCAGAAGATTTTGGATTCAGAAAATCAGCAACTTTTGCTGGAAAAAAATTACATTTACTTGGAAAGTTCCTAACAAGACTCCCACCTGGCAGCTCTGGTGAGAGCTCTGGGCCACAGGCTCCACTGGCACTGACCATTACATGTTACTAACCAAAACTGAGGGAATAAACACTGTATAACACGACAACATTTATTTAGCAAGTATAATTTCAAAGACTCTTAAAACATGTTTGTCTAAATCATCCTCACAACACCCCAAAGTACTCCCATTGTATTAGGATATGACCAAACCGAGGCAGTGAAAACTTTGACTAAGGCTACCAAGCAAGCCGCTGCAAAGCTTGGCAGCTTCAGCTCCCCCTTGGGAGGAATCATCCTTCCTCGGGAATCACCTCCCCTGCACTCAGCGCGTATGGGCTTTTAGCATTTTGAAGTCAAATACATCTACCTGAGGACAAAACTTCTCCCTAACAAATTCAGACAATTTTAGAGAGCTAACGAAACGTGCCATGTTTTCAGAATGGTTCACCATTGTATCGCATGCAGGATGTGCAGAACCAACATTTTTTCTCCAGCTCCTCATGGCATGTCTCCTCTCCCTGTGCAACACCACCAGCTACTGCCACACAGATGGATTACTGCAAGGATCTTCGCTCCCTGGCGGATAAGATGCTGTGTTTCTCTTCCCAGCTGCTGTGCAGACTGATCACAAAAAAGCAGAATGGATCCGCTTACAGCCCTAACAAAGGAAAGGCTCATGCCCTGCATTTAGCTAGCATCTCGTCCCTTCCTCCACCCCTGCAGCCATCTTCACTGGGACGAGAAACTCGAGTGCACGTTTGTGAAAATGTTTCCTCAGCCAAACAAAATTAAACCATAAAAGCCTAGAGTCGGCTCATCCTGATAAAGAAAGTGCAGCAGGGAGGAATGAATCTGTTCGGCAGCTCGTCACCCCTTGAATGTCACCTGTCCTTCAGCCTGCTGCTGGAACCTCTTCCTCAGATTGACCGCTCTCACGTGTGAATGAGCGCTATTGTGTGCAGTGGCTATTGGTAACAGAATTCAATACTAACGCCTCAAACCTCATTCCAGCTGCACATGGTCCTTCAGTAACTCGTCCAGGCGCCGACAGGCCTGGCTGACAGCTGAGCACGAGCAGCTTTTAGCAGTGTGGCTCTGGGGGAGCGCGTGGAGCAGCTCCTCGGTTCCACCTCACCGGGCTTCCCGGTGACAGAACCCGGGGCTGGGACTTCACCCACTGCCAGCCCCTCACCTCGTTGCTGGGGTGTCATTAAAAGGCAGGGCACAATTTGCCATATACCTGCATGAGAAATGATCTTCAGAAGACTGAAAAACGTGGGTTACGTTGTGTTTTATAGTCTTCTGTCTTATTTTCCAGTCACTCAACCCCTCGGCCTACCCGCCACAGAAGGGCCTGCAAAGGGCCTGCACCCAGGTCTGAGATAGCAACACCACAACGGACAGGTCATTTGTTTTTGGATTGAGCACAATTACGCCTACCAAGGGTTAAAAAACTCCTAATTTTTTTTTGGTGGTCTTTGGGTACAGAATCTCTTATAATAAGACTATTTGTATTCATACTGGCAGAGTAAACACTACATGTTCATGCCCAGGCAGCTCTGTGCTTGTAATTTCAGCAAGAACAGAGCTCCATCCCTGAGGGACTTTGCTATTTCCCTAGCCACCATCCACTCAAACGCTGAATGAGAGCACAGAAAGAGAGAAAGATGATGGCATAAGCCTCCACAGCTCCGCAGCCTCAGCTTCCACTAAGAATGCAGGAAATCTTTCGTTTCATGTATAATTATACTAGTTAAGACATTCTTTCTATAGGCCAATAAAAGACAAGGAAGAAGTGTTCCCATAGTCACCATTTACTGATTAGGTTCAATCTGAAAACATTGTTTTTCAAAACCTTCCCCTGACAAGAGATATGTAATAAATATAAATAAAAAACCTATTTCCTCTCATCATTAAACTTTATGTTTTTGATGTAAGAATAGAACTTTGGAAAGTCTTACATATCTTGTAAAAGGCACTGTTCAACTATGCAAAATTAAATAAATAAATAAATGATTCCATCACTTAGAACTGTTCAAATTTAAATTACTGTAGAAACATTCACTTATGGAATCTCACCTAGACTGGACAAAAAAAATAAACATACCTTCTTCCTAGTTAGCTTTATTCTCCAGCCATTTTAATGCTGCAGTCTTTGGCTTGCTAACGCAAAGACACACCAGGAAAAGCCCATCACCACAGTACAGCCTCCTCCAGCTTGAGCCGAAGGAGTAACTCTATTACTTTTTGCATTAGCAGCTTGTTAGTCCCAAGGAAATCATTCACTAGAGGGGGATGTTGCACACACCTGGCTAGCGTGCTACACAAATACCGCAAGGTGAGTATTTAAATGGAAAGCATAAAATTGGTTTTTCATTTTTTAAGCAAATGAAAACATTTCCATTTAGTTTTGTAAAACATATTTTGTTCAAATATAAGCCCCAGTTACCTGGAATAGCTGAACGAGCACTTTTTAATTATAAAGGAAAAAATAGCATAGGAACAGATTTGAAATGGAATCATCATTTACTACAGAGTTTAAAATACCCATTGTATGGAAGGTATTAATTTTTAATGAAACAAAAATCCCATTTTCAAGAGTGAGACTTCATCTATGAAAGACTGAATGAATAGATTTTGTGGCTGGCCTGGTAAATTTTCATTACAATTGTCAAACCCAGTCCAAGACACAATATACTGCAGGACATGGAAAGAAAAGTAGTCGTAAAGAAAGTGCAACTTGCCTCATTTCCTCCCGGCAGCCTGTTCATGTGCACGAGCTGGCCCTGATCATCCAACACCAACTCGGTGTACGTTAGTATGTCAGATGGCAGCGGTGGTGTTGGCAGGAATGCATGTTCATTCATCGAATCCCAGAGTTTAATCAAAGACTATAGGATGAAAAGACAAATTTTTGTTGCGAGTATCATCTGCAAACATTTTTATTATTCAATCTACTGTGAATTAGTATTCAGGACAAAGCACTCTGGATCCCCCGTCACCCAGTTTGACTGACAGTATTCAGTGGACATCACTTATTTGGAATTTAAGCTATGAAACACAGTTTCATCCAGATTAGCAAAATTCAAATTATGTGATTCAGGACAGGACCCAGCAAATCAGATACACAATCAATTCTGAAACTCATTAACACATTTAATAATGTATGACTCCTGTCCTAGGCACTATCACTCCTGCACTGTCCAACCTCCTCCAAAGGCTGGATAACAGGGTGGTAAAACAAAGGAACAAACAAGAAATCCAAGACTGTTTACATTTCAACTTCTGCTGTTAGATTTATTAATGGATCTACAGCAACAGCGTATAAGGAATCCTGTTTTTGCTTTTTTTTTCAAAGCAGAATCAATCCATGGTTGCATATACCCTGGGGAACCACTGACAGCCTTTCGAGGCCACTCTTTTCCCTGACAAGCAAGGGTGGCAACAGACAGAAGTACTCTGCAGGTACAAAACTTTAGCACAAACCAGGAGACCTTAACAAAGGGCACTTACCTGCCGAAACATCTCAGGAATGTCATAGACGTAGGATGTCCCTAAGGACTGTGCTTGGAATCTCTTGGACTGAAGCAGGTCCTTGGTCACGTACGGGGTATTGATCAGCATCCCATGAAGTGGCCCCTGTTTATCCCCATAGGCCTGGAACATAATCTGCAGCACAAAACACGACCGGTTACGATTTAACCTGCTGGTTCCTTAGACCTATCCCATCTGTATTTTAACAAAAATCGTCTAGATATTCCAGACTGATCAGGCTTGTTTCTGTTCTCTACAAATATAATATGTTAATGCTCACATACCCTGAAACGCCGTGCTTCATCATGCATTACTACCCTTTGGAGACAGTGCTGGACCGTAACGGCATGGATCTGAGCACCACTGACTTATTACCGAATCACAGCAGAAAGCAAAGTGAGCAGAGCCACATCCC
Organism: Heteronetta atricapilla; assembly: GCA_011075105.1. Classification (NCBI taxonomy): domain Eukaryota; kingdom Metazoa; phylum Chordata; class Aves; order Anseriformes; family Anatidae; genus Heteronetta; species Heteronetta atricapilla. The sequence goes on from CM021749.1 coordinate 9,957,984, forward strand.
CACAGAAACAAGCCTGTGACTTAGATGACTTCACATTCACCAGTATTTCCCCTGACACCGTATCTGTGCCGATGGATTGTGATAGCTGGGAGCAGAGAGGAGAACTCTGTTATTTATGGAGTCGAACAGCACTGCATCCGTATCTCCACTGACTGATCATGGAAGCTAGGTCAAGACTTGCATATGTCATTTGGCTTGAAGTTTTGATATTATAAGTTTAAAAGATTTTCCCAGAGTAGCAACATGAATTATCAGCTGCCATGCTTCATGGCACTATATATTCCACTCAGCCAGGACTCGGAAGGAAATCTATTTCATCTGAGAAATAAACACGAAGAGCACTGCTTTACTGGGACACCACTGAACAAATGCTGCTTAATTGAAACACGTCTGATGGAAGCAACATGATTAGTTTGCTGGGGTTTGTTTTGTTTTTAACAGAATGGTGATCAGATCGAATGTAAACTACAGGCCTTTTTCTAATTGCAGGGAAGTTAATTGAAGAATTCCACACGAGAGAAAGTTCAGTAAATAAACCCTGTTCGAGTTTTTCAGATTCAAAATAAAGGTCATGTTCTCTTCAGTCTTCATAAACTTCATGAAATAGTTTCTTCAATGAGAGAAATATTTATTCAGAATAACAAGCACTCGTGACAGTGCCTTTGTTAGGGACTGTTCCTGAACTTGGGGCACATTTCCCAAAACCTCTGGAAAATTTCAGATGGATTCTGCAGGAACTGGAGATGCCTGTACTGAGGCCAGTGCAGCCACTCGTCACTGCAGAACTGTGGAACAAGAGACCAGAGGTCGTTCTCTCGTGATCAATTCATTTTCCCATTCTTAAAAAATCACAAGTGCTACCAGGTAAGCAAGCACCTGGTAAATCAGTAATTTTTGAAACCTTTTCAGATAATTTGAATCAAAGTTCAAAATAACCCTCTGAAAAAAACCAGGAAAATATATACAGATACAGACTGCTCCTAATAAGCCTCAGTCACAAAGGGGAAATCTATCAAAGTCGCTCAGAAAGCTTGAAGGTGTCTTTTTTTTTTTAAAGACAAACCTTCCTCTCAACTACTCAAACAGTTAACTGAAGTAATTCCTATCAGTTGAACGTTTAAATAGAACTGGCTTAATATCCCGAAAAAAATCAAATATTGGAAAAGTTGCTAAAAGCTGTACAAAGACAAGCACAATCTTCTACCCTTAACAAAGCAGAGAGCTCATCAGAGACGGAGTTTAAGAGAAAAGGTGACCTTCACAAGTGACTAATGGAACTTGAGGGTCAAGATCAGCTACCAGAGATTATTAAAATGCCCTTTTCTTTCCTCATCTCCACTCAGAAGCAGAAATGAAGCACAGCATACGGACACTATCTGTTCTAGGATCTCCAGAACTGGACAGGCTGTGCAGCCAGGCAGCTTGCTGGAAAAATTTAAATGGAGAAGGGGGAGAAAAGGTGACTCAGCACTCTGCTTTCCACATGAACACTGCCCAAGTGATTTATTCTGTTGCTAGCACTGCATGGCAGAGAGATTATTACAGAGGGAGATGTAAACATTTCTGTATTTAAATATTTTTCATGTATCCTCTGGTCCATGTATTTTAGCATATGCAAGTATTTGAGTTAACCACAATGTTCCTGTGCCATGAAAAGCACAAAGACCTGAACAGCCACAACGGTTACAGAAGAGCCCATTATGCTTAATAGAAATGACATAAAGGCACCTTCAGCAGTTTTATAGCATCCTACCCAAGTCATTTCCTATACCTTTAGAATTTAGAATAAAGTTCACGGATTTTCTCTACTTATTCAGGCAAACATATAATAAATAGTATTTTTGATTATGACCTGCAGGATGGGCATCAACAGCGATTACCTTTCTATTACTTTTTTGAGCACTCTGCCCCAGAGGAAAAACAGATGTACAAATACCTCGAGGTACACGTAAAACAATTAGAGGACTTGCACTTTTACAAAACTTAGTGCATTTTGTCCATCTACATGCCTCTAGCAAGATAATCTTCCCAACGATACATTCTTCTTTCTATGGTAAAGTTGAATGGCCATTCAATACAACCTGGAAACATGGCAAACCACAGAAGAGCTTTTTCAGGTATAATATGCAACCCAACCCCCCCCCACAAAAAAAAATACTTTGCTCATGAAACAAGGGAGCCATATGGAAGCCCACCTGTGCTGTCCTGGAGTCCGTTACTTCTTTGTACAGACTGATGTCCAAGTAGTAGCCTGACTCGTTGGTCAGGAAGAGACGAATGGGAATTGCCTTCCCGGTTGGTGTCAACCGAATGTTGATCTTCAGCTCGGCTTGGAGGACGCGGAGCTTCCACAGGCGACTCCCGTAGCGCATCACCATGCTCCGCACAGACTCTTCAATCTTAAAACACACAAGGAACATCCCTCAGTTTCAGGACGCATCCACCACCTTTGTCCCTCCTCGATTCTGCTGCTCTAAGGGGCACCCAGCACGCAGGAGGGGCACCAGAACAAAGGAGATCAAAGCTCCAAGCCGCAGCGCGTGTCCCGGGCTGTTACCGGACCCCAGTGGGGTCCATTCTCACCCCAACAACCCTTGAGACAGACAGGAGTTCAACTCAAATTCCAGGGACCACTGAGGTACAGGGCCAGCACTGGATTCCCATCCTTTCTTCCTCCTGGCACCTCACACCCCAGCCAAGCACAGCGTGCCTGCTGCTTCCCCTTCATTGACCTTTCTTCCTGCAAGTATAGCTCACAGCTAAGAACTACAAAATGCAGAAAGTGAAATCCCTGACAAACAGTTATGTAGCACTTAGACGCACAATAATCATGTTTCATGGCACATGCGGCTCTGTGCTTTAAATCAACAAAGTAATTACTACTTGGAGCTTGGCCTTCTGCTGTTCTATTAAACTTCATAATATACTACTGTTGGCAAATTGTGCATATTAAAAGAAGGTAATTTATAGTCTGCTTTTAACATTCTTTCCAAAAAAGTCCCCTTTCCACAGCTGCTCAGGAAAAAGCCACAGTATACATTTAAAGGCTTCCTGGCTTCCAGGAGCTGCATATCCCATGTTCCTCTGAAGTGCCTGAGAACTGAAGGCTCTGGATGCCCTGAGAGAGGATTTACTTAAAATGCTATGAAGAATAAGTATAGTTTCAAACACAAAACATTATTTTTGATAAACTGGTTCTTAATTTAAAAAAGGAAGTTAACTGCATTGTCCAAAGGACAATTCCTTTCTGTAGGAATAACACTGCTAGTGCTAAAATCTCACACTTAATGCTCATTCACAGATTGGTAGAAAAGCTTTCCTCCTTCTTCACTTCTAAAGAGGTTCCTCACTTGAAATAAGCGAATTGTTTGCCTTAACTAGCTAAAACAAAAGCTATTCTCTCTGCTTTTGAAAAGAAGTTGGTTTAGCAGCTCAACATCAAGACTGTCTGTAGTTAGAGACATCCATTAGTTATGTCTATGACTCTACTTTATGTTTTCAGCAGCAAAAGGATTTTTAAACTTAACTTCAGTCATCACTCAGGAACGTATTGGTAACCAGTACATATTACAATTAAATGCTGGACTACAAAAATGGATTTTTAATGTTCTACAATTTAATTTAAATTCCATTAAAAAAAAACACACCTAAGGTATCTATTTTAATCCATCACATCTAAAAAAGAAAATCAAACAAAAAAACAAAAACCAGAAGTAGCTCCTGCAAACAGCTCTTTTTACCTAAAAGGCTTGCACAACTATCCCAGCAGACTCAAGGTTAACCCGTGGCATTACTCCGTTTCTTTCCGGTAGTAACAAACTGCCAGCTCTACCCAAAGGCTAGCATAAAAAGACAGCAAACAACCATTTCATGCTGGTGAGTTAAGCCCAAGAAGAACAAACATTTCAGGGCAGGAGAAGAGGCCATACCTTTGATGGGTCCATGATGACAGTAGGCACAAAATTTAAGAAGATGTGATTGCAGTCAGTGCGCACGTTGGTGTTGTTAAATGCCACCTCCAGCTCATCCATGGCTTCCAAAAGCAATCGCTCTCCCTCATTTTGCAGATACTCAAAGGAGGCTTCCTGCCAGACATTGTCAACAAATAATTTACTTTCTACTCAAAAATCACAGCCCAAGTAAACAGTGTTTCAGAGACCGCAGAAGGACTTGACAGCGAAAACAGGCTCCATCAGTTTGAGCAGGATGTGCCACCCTCTACCAGATCAATCGCAGTCACAGAGACAGTTTCACTCCCACCCCTTGGATCCATAGACCCAGCTGACCTGCTCAGGTCACAATAAATATGAACCAGGGCAGGGCAAATTCTTACTGCAGTAGGGCAGGAGGAACACAGCGCAACAACTGTTGCCTCAAAGCGCAAGGATTGCTGACTACCCGCTTGGGCCAAAGAAATATCTCCCTGAGGCACAGCAACAGCAGGTCTCCGAAGCCGAGCTCCTGTAGAGCCAGCGTGAGCAAAGAAGGGACACCCACCTGCAGTGCTCTGTGCAGGCAGTGTGTTTTCAGGCAGATTCCTACACTGACTTACAGAGTTTCACAGGCTCTCTTGGAAAGAAACCTTGCGTGGGGTGACAAAACTCACCTTGGTGACCAGGTCTGAATGCCTTATGATAGCCCTCACGAAGAACCTGTAGTCCGTCACCTCTGTTCCTACTTCAACTTTGGCTGCTCCCAGGTAGAGGTGCATCTTGTGGTTGGCACACGGGATGGCAGTGAGGTCGAAGTTGCGCATTCTGTTCAGCTCCAGCTGGAAGGCCAGAGCCGGCTCCAGGTGCCGGTAGATTCTATCTTCTTCAAACTGGAGGCACCCAGCACATACAGGAAAGAAAGGATGTAGAAGAGGAGGGTGGGTTAACCAGGTGGAATGCTGAGGATGGGGAAATCTGGACAATAAACATAGTAACATTTCGTAGTTAACTAAAAGGCTAAAAATTCCAAAGAAATTGTTGAGATACTGACAGTAGAACACAAACTGCGAGGCAGCAAGTTCTCAAGCTCATTCTCCCAGGAACTTCTTTTTCACAGAAGCCAGTAATTTTGGCATTGAATCAGCTTCTTAACCTCCCTCGTTACGCTGCCAATAAAATCCACAAAAATGGAAGCTTCAAGTCAGGCTTCCGAATGTGTGAATTTTTATCCTACGTTAGCAGAGGCTCCTCGCTGTCACTGACACCTCTTGCTGTGTGGGGGAAGGAGATGATACCACACCACAGTGAGGCTGGGCTGACGTAGCTCCCTCTTAGACTGGCATTGAACAGCCATGGGAGGGGAAGGATAGCCTCAACGCTTCGAGAAGAGTTTTAGGGTGTCCAACCTACCTTATCCCGGGCACGGAATGTGAAGAACTTTGGAAATTCTCTCTGAAAATAAAAATAATGGCGTTAGTCCCCCAGAAGCAAGCCACTTGATCAGATCTGCAGCAGCACCACAGCAGAGGAGATAATAGAAGTTGTTCCAAGCTACTTTTTCAACATCACCGAGTGGTGGAAAATCAAGTTACCCTCACCAAGGCAGCAGAGGCAGTTTAGACCAGTGTTCGCTGCCAATACAATAGATGCTACTTGACTGGCTTTTGATTATTCTTGTCAATTGTCAACAGACAATAAGATGGAACTGTCCAGACACGGTAGTGGGAAACTTCTTCTAGTTCTGTGATTATTACAGTTGTTGTGGAAATGTTTGGGAGACGCACAATGGTATGAACACCCTATTATGTAAGCTGATGGACACAAAACAACAATCTGTATTCAATAGCTCTCTTTGTATCTTTACTGCTAGAAATATTCTCTTCCCAAAGAAAATAATGAATTGTAATAAAATAACTTTATACTTGTGCATTAAATAGCAGTCTACAAACATCCCACAGATACGATTAGGTTTCTCTGCTACTCTATTGCACAGATAAAATCCTACCAAATTGCAAAGGGTTTACATCCTTCTGTGGTGCACTGCATGTCTTAGAAGAAGATAACAAGACTAGACAGCATCCTTCTATCTCTCCCCTCCAGTTCCAAGCCAAGCCATTCATTTCTGTGGAATCACTTTCACTGGGTAGAGAACTTTTACGGACGCTCTGTACCAACACGGGAATAGCAGCCGTCTACGCTAAAGGTGAGAGGAGAGAGCACACACGGCTGGCCAGAACTTATCAGGAAGGCATCTGACCTGAAGAAGAAGGTATCTGACCTGATGTCACATTTTCACTGCCAACGAAGGACAGCAACCCTAGCTTGACTCAGTGCAACCAGTGAATAATGACAGAATATAAGGCTCCACTGAGCAACACAGCTTTTAAGGGTAGAAGTAACCGCCTAGTAAATCATCTTTACCTCCTATAAAAAACAGTCCCCAGAAAGTCACCTGATAGCTCTCAGCTGAACAAAATAACCCGTGTTTGACTGTAGCGTGCCTTTCAGACTAGCCAGCAGTTCAGGAAATCCTGCCTGCAAGTTCAGGCACCAGGCACAGAGGTGAGGCCGCGAGGATCGGCCGTACTCCGACCAAACGGGCACGCAGAGGACACTTCGTGTTCCTCCTTTCTCTTCCAAATCCCTCCTACCTGTACGCCCCCTGCACGCTGCCAATTTCGCCTAACGCCGTCCATGCTCATTCTGTCCCTAATGTAATTGCTTTCAAGGCATTTGACTGGTGTTGTGGGCAAATATAATAATTAGATGTGCGCGCACACAAAAATTCTCGGTGCTCTGGTACCAAAATCCAAAAGAGTGCTCCATTTCCTAGGCAGAAGAATTATACCCCTGCTGTGTTCTAATCAACCAACCATCATCAAGACAATCAAAATAATTTGCCTAAATTAGCCAATCAAGACACCCTGCAAATCGCAGAATGTGAAAAGCTACAACAGAAATCATCATAGTTGATTATTATACTAATAATCACGTTAAAAACCTAATGAGATGAGGAAATTGGAAGCTTGCTGGAGCAACTCTCTATTACCTCAACATGCTGGGAACTAATTATATAGACTGTAATTAAAACAAAAACAAACCCAAGCCCAGGCCCTAGCTAAGTTAATAGTTGGTCCGGTAATAAGCGGAATAGAATAGGAGATGGTAATAAAGACTGACACTCACTGAGGACCCCAGAGGTACTCTAGGAACTCTGCAAACAGACGACCTACCACAGCGCGTCCTCTGGCTGAGGAGCCAGGAGCATCCTGACAGCGCCTGGCACCACGCGGCCGCTCGGGGCAAACAGACCTGACTGGGTAAAGGCTGTTCCTGATCCGTGCTACAGAGCTTATTCACAGACTTTTACTCTGTATTCTCTAGGTGTCAATTCGATTCTCTGAAACTTCATTTTTTCCCATCTCAGGTTGGTGTTTCTGGCTTGGGGTCCCAACACCTCTCCAAGGAGTCCAGTTTCCTACCCAAGCTGCTCATCAACACCCATCCATATCTGCGCCTTGGCCAGGGATTCCCACGCAGTGACAAGGTGGCTCAGCCAGGTCTGTTAAACACAGGACGAATTTCTTGCACTTTCAAGACTCGTAACAACCTCCAGAGTCGTAAAGCAGGTAGAGAGGGGATGAAAACCCTGTTTATGCTTTACGCTGCCACCTTGAAAACAGGGCCAAACTAACCCTCGTTGGTGCCAAACCCGGGGAAAGAAGTCATCCATAGCAGCAAAAGCACCAAGCGTATTCCCCTTCCCTCAGTCCCTATGCAAAATTTAGCAAGGCTCTTCAATCACTCCTCTAAGCTATTTTAAAATCAGTAAGAAGACTAAAGAAATCACCACACTAGGCACAAAATACAAATGTTTTTCTAATTACATTTTAGAATACAGAACAATATTGAAACAATGAAGATCTTTACCCATGTGTCAGTCATGAGGTTAGTCAGATAACGAGAGACACTTCAGCATGTGAGTGGCCCCCCTGAATGTGAGAGGCCCACTCCTGCATTTAAACACTTCACTTAACTCTGACACCGGCGTTGCCAAACGCCTGACTAAGAAACAAACGAGAAGCCCAGAGTCACTCGCAAGTCTCTTGGCCTCAGATCAGGAATACCACCATGTTCTAGACCCTTTTTTACTTACATGAAATCTCTGATCCACCTCACAGTTGACCTGTTTCCTGAAGTCCTTACAAGCGAAACACACAAACACAGGAAGAAAAAAAAAAAAGCAGAAGAAAGCTAGCAATTAGAATGAAAATCAAAAATGAATTAATTCAAGAATACAAGAGGTGCCAAGATTGTTTACAATTGTAAATTAATTTTCTTAAGCAAATTCATCAAAACAATTTCAAATTTTAGAGAACAAAACCAGTGAAGTCAGAACTAAGTAGAGTTAACCAAGTATTTCATTTGTGAAAAATACAACAAACGTCGGTGCCATTCTGAGCCCGTAACCAAAGAGTGCTGAGCAGCATGAGGGGAACGACAATACCTTTTGTGCTACAAGGAAAGTCAGTCTCCGAATCCCGTGTTCAATCAGGACCGATTTCTGCAAAAGGGCAAAGGAAGGGAGACTGAGACCAACAGGAAGGAACATATCACAAACACCTCAAAGTTTTCCGTAAATTACAGAAGCTCTACAGATCCTTCTGCATCCCTGCTCTACGTTTCCAGTCCGCTTTGGTCTACTCGTAGCTACAATTTCTCATCTGATGATTGCCTGGCAGCACACACGTAACTACATTAAGAGCTAGGTAACCAATCCCAGGGACAAAGTCTCCCAGCTGCACCTCGCTAACAAGTTATGCAGAAGAGTCCGTTACAAGTCTCGCAGGACATACTCTCATTCATTTGCCAAAGTTGTTCTTTTTTCCCTCAAAGATTATTTTCTGAAGAGAGCACAAGGTAAGCATGGTAAGGCCGTGGGAAATGCTAAGGAACTGACCCAAGAAAGCACGCAGCACGTACTTCATTTGGGCATGAACAGCACACCAACAACCCTGCCCAAAGGGCGATGTGTCAGTATTACAAAGGTGCTGAACTGGAAGTTTCACGTAGTTTGCAGATATACCAGAGAACGCCCACTCTGGCTACTTCTTGAACAAATTCCATAAGGCCACATTTCAAATGAACGGTGCCATCAGTATTTGCCACATCACTGTTCTTTTTGAAGTGTTAAAAATGGTAGTTCTGCCCCTCTTTGTAGAACTTTTTCCTTTCTCCTCCTTTTTCCAATTGGAAACCAGAAGAAAGAAAAAAGAAGAACAAAAAAGAAACAAGAGCTCAGCCCGACCAGGAACAAAACAACCCCTTTCAGCACAGACTGAAATGTTTCACTAAGGTTAAGCCCTTTGAAAATGAGCATCAATGCCGATATTCATGGCAAGAGGAAGAAAATAACTTTAATAATGCCACGATTTAAAAAGCAAAAATTGTTATTGCTTTTAAAATTCCACAAGTGGCAGACAATAACAGCATAGCAACAGGATTCTGATTACATCGTAATAATGTGGGTCTCACAGCAAGTCCACAGCTATTACAGAGCGATTAGCCATCAGCACCTGGAGAAACTCCATTTACACTGACTGCCTCAATCTCCTCCACAAGTCATTTACAAGTATATGATCCTAATTTCTATTAAAAAAAACACACACAACATGCTGGGACTAGAAGATTATTTGGACAATTTGGATCAACCTATTTGATAGTTTAATGTGTTTTGGTTTTGTTTTTTTTTTTTTATTATTATTTCTTTCCTTTTATCCCCTCCCATAAAACGCCTGGAGCATGATCAAGCAGATGAAAAGCAGAACTGGTTTTAATTTTTATATTTGATTATTTTCTTTGCTTAAAGAGACAGGAAGCTGCTGAAGTCAAGTAGAAACCCGTCCCAATTTGGAACCCCTCCTTTCTGCAGATGTATTACCCCCTCCCACAACGGGGAGGGAAGTTAGAATAAAACCTCTCCGTGCTCCCAGAGCCATTGTGGGTGCTGTGGGTGCAGCGGGGTCCCACTGCCTGGTGGGCTACTCATCCCAGCAAGCTCTGAGCTCTTTGTACCCATGAGGAAAAGCAAGGGAAGGCAGGCACTAGAGGGCAGAGTGGGCACGGAGGCTGTCCCCAGCACACGCTTCCTCCCAGTGACCACAGGACTAACACTTGGTACTTGGGAGGGAATCCCATAATTTTATGAAGGAACAACAAAACGTACCAAATCAATTCTGCCTTGTGACAGAAACACCACCTGATGCATTTAAAACCTTAAAAGTCCCTTACCCCATCAAAAATTAAAAGGGAAAAAGTCCTGGGCTGATGGATTAAAACGGACCATTAAGAACTGCAAAGAGAAACAAAGATTGTTGTGTGTTTTTCATGGCCTACCCCAGAGGCTTCAGAAGGGCGTAGCTACATCAGTCAAATAAGCGGTAAGACTTTAGATGGGATAAATTAAGAATGTAACTGTTGTATTTATTTATTCACTTCAGAAAAAGATATCTGAGGAGAATGCTGATTTTCCCCAAAGCAGACAGAGCTGTCCTGTGCAGTTAGGTAGTTCCAGAGAGAGAGAATGGAGCTGACTTACCTTGCTCTGTGTGAACTCCCTGAACATGGCTGCCAGCCCATCATCATCAACATCACTGTCAGTTTTAATTGCAACATTAAGAATGTGAATGGGCTCCTCACGGGCAGCCTGCAATGTAAAGAAGATATCCTCCATAAATAAGTTGTTAACATAAAACGTAGGCATTGTCAAAAGAGGCTCCTCAAATACAGCTCTGAAGCACGGGTCCCATAGGGAAGAAACGGCTTCAGCAGAGCTTGCTGTGAAGTAAGGAGAAATACGAGGGAGCATCCTTGACCAAGCAGCCGCACGGATCCATAATTTCACAGAAGTAAGGGTTAATGTCCACAAACAACAACAGCAGCTTCAGAGAATCCAATTCTGATGGTCACATCTGACTTGGCAAACTCAAGTGTGCTTCATTTGGATGCAAAAAGAATGCAGGGTCAGGGCCTCTCCTTATGAGATGCAGTACAGGCAGGGCGTAAGAGGACTTCGGCATCTCAAAAGGTAATGAAATTAAGCAAATTCAAAGTGTAAGAGCAAAACATTATGTGTTCTCCTATCCACAACAAAATGAAATAATGTGGAAGCGCCAATTACATTCAAGCTTGAAGAAATGACAAATTTAGTGTTGAAGATCTTGCAGTTAACTCTGAAAAACTGAATACGAGCAGGAAGTTTTCCTTGGTGAGGTGAGGGGGAGGTAAAGAGACAGACACTGCGGTTGACAGTAATATTCTCAAACACGGCTACAATACTTACATCAAGAGCAATGGGTACGTTTTAAACTAAGCCCTATTCTGAACACAGACGGCTTTCCAGCAGAGCTTCCAGCTGCTGGGAGGCAGGACGGGGCAGTGGAGCAGCTACCTGTGTCGCTAAGGACAGCGCTGCTTCTGTCACTAAGGATTAAAAACCATCTGCTTCCTCTGCTCCTGCTCTCCGTGTCAGTGCAAAAATTGTAGGGGGTTCACTCTCTTTTTGCTCCTAAAAACAGTTCTAAGAGGCAGAGGAGAAGGAAGAATCCAAATGTGAAGTGACTAGGAAGAGTGTAAGTCAGAAAATGCAGCACGTCAGACGTAAAGCCAAGGCTGCGGAACATGTAGCTCAGTACAGCAGGGCACAGAGAAGGCCTGGAGACCTTCTCATGGCCTAAACCCTCCATTACACCGCCACGGATCCAGTCACTCTGCTGAGGTTAAAAGCAACAACCTGAATTTACATGGAGAGTAAGAAACGTAGATGTAGCTGTAGATCAGTCAGGAAATGGCCACCTACTTTTATTCACCTGCTGTGAGCAAGCAAACAAATCACATACATAAATACGCAAAGCTCTTAACTCCTGCTTCCAGCACTCGAGCAAGTGAAAAGTATCTAGCCTGCAGTCATTGCAGCATTCTGCACGCCGTCCATTTCCAAACCGAGAGCAACCTCAAGAGAAAAAAATTACTGTACCTTGTCTTCATCATACAAGGAAGCATGGCCAGCTTCAGGGAAGGTTGGGCTCTGGGGAGGAGAGTCGCAGAAACAACTCATCACTTCATCAAAGATTCTGAAATACACCAGAGGAGTATTAGTCACAAACACACTGCTGCTAGCTCACTGAAAGCATACGGCACTAAAAGCCACAAATCACACTGGTGAGGGGGAAGGGAGGGAGGGAAAAGTACTCCGTCCCTTCGCAGGACCGAAACTAAGAGATGAGGAGGCAGGACCTCCTCCACCCCTCAAACGAAAGCAGAGCCTGGATCTTCCAGCTCCTGTCACATTGCCACAGATCTGATGGTCGCAGGCACTCCTGCCTGCTGGGAGCTCTGCTGTTTGCTTTGGTTTTGTTTGGTTTTGCCTGCCCCTAGAAGGCTGAAAGCATAAAGGACGCATCCTCCCACATATACGCGCATGAACCAGAGCCCTGGAAATCAGCACATTTGCAAATGATCTCCAGTCAGCAGGAATTCCAGATGCCGACCCTTCTGGCTGCAAAGGGCTCTCACAGCAGCCTGAAACTTTGAGTTATCTCAAGGGGACAGATGAGGGGACCCGAACAAATGACCGCCCGGCACCCCAAAAGCTTAACAAACGAGCTTGGGACCACTTCAAACCTGACCCTATGCAGTAGCAAAGGTTTTGCTCAGCTCCCTTTGGGCTCACCTAGGAAGCTGGTGACACAAAGAGTTGTCCCCCTTCCCCACGTACCTGACAAAATCTTCGAAGGTGCGGAAGGAGACCATTCCACCCATCCGCTGGCACGGCGGAGTGAACGAGTTGTCCAGCAGCACGTCACTCACGCTGGCTACGTGGACCATCCCGTAGTGGTTGAGGTTGGAAGAGAAGGACATTCTAAACGGCAGTGCAATAAGGTCACAGTCAGTGGGCACAACGGAGAGGTCAGAGGAGGAGAAACATCTGAGCACGTTCGTTTGCTTTGGCCCCTGAAGTGTGGCTGCTTATCCAGCGTAACTGTGGCACCGCCTGTCAGGTTGCCCAGCACGCCAGAGCTGCTGGGCTGCCTTCTCCTACGGCCCTGCAGTGCTGCCGTGTCCGGTGCCACTGATGCTCTTACCTGGACGTCCTCCCAGACGCATGGGAACAGGAAAGGAGGTGGGAAGGGATGTTACAAACCTTTGGGACAAGTACTTCCTAAGGGAGTTTTATCGAGATGACAGGTGAGTTACGGCTATGCAAAGCTGAATGCATTTTTCCTCCTGTATGTGCAGATTTTGCCTTACACGTGGAATACTGAACTAAAGCAGAATGATTTTTGAAGTTTTGACACTTCAAAGCTTTAGTGAATCTTTACAAATCAGGTCGAAGTGTACTACACTGTATTTGCTTATTGCTTCCACGTTTCCTAGCCATACTACAATTCATGCTCCTCGAATGCAGCGTGGCACAGTGACCTCTCTCAAATCCTATGCTTGAAGCAGGGTTTTCTAGAGTCTCGCCCTAGTATTCCTACCCTAAATGAAGTCCTATTAGGGTGTTTTCCAGTTTAACTGGTGACCAAACTAATGTGCTCTTCCATCTGGTTTAACCCAGACTCTGAAAACATTGCAACTCGTTTACTTTGCTCAGTTTTGATTGTTAAAAGGTGGCAGCTTTTAAATACGAGCAGTTGGCCACAGCACACGTCTATTTTATGGAGCAAGGAAGCAAGGCAGAGCTCCAAACCCACTGCCCTCCAGGTGAGGCACCGCTTTGGTACTCGTGCCTGTGCCTCTGCTACCCCAGCACTGCGATGCACCACACGGCTCGCACAGGACCCATTCCTTCGTTAAGTGAGGACTGGGACAGACCTGCACAGAGGCAGAGGAAGGCACAAAGTGACAGTGTCTTCCTGCTCCTTACAGCAGGAGCACCGCTCCCTGCCACGGCCAGCTTCTTCCCTGGGAGAGGGCGAGGTCCTGAGCGTATCGAAGTATCACTGACCTCTCCTACAGTTCAGTGGCTCTGGCAGCAAACACCGGCTGTGAAATAGTTTGTGCTGTTCTGGGTATTTTCATTTGTTTTCCTTAAAGACCCACAACAACGTGGTCAGGACGAGCAGAGGCAGCTCCTCAGGCAGCCTGCGCAAGGCGTTCTGCAGCTAACCGGGCGCCCTTCCTCTACCCACTGGGACTGAGCTGTGCCTGCTCTGTACTAAGGGGCAATCATTACCTCTGATTTCTGAACCGGGCTCTCCAGACTCCTCTGAATTCACGGAGGGGCCTACCTCAAAAGCTCCCTGCAGCACGGTCAGACTTCCAGCTTGCTCTGAAGAGAGAGGAGAGCCGAGCCGGCGCATGGCAGCGCCGCGCAGCACAGAGCTGCTCGCGCCCTTGCTTCCTTCTCCTCAGGGCTCAGGAAGACATTACCAAAGTCAGCCTTCGGCCTCCCCAGCTGGTGCCGCAGTAGGCAGAAGGTACCAGGAGGGAATCAGGGCACTGATTCAGCACAGCACCCGCTTGCTTTACATCTCCTGAAGCCACAAGGTGCTCATCTGCTGCGCTGAGCAGCCGCCAGCGACACGGCACCCCCAGCACCAAACTTCTTTTTGGATTGCTGACACTGCTGCTCCTGCCTTCATTAAGTCTTTTTTCCTTTCATCTACAGCAAAGCTTTGTGACATGGCCCTAAGTAAACTGTTAGCAAGTCTGAAGTATCATCGGAGTGATCAATAGCTCTCCGTGGTTAAAGTCACTCCGTGTTTTCGTAATTTATCTCTGATTAAGACCCATGAGACTTTCAAGCCCATTTTTACTATTTTACCCTAAATAGGCTCGTAAGCAGTAATAAATAATAGGTATTCATGTTTTGAAAGAGAAACATTTTTCAGGACATGCCTTGGTGTACATTTCTTACAACTAACACAAGCAATATCACAGAACAGTAACTAAACAGAAAGACAGCAGACATTTTTCATGTATTATTTAAAACAAGAAATACTTTCCAACTGAGACATGGGAGGAAAAATTAGCATCCAAAACACAACAAAACATGCTGTCAGCTGTTTGAGATGTAGATTCATCTATGGCATGAGAGAGGTGAGACAGCCTCGACAAATCTAAGCTAGTGGCAGGAAACCAGAGCAGCAACAGGTATGCTATCAGCTAGAAGCAAATCCCTCTTTCACTGTGACACCCTACCAGAGGGTCAGCAGCTGGGAATCCAGTTCCAAACCAGAGAGACCCAACAAAGAGCTGTGTATCATACTGCAGATGAACCGAGTCACCTGGCAAATTTAATTGGAAAGATTGCTGCATGCAAAGCTGCTTTGAAAGGGTAAAGGAAAGCTGAAAACATGTTTTAAACGAAGGGAGAGGAAAAGGGAAGGAAAAGAGTTATGTTTGAGAGCTTCCCAAGTGAAGAGAAGGGTACTAAAACAAAACATGTTAAAACAGCAAGTATTAGGCTATTTTTTCTAGTCTTTCTTTTCAAATTTTAAAAGATGACGAGTACCATACCTGTTTAGCGTGGGGATGTTCCCTCTGTAATCAAACAACCACAGTTAGTTACAGATTGGTTAGTGAAAGCCATAATAAAGAACTATCATTGAGCTGATACACAGCCCAGCAACAAGTTTACAGTTTACCGAACCCAAATTTGTCATCAACCATCAGGTATTCGGCAGGACTCGCTGTCGCTGGCCCTGAGAAGGCACCCACCACCTGACCTCGCCACGACTGCCGCGGGGAGCAGCACAGCCCATGCACGGGACATGCAGGTGATCCATGCCAGGAACTGTCTCTGCAAGGTACCTGCACCTCGACAGCAGCTCTTTCATTGCACCACCCTTGAGCCCTGCGCATCCCCCCCTGAGCTTCCCAAGCAGCAGCAGTCGGGGAGCGTGCCCCACCGGGCAGAAGAGCGAACAGCAGAGCAGATGCAAGGGGTGCAGCATTCCGTGGGAACACCGGGTTCAGGAAACGAAGCCAAAAACCCTCGTTGCCAAACCAAGGCATGAAGCAGCAGCCCCCACGTTGGCTCCCACAACAACGCAGTAACAAAGCAAACGCACACACAAACACCACGTAGCGCTTGGCACGTTCAGCATCCGAGGCCTTGAGCACCAAAAAGAACAAGCAGAACTTGAGGCTAACTTCAGGGAAATGTTAACGTTCCTTTTTTAAGGTCAGTCCAAACCCCTTCGCATTACTGCATGAGGATGAGGGCTCAGCGATGCACACAGGGAAGGAGGCGAGGGGCACAGCAGGAGCACGGCGCAGGCCAGCCATGCTAGCTACCTTCACAGCAGCACGAGGCGGCACATCACTCCATGCAAGGTGCAGGAGCTGCTGTGATCTGGCATTCAAATTAGTAAAGATTCAACTGAAAAAAAGAAACATGCACACGGCAGGCTTGTGCGGAGGTTAGCAAACACGAAGGGACTGAAAGCAAAGCTTCAGGGAGCGCGTAACTGGACGGCCCTGCAGAAACCTGTGGGAGAACAAACCTCACAGCTCCTCAACACCCTTACAAAAGGCAGAGCCCCCCCGCCGCTGGGCGTGAAGTCCTGGTGGGCAGTGACCAGTGTACTTCCACGGCCACAGTGCTGAACGCGCTGCCTGGATCACGTCCTGCCACAACCTGGTTTTGTCACGGGAGAGTCGTATTCACCGCGGGGTTGTGCTTGGTGCATTGCTCATGGGGGAACAACAAGCTCCCGTAAGTTCCTTAAGCCATAGAGGAGAAAGCACACATTGGGCTAAAAACTTACCTATTCCATGGTAAATAACCAAATTATTTAATTTCTTTTGGAGCTGGGGGGAGAGACCCTGTGCTGAAGAGCCTATTGTTAAGACTGAAAGGGACACGGCCTCAGGGGTGGAGATTTATTTATTATTCTGGAATGGTGGGAAAGCTGCATGTGATCTACTCCAGCTGGAAAAAATGGTCTGGAGAGGACTGGCAGCTCCTGCACCTGGTACGCTTGTGTGGCAGTCCCTGAAATGCTTTCAGAAAAGCTAAAAAAATAAAACAACTGAAAAAAAAAAACATAATAAATGTTCATTTTTGTCTCAAAATGAATGCCCCGCAGCCTTGCTCGAGGAACTGCTCTCGAGCCACTCAGGATAGAGGTGAAGAGGTTCTGGTGAGAATCGCAGCAAGGAAAAGAGATGAGGCAGGGGCAGGGGTCTGGGCAGGATGGAGAGCAGTGCCCTGGTTGTGCTGCCCCTGATCCGCAGCCCCTGGAGCTGGGTGTCTCTGAGACGTGCTAGGAGGCAAAGGGCTGATGCTGGCAGCCTTGTGAAAAGGCATCGCAGTCCCCTCGCCGAGCTGCACCTCGGCAGCTCCAGCAAATAAAAGAGGAGCTGCCAACCAGCCGGCGCTGCCCTGCGGCACGGCCACCACGGGAGCAGGGCCAGGTCTGGGGGCTGAGCAAACGCAGCCCACGGTGCACACACCAGCAGTGCTCCCACCACCGGCACACGCGGCTCCTGGCAGGACCAGAAGCCTTTCCACCACGCCAGCCCCGACCCTTCTCCCTCTCTTCCTTACAAAGGCCCTTGTGGAGCAGGGGAGCCGAGCTCACTGGGAAGCCGCTCTGCACGGCACGCTCCTGCGTTACACCGCTCCTGCCCAGGCGAACAAAAGCCCCTCAGCTCCTTCAAGCACCTCGGGGTTGAACCCCCAGCCGTTTCCCCTCGCCACCCCCCACTTGTGTCCCTTAACCAAGGCAGCTCCCCTCTGGAAACGATGGCAGCGCATGCAAAGCTCCGCAGGCGCAGCAAGCTGTGGCCGAGCGCAGCGCAGGGCAGGGCTTTGAAACCAGGCAGCAAAGCGGAATCAGCAGAGGTCGGCTGAATAACCCACTTGTAGTTATTAGCAGCGGTACCACAGGAGAAAGAGCAATTCCACTGGCTGTGACCAGTGGCATTCCTCTTCTGTTCCTTCATTGCTGTAGAAGGATCTAAACAGAAGGCTGCGAAACATGCCTCGAACCATTCATTTTGATTGGGTTTTTCCTCTCCCTCTTTCTTTCCTTATTCTTCTGCTCCCTCTGTGATTCAGCCAAGCTGAATCTGCTCCTGAAGTCCAATTTGCATACAATTATCATCGTTCCATTCAGTTTGCTGCCCCTTCCACAGCCCCTTCTTTGCTCTGCTGGAAGATTTTGCCCTTTCCGAAGCAGACAAGCCAAGGGAACCGCAGCACATTACTGCTGCCTGCTGTCTAATTAACATCAAACCCTCAGCACGAGCTGCAGGGATTTACAGGTGGCCTGGAATCATTTTCCCCTCCTCCCTCCGATATCAGCCACTCTCCCACAACAAGGAGGGGACCTCGGGCTACTACTGATCGGCTTCCAGTTGTGCGCTCGGGTCTCCGGGCTTCTGCAGCTGGAGCCCAAAGCAGGGCGGCTGCTTCCATCCTGGGAAGGCAACGCCTGCTGCAGGAAGCTCTGGCAGCACCTCTCCTAGCCCACAGATGATTTCATTCGGTCAGAAATTCAAATCTTCTGCCACCTAACAGGAAGGTGCCCATAAACACTGCTCTAAATGTAATCGAGTTCTGGTTTCTGGTTATTCTGTACAAAGCCTTGTTTGGAAACTGCAGAACGAAATTTGGCTTTCGGCCTTCCAAATGCTTTCAACCTGTACGCTAAGGCAGAGGCTGACGAAAAGGACCAACCAAAGTACTCCATAGATGATAAAACATCGAGAGACAGCTAGGGAGAAATCATGCACCACTCTTAAGCCTTGAAATCAGCAACAGCAAAGTCCAGGTAGGGTGTCAACAAACATCCACAAGCACAGAAAGAGGAGGTATCGGGCAAAACCAAGCACGAGATAGCTGAGACATTTATACTGAGAGCCTTGGAAATACCAGGCAGCCACTGACCAGACCTAAATTCCACCCCCAGGCTCACCAAGGACAGCAGAACGCAGTCCCAGGAGGGAATCCAACCCAGACAAACCTAAGGCACTTGCCCACACGCCCCTGCTCGCTGAGCCGTGTGCACTCCCAGCTCACGTTTGGGTTACCCGGACATCTGTCCATCAAGTTTCAGAAGTAAAACTTGCTTTAAAGCTAAGTAAGCTGATTATCAAATCTTAAAGTCTTTGGGGGCTTGGAGCGTATCTGGAGAGAACCTGCTCTGCTAAAACTTTCCTTCACCTCCACCTCCCAGCGGTAGGTCCTGGTTCGAGGCGTCCCGGACGTCTCAGGGCCAGCTGGGGCGGCACGTGGGACACAGCAAGGCATGGGCTCAACCCACAGAGGGATCGGGAAGGCAAGGGTAAGGCATCAGAGCGAACAAAAGAGCCTGGGCTGCACTTCAGTTTCATTTGGGGCTGAACATAGTCAGAAGGCAGAGCCCTCTGTTATCGTTGCCATACCCCAAAATAGACACATCCAGCATTTTTATGTCACCCTTGTCAGCAATTGCCTCGGCGAGTGACAGAGCGGCGTGCTTTGCTGGAACAAATCTTCCTGAGCTCTTCCCTCCTGATCCCCCAGCACAGCTGCTGCCAGGGAAGGAAAGATCAAGAGAGCAGCTGCGCAGCCTGGCTGGGGGAAGGCAGCGAGCTGGAGAAAAGGGGATGCTTCAGGAGGAGCAGCGCAGCAGCACGATGCTGCAGCAGGCTTCACAAACTACCTCCAGTGGACATTGTCCCAGTTTAATTTAAACCTTACAGCCTCAGACACAAGAAAGGCTGTTTGAAAGCAGGAGAGTGGGATTATTAGAAAAAAAAAATAACACCACCTCCTGTTGAAAACGCTCTGTAATTCCCTCTCCCTCTTCTCCTAGCAGACGCTCGATGTTTCTTTGAACAGGAGATTTTAAGCTAAGAATAGGCAAGCACTGCTTCATGTGCCGAACACCTCAGAAAGGCCTTTCAGCGCCTGTCACCTGGCCTGCCGCTCTCACAAAGGGAGCTGAACTCTCTAAACACCAGTCAATATTCCCCCAGCTTCCCATCTCAGCAGGGCAGTCTGAACAAGAGGGAGGCGAAGAACATCTCAGAGCAGGGCTCGTTTCTTTCTCGTGTCCTTTCTCACCGGGCCTCAAGGCAACATAGGGAGGCAGCTTACCCCAACGTGAGGGGCTCCGCACGTGAGCGTTTGCTCGCAGCGCCGCTGCAGCGTGCGGCGATCAGCATCCCGCAGACACCCCTCTGCCACCCCCTCTGGGCCGCTTGCTGCGACGCCCTCTGCTCGGAGAGGGCTCAGGAACTCCACTTACTGCCAAAGGCACCAGCTGGTGGCCCTGCACTCCTCATCGGGTGGCACTGGGCAATCAGGACCGATGGGTTTGATCTATAAAGCTGTGGTTTCAATTAGAAGCTCTTCTCCCTGCGCCTTACCCTTGCAATCAAGATCAGTGGGGATTCTTACAACAGGGTGTTTTCTATTAATTTAAACAAATAATTCCCAAATCGGTTTCTGCCCACAGACCCCACCAGGAGCGGGTTGCATTTCCATGATCTCGTTATTCAGATTTAACAGTTTTTCTTTCCTCTCTGCTTCCATGTACAGCTTTACTGCGGGTAGCTGATGGCAGCCATTCAGTGGTCAAAAACACAAAGTCGGAGTTCCTGGTGCGACTAGTCAGACCAGAAGTGACTGTGACTGTTTCTGCTACAATTAACTGAAGCCACATCAGGGTTAAGCACCAATGGCACAGAATTTAAACATACCACAATTATAAAGGCCCTATCAGTTTGCAATTATCTCAACATGAATATTTGCTCCGGTAAAATTCAGACTCTCGAGCATTCACAGAAATCAGACAAAAAAGGGAACAGGGCTCAAAAATATCTGATCAAGTGCTGAGAAACGTGCTGCATCACACAACACCAGCTCCAAAACGGGATGCTCCCTCTGGGCTCTGTGGTGCCCATTTCTGGTTCACCAGCCCTGCAGAACCTCCGGGGACATTTTCCTCGGTTGGCTGGGATATTTTGGCTTTGGGATTTGCCCTTAGAGTGCAGTTTTAGCTTTTCAGGCTAAGAGTTCATGCTACAGAAGATACAGAAAAACATACGATGGACTTAGAACATCATCGAAAACAACAAAGAAGACTCAAGCAAGACAGTGTCAGAGTTTTGAGGTTTCAGTGCTGTGTCCTGGGATTAACGTACGGGCTGCCTTTACAGGGAGCTTAAATCTGCACACGCGCTGCTAATTTGATTCCCTCGGTACCCTGCTATCTGTTGTGCTTTAGCTCCCAGCCACACAATAGCTGCACAAGGAGGTACACGCTGCAAACGGCTGCATTAAGCAACAGGAGTGAAATTCATCACCAGCAGATCGAGGTGCAACTCCAAGGAACCAAACCTGCCTGTGCAAGCAGTGAATTTGTCCCCACCGTCTGCTTGCCTTTGCGCAAGGACTGCAATGCATTTTCATTCAACCATCAGCGGTGCCGATGGTTGAGAAGCAGAACCGAGCTTCAGAACGTTACTACAGCAAATTCAGCATAAAGGGGAGAGGAGATTTCAGGACAAAGAAGCTGTTCCCCAGGCAGGTAACAGTTCTCATCTTCCAGCTGACCTTGTCCAATTAAGCTTGTGCACAGTAACAGAGCAGTGGTCAGCACTGGCAGGCCAAACAACCCGCAAGCAACAGAGGTGACTGAGACGAGCAAAGAGAGGAAACGGAGAAAGAATGGGAAAGGGAGAGAGAGATTATTATAAAGGGGTACTAAAAATAGTATGCAATTATTTACAAATATTCTAGAGATGCAGAAAACAGATGAGACCAAATGCATGTCCCATTTGTATCATGAGTGTTTTGTGCTGCTTGTTGAGGACAGTCATTCATTTCTAGCAAACCAGATTCTGAAAACCATTTCATAAAATGTACTGATGGATTCTCAATGAAGCGAGACTGGACCCCATTGCCCAGCCCCACCAAAAATAAAATAAGGGAAAAGATGCTTGGAAACAAAGGAGGAAAATAGCACGGGAACCGCGCTGCCAACCCAGCACAGACCAACAGTGGCACCTGGCGGCCACGGGCACTCACTGCGCTGCCGGGCTCCCTGCCTGGGACAAAAATGGGCTGAAACAAAACATCTTCCTGAGGTCCCGCTGGAAATGAAAAACCACTGGGACTGACTAACCTGACAGATGCTGAAAAAGTTCTGAAAATCAAGTTGTTTTTTTCTTTTTTTTTTTTAAATGCTCTTTGCACGCACCAGGAGATGCGACCTGTCTATAAGGGGGCAGGGAATAGTTGATGGTTTTGGTTGCAACTTTGAGATTCAGTAATCATGAGAAATATATTCTGAAAAATACTGACTGAAAACTGAAGTATTCCAACTCTCACATCTCTGTATAACACACATTTACATGGACATCTCAGTTTCCTCTGTCAAACAAAGGCTGCCAGTCCTTATTATGCTATGAAAAAAAATCACCTTATCCAGTAAAGCCAGGTTTGAAAGTAGAGCCCATCAGTTACCAGGAGCTGGCAGGGGAGCACTGCAGACAGAGGAAGGGGACTGTTTGACTGTTCTTTATTAAAATTCCTACTCCTGATTATTCTGTCTGGAATCGCATCCTTCAGAAAGCTCGGGATTCAGCTAGAACTGAAGTTACACAGCAAAGTTACTACACAAGCTTAACTGAAAACTGGACCACATATGAGAACTGTGTTATATTTAAATGAATCCAAATTGCTGGAACTACTACCCACAGCTCCTGAGGCCTTAAATAATTTAAGAGAAGGAAGTGGGTAATGCAGGGTTTTATCCTAACTAATTTGTGCTTACTTGAAACACCGGGAACTAACCATTTCTCTACCAATTCTATTCCAAGTTTTCTCCACCAAGATAGCACGTAGTTCCTCATAAACCTCTGATCCCAAAGGCACCTGAATATGTGATCTGACCTGTTTGGATGGGAGGTAGGTAGCATGAACTGGAACTCCACCACACAAGTGTTATCCTTCAGCTGGCGGTGCTGGACACTGTTTAATTCGTAGGCAATGTATGCCCTTCGAACATACACCTGGTTAAAGAGAAACTCAGTCAGCTTAACTGTGCTACGCCGGCACAGAGGAGGAAGAGAAATGACACACCAAGAGAGCTCTTGAAAATATTACAAACAGTACAGATATCTCCTAATGACTATCTGGATAGAAATCTAATTCAACCAGAGTAAGTTAAATATTGTTATTTGGGAAAGGCCGGTCTGGCAGCATACAACCATCACCACAAGGCACCGCGTGGGCCGACCATATTCTCTGACAGCAGCTTCACCTTCAATCCTTTCAACCATGTAAAGCTTCTTCAAGCAGAGAAGATAATTTGTATCTGAAATTTCAGCCAATTATGAACGTTAATGCTGTTAAATGCCAAACTCCGGCTATGCCAGATTCCACACAACCTACAGCTCCCAACCTTGCAAGGTGACACCGATGGAAAAATAAAATAAAATAAAATACAGAAAATTTAAACATTTATTTTTTCAGTGGAA
Organism: Heteronetta atricapilla; assembly: GCA_011075105.1. Classification (NCBI taxonomy): domain Eukaryota; kingdom Metazoa; phylum Chordata; class Aves; order Anseriformes; family Anatidae; genus Heteronetta; species Heteronetta atricapilla. The sequence continues at coordinate 9,981,401 of CM021749.1, forward strand.
AAAAGCTCACCTCTAAAGCTGCCATTCTTACCACCTGGTTACTGTGGTAGAAAAAGTTGGGTAGCACATCAAAGATGGATGTTTCTGACAAAATGAGTTTCTAGAAGAGATTACACAAAGCAGTGTTAAAAGACACCTCCCCATCTCACAGATACGATCAGGCTAAAAAGCAAAAAGGAAAAGCAAAAAAAAAAAAGATGAAGCCTGAGTAGTTCTGGTTTCCCTGTTTTTCCTGTTGCTCAGCAAGGACAAGGACCTTTTAACATGAAATACTGATAGGTGCAGCATAAAGCCCCAACGGCCCGCTGTCCAAGCTCTCTGCCTGTTTATTACAACAGAAGCTACTTCACGCGGTCCCACTGCTTTAAGTCAGCCTATTCACTGGCTGTAAACATTAATTAATTCAATATACATCACAATTAAGCATTCGGTTACCCAGAGAAAAACACGATTTGTGACCCCAGCTCTCCCAAACTCGACTAACAACCTGAAATAAAACAGCTTCTAGAAACCAGCGCTAGCATTAAGCAGTGTAAATGTGGGAGAGCAGAAGAGTTTGGTAACTCTTCAGGGGACATCTTCATAACCCACGGATGCCGTGGCATGGCAAGTCAGGCCATGGAGAGCTCTGGTAGCCAGTTTGATCCTCTTCATGGGATTTAGGGTCACAATGGAAACACAAATGAGGGGGAAGGTAGAAACCAGACTGACAGAATGTAAAGCCACAAGGACCTGGGGACTACAGGTGAGATTTTACTGCAGATCCAGCAAGCTCCCTGAGGAGGAAGCAGGGGAACAGGAGGCGTGTGGCAGATACCTGCAGGTTCTCAATGCAGAACTGGTGTCCATACATGTCAATAGCAGACAGGAAGATGGACTCCACCTGGTTGTGACGCAGCTCGTAGGACGGCAAATGGGAAGCAATGAGAACCTGGTAAACAGCAAACACAAAGCGTGTCAGTGAAAGGAGCTCTGCTGCACCATCAGCAGTACCTCCAAGGCAGCAATAGCCCACTCCATCCCAGAAGAGGTGATTGGCTTCTCCTGTGAATTCTGTGGCACCTGGGTGATGCTGCAAACTCTCTCCCCTCCCCAGCCTCATTTGTGTATCTGCTCGGTTTGTATTATTGGCAATTCCCCATGGAGAAAAGGAACAGCTTCAATCAAGTTCCATCAGTGCATGTGATTTAGCACTGCAGAGCTGCTAGTCCTGGGGATTGCCTGACCGGCTGTTAATTGGAAAGCAGATCTGGCAGGCAGCAGCTGTGGGGAGGCCAGCGATGGAGACCGCCTTTCACAGCTTCCGAGCAGAGCAAGCAGGAGCCACTGGTGCCAAGTATTAAACGCCCAACATGAAGGATACAGAGATAGGAAGGGGAAGCAGCTTGCAGGGGAAAATGAAGTGCAAGAGCAACATAAAGACATACACAAGGACTGCAGCACTATCCCCAGCATGCTGCTGAGAGGTTCAATAACTCTGAATGGTTCAAGGACACAAATACAATCCTGAAGGAAACATAAGGTCACTGAGCAGCTTCAAACACCACATTCATTTTCAACAGTCAAGCTCTGAAATAAAAGGAGAGATCCCCAAAGTGTCAGCTTCCCTGCTGCAGACTTTTAGAATGGAGATAGGGACTGCGGAGTGAGAGGAGTGATCAGACTACAGGGTTAGCACTATCGTGAAACGATTGTGCCCTCTCGCTCCTTCCTGGCTACACACTAACCATTAAAGAGAAAGCTCACAATAACGTAAGGGTGGATGTCTGGCATTCAAATTATTATCTGAACCAGACTCTTGGAAATGACAGTATCAGAAGTTTTTCCAATTATTTTCAGCGTAAAAAGAAATTTAATAAAGTAACTCAAAAGCTAGAAAAAAAAATAGAAAAAAAAGGCCAACGTATTCTTTGCAATAATTCCTTAGGAACATCTGATTCTCATGTAAATTTCTCTCCCTGTTCTCTGCACAGGCAGATTTGCAGTGGTAGGGTAGCTGATGAACCCAGATAGCATGTCCTGGTTACTGTACAGCTGGCACTGTGTTCCAGGCAGCCTGTGCTTGTCAGGTTCACAGATTATGAAGCCAGAAGCAACCACAGCAAGCATGTATTTCCACTTCTTTTATCACACAAACCATAGCCTACGCTCAGGTAATTCCTGTTTAAGCCAGACAATACTTTTGGAGGAACAGGGGAATGTAACCCCAACATAAAAATGCAGAGTGATTCAGAATCCCTTGCAATCTTTCACAGACTGTCACAATGGTTAATCACTGGTTAATTACCTTCATTGTTGGGCTGCTCACCGTAGTCTACTCTTCACATTTGCATAGCTATCAAATAAACATCATGAGATACAGACTTGCCAAGAGAGCGAGCCCCAAGTGGGAGCAGCCCTGGTATTGATCTGATCAGCACGGGCACAGCCTGCCTCTAACGGGCTCGGATGCCTGAAAACGCTCCCTTACCTGCCGCGCTCGCAGAGCCACTTTGGCGTTGGTTGTCTTGCTGAGCTGGGTCAGCTCTGTCAGAATATTAATCAGCTCATCTGTCAAGGTGGGGTCACGGCCACATAGCTGGTCCTAAAAACAAAAAGAATTGAAAATGTTGAAAAGAGAGGGAAAACATCCTCTCTTCCTCTTACCAAGGGGTTTAAATGTGAAATATATACACAGATGCTCTCAGATGCTGGTCCACACAACCTTCAGAGGTCCCTGTTTATATCATTCTATGCCATCAAGAATAAAAATATTAGACATCCAATAATTTTACACATATAAAAAAGCTAAAAAGCTACACAGAAGGAAATGACTGGCACCACTACCTATTTTCTTCTTTGCAGCATGTGCTTTGGCACCCACACGCTTCAGAAATGCTGACTTGTCAAAGACACTCAAGTAAAACGTTATCCCATTACCCAGCTCCAGTCTTGTACCAGAAGTTCCCCCAACAATGTACAATTCAAAAAGCACCTAATGCAGCAGAATGCTTTGTGCAACACACAGAAATTAGCAAACCTTCACTATGAAAGCTGACCCAACAACGTTGAACTGCCTGAAGTTCCAAGAGATTTTAAATGTGCAGATTTTCCCTGGCAGATTTAGCAAAGTGAAAAACAAAAATCGAAAGAATGCAAGTCCCATGTCCATTAATAAATAACAGCTCATACCACATTCAATTCCAAAGCTAAATAGCTTTTTCCCCACATTGTTCTTGATCCCTTTCTCTCTGACCCCACACAAGCGCAATGTCATCTCTAGGAGTGATGGTGTAAAGCTCTCAGTGAGAGAGCCCAAAGCTAAATCACTTTAAAAATGCAACAAACTACGCTCCTGTTAGACTGTTGCCTCCCACTAGCCAGCCCAGGACCAGCAACCACTACGACTACCTCCAAAGAAAGTTCCGTAAATCTAACTGCTCTGCATCAGCGTGTGAATTCACAGCGAATAATTCCATAATTTTGGTGTGTTTGGAGTACAAATGCCTGGGTGTTGGTCTGTTAATTCTTGTTTCTTTCAGCAGGAAGCAGGACACGGGACATACACCACGCCATCAAACACAAGCGATTCTATCCAGTTAAGGGGAGGATGCGCACAGAGCAGTGAGTTAAGTACACAAAATGAATACACAACTTCAAGTCATGCTATATTTCAACAAATACATGAAAGATGGAGTAGTTCCCATCCTGCCTTAAACGCCTGCTAGCTAAAAATGTGAATGATGGCAGCATAACGCTATTACTAAAACCATCCTCAGAGCCTTTGTTAATAATGGATTCCTAGGGATACATCAATAACAGCAACACAAGCATCAAGGTGTTTTGACATGACATTTGCCCTTGGAGGACAAACGTAACCATCCCACATAAATAGCCTGGCAACCCATAAAATGCCACCGCCTCCACCATGATTACCAAATGTGCCAGGGGGGCCCTCGGACATGAAGAGTAATGCGCGTCCGAAGGAAGAGGAATGATGGTGCTTTGCCTAATGGGGTGACCTGTAATTCAGCAGCCTGTGGCTCCTAGCTCTGCCACAGACCACACGGTGACCTGAGCTCCATCGCCCTTCCTAAGCCTCCGGTACCCACTTGAGCCAAGCAGCCCCTGCCGCACAGCTCCCTGCCAGGGTCTAGCAGAGGACAGACGAGCAGAACCCACCTCCCCGGTCAGGAAGGCCTCTCCAGCAGGCTGTAAGCCCCAGCAAAGCGGGCTGGGGGCCTTCACTTGAGCTGGAATATCTGACAGTGTGGGAAGAAGGAGCACAGACAAAAGACAAAGGAAAACTCAGAGAGTCTTTCATCTTTTTCTGTTCTTCCCGGCTCCCAGCACGCCCCTCGCTGCCTCAGCCAGACATTTCACCCCCTGATGTGAAGGCACGGCAAGACTTTACCTCCAAGACACGGCTCGCGTGGAGGTGAAAATCTAGAAAAAAAGTTTCAGTCCCATTTTAGCAAGAAATAATCAGGATGACAACAACAAAATAAAGCAGGTAGCTGGTGCTACACTGGCTTTTGCCTGCACTGATTGGCAAAGGCAGTGAGCAAAGCCTCAAACCAGCTCTTTGACAAGGCCTTAACGCCTCCCCGGCACCCCCGTGTAATTACACACTTGAGTGACTGGACTCTGAAGAAAATTGAAGGCCTGAGCTGCGAACAGCTGCCATTTTCTCTCTCCATCACGCCAGCATGATTACTTGAGAAATGAACAGCCCCGGCTCAAAGCTACTCCAGAATTCTCAGAGGAAATATGGCTCCGTGTTCAAATAATGAGATTCTTAAGGCAAGCGTTACTTACAATCACACCACACACCAAAAAGAGAAAAAAAAGGGAAAAAAACGAGAGCCAGAAAGAAAGAATTCCAGGGTCCTTATATCCTACAAATTAGAATTTAAGAAACCCAGCCTCTGCCTAGGACAATTATGAGCCTTTTTCTGCTTTTGAGAGTTATTTTGTGGATGGCTACTTTGGAAATACTTTGGGCCATAACAGACCACATTATATTTCTTTAGAAAAGTAAAAAAAAGGGGGAGGGAGAAAGTCAGAAGGGGGGGGGGGGCGGTGCTATTGTAATTAGCCCCTTAACAAGCTGTACACCTAACTCCAGCCTGTGCTGAAAATCGTGTTGTAGGTATTCTTCCTGCCTTGAGGAACGTGAGCATTCACTCTGCTTCAAAGCCTTACGCGGAATGAAGACTTTCTGAGGCTTTTTAGGGAAAAGGAAAAGAGAGGCAGGACTCAGTTGTTGGGTTTTTATTTATTTTTCCTGAGAATGCAATTTGCTGGGGGAATGTTACCCATTAGAGAGCAGCTGAGGTTAATAAGAGCTGAGATTTTCAGAAGCCAGTATCAAGACAGAACAACACGGGAAGATGATGACAGGTCCCAGCACAGGGATTGTATGTGTTTCTAGGGTGGAATCCATATCCAAGAGATTCCCGAATCTTTGCAAGCCCCCTGGACAGCTCCTAGGGTCAGAGACCTGATCCGGAGCGACCAGCTTTGTGCTGAGACACCGAGTCCTAGCCTGATTCCACCCCACAGCCCAGAGCACGGCGGTCAGAAAGCATCGCTGCGGACCTGCAGTGAGACTTTCTGAGCCTACCGCCAGGAAGAAGCTAAGACAACTACTGCAAGCATATGAGACCAAACCATGGCTCATCAAGAAAGGACACGTGAAACCCCTCAAGAACACCAAAACAGGCTGGTTAATGCCATTCACTAAGAAGAAAAGCATGAAGAAATTCCACATTGCTGCCACTGCTTCTGTAGCCAGGAGGTTGGCATCCTTAAGAACGAGAGCTGTCGGTTCAGTACCTTTCAAAGCACCACACACAGCGCTACAAGGAGAAGCAAATTTCTAGATCAGACAACTTACAATGAGCATTGTAACGAGCAGGTTCTTCTTGGTGACCTGAGCATGTGAGAAGATGTAGTTCAATACAGCATTCATGTCGCTTTTATTCTCTTCCCGAAGGGCAAAGACACACTTGTCATAGTGACCTGAAATCAGAAGTGCACATTTTTGCCAGCCTCCAAGCCTCTGTGTCATGGAATATATGTGACGAGATGTGTCTATATATATATATATACATATATTTTTTGAGAATCTACTTTGCATGATCCACACAATCGGTTGTGGGATGGAAGCGTTCCTCCACACACCCACACCCCTCAACTGCAAATTTTAATTAAAATAGTTGAATTTCTCTTATTAGACCAGCTGAAATACCAAATACCTTGTGAGCAAAACAAAGTGGGGAATAGTGAGCCCAGCCTCTTTCATTCTAATTTCAATCAGGATGAAATAATAGAAAAAAAGACTTGCACCATCCTCTGCCACCAGCAAACTGAAGTGCAAAGGACTCTTCAGTGCCATTCCTGCAGGAATAGGGGCAGGACAAAAGAAAAGTAGAGCAGAATCTGAACTACCTGCAAGAACTTGAGCCTCACAATTAGCTAGTCCTTCATTGCCATCTTGTGCCTAGATACAGAAGTGCAATGTATTTCAGTTCTCAGTGTCAAGTTGTTTTGAGGCTTATTCTTCTGAACACTGAAAAACTTCACGGTATTTTATAGCAGGTGCAAATACCTCAGAGACTTTTATTTTTTTACTGCACTTCATTTTCTTACTTCAGAATTTAACAAGGAGGCAAGATAGAACTAAACAGCATGGTGAATTTAAACAGGTTTTTCTGATTCTAATTTTTCTGCAGATGCTCAGAAATCAAAAAATAAAAATCCAGCTTCTAACATGAAGCTACTGCATGTGGAACACCCAATGTGTGGAGGTCTCTAGCTGGAGGCCACTGCTGACAAGTCAGTGTAAAAGCATTTCTCATTTGATTTCTCTATCTGTGCTCTAGAAGAAGCAGACAGCTCACAGATTGGCTGAGCCTTAGCAAGCTCAGTAACCACAACCCGTAATTCAGTCAGTCTTTTTACTCCAGATCATATGGAAGTCCTCAATCAGAGGATTACAAACTCATATGGAAACTGTTCTTTTGAAGATCTACAGGGAAAAGGAGCATTCCTAGTCTGAAAAGAAGCCGGAGTCATATTATGGCACCTAAACGATGGGTAAGGTAGCACAGGGTGTGGAAGATGATGGACATAGCAACACTGGAAACAAGCAGAACAGACAACTTTGGGGTGGAGTTTGTCATTTCCTGGTTCAAACTGATGACACCTAAGCATTATGAGCACTCTTACTAGGAAAGCTCAAACTGGACCTAAGCTTCTCTACAAAAAAAGAAAAAAAAATGTCTTTTAGGAATCAAGTGCTTGATGTGCACAGCGACTCACCGTGCTGAAACTGAGTCTCCACCTTCAGGTACTGACGGAGCAGGTCCATCACCACAGCCTTCATGTGACCCCGAATACCACTCCGGTATCTGCAGAAGCAAATGGGTCACACCTAGCACTGAGTGAGACTGTCACGGCCCTACTTCTGAAGCTGCAAGTGAGTAACGCTCAACATGGGTGGCAGAATTCTGCTGGCTCGTGGAAAGAAGCACACCTGGTCCTGAAAACCCCTGGACAACCTCTGCAAGCAGAGTGAATGTGAAACTTCTACCATTAATGTTGTGGGTTAGCATGGCTCATGCTCTTTCTTCCCAAAATATCACAACTCCCATAGCTAAAAGGCATGACACACATCAGCTGTTTGACAAAATGCCCAAGATGGGATCAGCGTCAGGACAGAATTTAAATCTTTCTTTCATAAGGCAAAGTCAAAAAGGAAGGATCTGTATGTGTGCTTCACACCAGCAGCCGGAAGCCACATACACACTCCCCTCCTTGTTTTTCAGGTTGGAAATTAGGAGAAATTTCTTCTCAGAAAGTGGTTGGGAATTGGAACCGGTTGCCCAGGGAGGTGGTGGTGTCACTGTCCTGGGGGGTGTTTTAAGGAAAACTTGGATGTCGTACTTAGGGACATGGTTTAGTGAGTAATATTGGTGGCAGGGTGACGGTTGGACTGGATGATCTTGGAGGTCTTTTCCAACCTTAATGCTTCTGTGAAAACGACTCACCTTTGTACAAGCTGCACAATGCTCTGAGTGTTCATGAAGAAGACCTCACGCTCTGATTTGCGGTTCAAAGTGGCTGCATGGCTATCCAGGATATTGGCAATCTGAAAGAGAGAAGTCTCATGACAGTTCCAGTCCTGGATGGGAAGATCTGGCTGAACAACTAAGGCAGAAATGGAGGACATCCAGATAAACCAGATCAGAGCTCCAGCAGACTTCAGCAAAGACCAAAGCCTTAAACTACTGAGGAAGTTAACGGCTTGACAATGACAGAAGAATTGATGCACAATATCATATGCTAAGGAAATCATCTTCCAACATCTCGTTACCTGGTCAGACTTTCCTTAGTCACAACCATTCTTTTTTAAGGTTATGTTGACACCAGAAAGTGCACTGTAGCATACATAGCAGCCAAAAAGCAGATAAATAAATGCCCACAAGGCCACTGACATGATTAAACTGCTTCCAATTCCCAGTCTAGCCTGACTAAAGCTATACTGAGCAGAGAACACACAGCCCTCAGTACAGGTAAGGAAGGCAAACCTTTAAGCTTAAGTGATCCAGTAAGTATCTTTCATCATGAAGATCTTGGATTCAACCAGACCTTTCAGGCCCATCTAATTAGCTCCAGCTAATTTAAAGGAATTTTATACCTCTCTTTGCCCCAACAAAAAACATTTTTTCTTCCTCTATATAAGTGTGGTTGATCACCTGTTGGCTGGGAAACTGGCAAAGGACTGATGTGATGTTGCTGGCATACTGGGCCATCTCCTTCTTGATGGACTTCTCCACATTGGGTGGGATCCTTCCAGAAACACTGGTCATGATGTCCTGAAGTTCCAGCAGAGGCAAAGATGGATCTCTCAGGGTCTTCATTAGACGCTCCACCCAGCCCTTCACCTAGAGACAAGTCAGTGTAAAGACAAACATAAGGAAAAAAATAAGCAGCAAGAAGGGAGGGAAGGAAAGGCTGTTCTGTGAAGGCTTCAGCTCTTGCTCTCAGAAGCAAGAAGTAAACAATACCTTGCTGCTGAAGTAGGGCTCTGGCAGGCAGTATCCGTTCATCACATTGACCAGGTTATCTAGGACATAATGGAAGATGCGATGGAGTTTCTCGCCTCGAAGTGCTGTGCTCTGGATCTGTGGCAAGGTACCCGTGTGCAGTTCAGCCTGGAAACACAGAAGCAAGCGCCACAGTGTCACTAACTCTCCACGATGGCATTGGCCATGGTAGTAACCGCCAGTTATCCTCAGCTGAAGGCTCAGATTTAATTCAGAAGAATTCCCAAAGTCAAAAATGCTCTTGGGTGAGAGAGACAGAAGTTATGAGCTGGATCTCCAACAGTCCTATGCTGTGTATTGTTGTATTCACCCACAAAATAAGCTTCCAGCCTCTCTCCCAAATACATTGCAGTTGATCTCATTGCTTATATCAAGGATGACTAAAAATGTTACCAGAAAGCAGAAGAAAAGACAACTGTTTATGCTGACAATCACCTTCTACCCCCTACATGACAACCTCCCATAATTTTCAACCAGCTACTGCTAAAGGAATGATAGATTCTTTTCCACCACCATCAGCTACATCCCAGCCTCCCAGCCCTAAATGAATACATTTGTTTGCCTTTCACTTTTAAAAAGATCCAGATTTACTACAATTGCTCTCACGGGGTCTGACATCCTTGGAGTTGGGATATCCATCCCTGTCCTCCAGAAGAGCGTCACAAAGAGGAGTCCATGATTAAAAAAATAAGCATGCAAAAGAATAAAGCAGATAGATTTGGCCAACCACCAATATCATCGACAGCAATGTACGCCCAGAAGCACTGAGACAAGAGCACAAGAATGGTACAAAAGCTTAGCTTGAATCAGAGGACGAGTCAGTAATCTGAGTCATAGTCCTCAGGTAACAAATGTTACCGTGACAATTCCAGTACAATGCACAAATCCAAAACTGGTTCAGCTCATTGGGCCATCTTGTAGCACTCTCAACATCGCTCCCCTATTAAAAACACAGCAAACATCTGTGCTTCCTGCAACTTCTCACCTGCTGAACCCTGCTGGGATCATCCAGTTGGAGCTTGGCAATCACACAGCCTGGATCCAACACTGCCCCAGGGCGTTTGACGTAATGGATGCAGCCCGATTCTCCTACTGTTAGTGTCATCACCATTTTCATCACCTGTAGCAAGGAAACAGGTTACACACTCAGCTGTCGTTCGCCCCAGATGGCTCTAGTTTGGTGAGCTAGCAGCCAGTATCTTACCACAGACCAACAAACCTGTGTGACCACCTTTTGCATTCAGGTTTTCTCAAAGGCTTAAAAGTACACGCACAGTCAATGAAACTCCAGGAACTTAAATGAATGGTAGAACAAAGTACTAGGCCACAAATTAGTGCAGCAGGAAGCTGTTTGGACCGACAGATACTCAAGTAGGTCCCGCATTCAATACAGATAGCTGCAGATATAATTTATTACTGCAGATGCAATTTATTGCTGCAGCTGCTGTACTCTTACAAATGGGAGAGCCACCCCCAATAGCTACCGCAACACGCTTGCTTTTAGCAGAGGGAATTAGGATTACTTTCTAGAGGTCACAGGTCTCAGCCTTCTGTTCACAGAGATGCTCTCAGCTCAGCCAAGCAAGCTCTTTCCTTTGGAGCCAAAGTGCTGGGTTTGGGGGAGGGCAGTCTAGTTTTACCCTTGCTGTAGCACACACCACAACTGGGAACACAGGAATTAAGCAGGTGGTGCCCTCTTAGCCACCACCTGGTTGCAGTGTAAAAGAGTTTACATAAAATATCTAGATCTATGGCTTGATAGTTTTCTCCTACACAATCTCTCCAACTGCTTTAATTGCCCCTCTCCCAACACACCCTTCCCTCCCTCAAATCTGTTTTGAGCCATGGACTCCTACGCAGCCTCTCAAGCTTTCCTCACTATGGTGCAGGAATTGTTAAGTCTCCTCCTCTCTAAGCATTAAGTAATTTCCAAGGGAGAAGGGAGGAGTGATGTTTATTTTCAGCTTAACTTCTCTGATCAACCTGATAAATAATCAGGTAATCAGAGTAGTCTTAATTTGTTACTTAATCCCAGCATATACCTCTGCTTCTGAGTCTTTGTAAGTGCTAAGGAGGGGCCTACAAACAGAAAGCCTTCTTCACCATAGTTAGAAGACGTGGAACACACGGATCCCGCTCTCCTTTGATATCACAGCAAGACAAAAACCGTGACAGTAGCTCTCACGGCTGAGAAATTTTGCTTATCACTAAGTGCAGTCATTAATGCTCAAATTGCAGCTGTTAATTTCTTCCCCACCACACCATCCTGTTTGCTGATTCCTGCATTGGTCCAAGTTAAAACACAGAAAAAATTTGGAGAGGAAATACTTTGAATTATTCCTCATTCTCAATTCCCAGTTCCAGAACACTCAGTTTATTTCCTCCTCAGCTTTTGCATGGACAGATTCAGCATCTGCACCCTACTCAGTTCTTTGAGACCTTTACCTCGATTTCTGCAAAGCATTGGCCTGCGAACACGTGTCCGCCGTCCTCCACCACGTACTGAATGAGCTTCCCGGCTGAAGGCGAGCGCAGGATGGAGGGATCGTTTTCCTTTTCAAACACGCAGGTCTTGTTACCGATAGTGATGCGATACCTAGGAAATAACAGGAAAAATAGAATCAAAGAACCATTTAGGTTGGAAAAGCCCCTCAAGGCCATGAAGTCCAACCATCCACCTAACACTCCATGTCCTCTGCTAACCCGTGTCCCTAAGTGCCTCATCCACACGTCTCAAATACTTCTAGGGACGCCGACACTTGGGCAGCTCACTCCAATGCCTAACCACCCCTTCCGTGAACAAATTCTTTTGCTACATTTGCCGTAAAAAATAACCAGCAGAGGGGGCAAAGTGGTTCGAAATCCAGCAGGTGGATATTTACTGACATTCTGGTTTTCACCTCCATGTGTTACATCTCAAAAACTAAAGCATTCAGCCTCCCACAGGAAATAACGAAACCTTCCTCTGTGAGGACCGAGGTCTCCATCAATATCTTTCAAATTACCCAGCTTAGGGTCATGGAAAGAACAACTTCTCACACTTTCACAGAAATCACAAGTCAATCAAAAACTACGTCTAAGGGAAATGGGGATCTAAGTCCTAGCTCACCTAAGCAACCTACAAATCAAGCGTACTAAATTCCTCTCCCAGGTGACCAGATATTATCCAAAAAGGGCACTTTTAAAGAGCCAGCAGGAGAATATGCACATCAGTACACGCTCAGACCCTTCTTGCAAAAGTATCCCAGATATGCTCTTGAGATGAAAGCAACTTCTCCCTGCAAACTCATCAATAATAATACATCTAGCAAGCTCTTCCATTCCCAGTTGATCACTGGGAAGCATAAGGTTAGGAGAACACCTAATCTTGACTTGTTTGGAAATGTTATACAACAAACTTTCCAGGTTGCTACCTGTCCACTTCTTCCTTCATGTAGGTAGTATAGCTGCTGCCATCATAGGACAGGAGCAGTCCTCCATCGCTCAGCCGGTGCACATCGACTTCTACACAGGAGCTGTTCATGATGACCACGTAGGAGTTGGGAGACTGTCGGGTCACCTGCAGATCCACAAGAATGAGAAGTATTACATGCAAGAGACGTGGTATGTATTACAAAGATTAAGCCAGAGCAGCACACAGACATTTCCAACTAATGGTGGCAAGAGGATGGTTCTCCACACTGTGCAACTTACCTTCAGCACATACTTCCGTCCTTCATAGATGAGTTCCACATCCACGGTGTTGAGCAGAGTATGAGCAGGCAGAACTTGTCCCCTTGAAACAGAAGCACAAAACAAAACGTGCTTTCCAGAAGCCATCAAACAGCTATCAGGGGCCCAAGGAAATTCAAAGACGTATGCAAAAATTAGGCTCTTAAACCATCTCTTCTTACGAGAGGTACATAGCCATTTGATAAAGCCAGTCCATCTCTCTCTACCCATACAGGTCACCTCGACCTTCCTTTCCATTCACCACCTTTTGCCTATGAGTCATCAAAGAAGCATCACAGTCCAAGTTACAGAACTTACAGCACGACTTAACATTGGGATAAAGCAGCTCTTCCCCCCGTGTGCAGCATGGAGTCAGCAACAGGACACAGAAGGGAAGAACTGTCAAAAATGAATTTGCCTGGGTCATACCAGGTTTAGCCTGAGCGTTATGACTAGGTTCCCTGCAGTGCCTGTTCTCCTTTAAAGCCAGCAGGAACAGACAGGGTTTTCTAAGTACTGGTGGGAAACATTCAATTTTGAAAATTATGTCAAATCTGGAAAATTAATTGTCAAAACAGGAGGACAGTATACGGTGATTCAAGACTCCCTAAAATGTTGGCGTGGCAGCACAAAGGGAAAAAGAACTCCCCATTTCTGCACCATTTCTTGAAGCTTCTGCCAAAACAGCTAGAAATCAAACCAATCTGTTCAAACAGCAGGGGATATCTGGGGAGATGCACAGATATGTGCCAGTTTTCTTAGGCCAGTAGACAACCAGCTTCCTGGGACCAGAGCACAGAGAGCCGATAACAAGCTCTGTGCATTTCTGGCTTGCACTGTACTTGAACAAAACTTGCAAGTCAAAAATAATTACAATCTGTTGTCAGCTCTCTACGCGATCAGCCTGCAGCTTACCTTTCCAGAGAGTGCAGGAAATTCGAGACACTGTTCCGTAAGCTCACATCAGCCACATGAAGAGCTCCACATACCACTCCTAGCATGGTATCAGGCCTTTCAGCCTAGAAAGAAAAAGTACATGAAACAGTTACATCTCCTTTAGCCTAAAAGCCAATACTAGCCTTAATTCTCACATACACTACAATGTTTTTATGGTCAACTCTAAAACCACTTTCTCCGGACAAAACAGTGACCTAAAGAAGAATCAAGCCTGGTGAAAATGCTAATTTGTAAAGTGGAAAATTAGGGATTTAGGAGTGGAAATTAAGCACTCCCAAATCCTTGTCTTCTTGCAACCATCATCCACCAAGCTTTCCTACTCTGTTTCTCACTGTCTCTGCCCCACCTTCTCCTCTTCCTCTCCCTCTCTCCAGCTTGTAGTGATGTAAAGCAAACATCTGCACCTGTACTTTCTCAGCAATAAGCCGATCCAACCAGCCAGTGTCAATGCGGTTCTGCTGGAAGCTTTCTGTTTCCAACAGTTTAATCAAGTACTCAACAGTGGTTCGGAAATCCCCTCGGATAGACAGCTCCTTCAAAGCCACCACCATGTTTCTGAAAAAGAAAAGAATACCCATTATCTATCCCATATTAACAGTGATGTGCAAGCTGGTAACTCTTGGTAGTTCCCCATGTGTTGCCTGGAAAAACTAGTCAGAAGGTAATGGCAGAAGAACACGTGCACTGGTGTAAGATCCTATGTGGCATGCTTGGGAATTAAAGAATATTGATTATCTTCAATCTGCTGCTGGTGTGAACCAGAAAAGCTCAGCCAGCACCAGCTATGAGATCAGGAGCTCCTGCTGTCATCATCATGCAAGTACCTGTTACACACAAGAAGTATACACAGAGTGACAGACGCTGTCACCATCCCACCCAGCATGGAACAGTGGAAAGACTCTGGATGAAAAACGGCTTGGATGACAGGTCAGGCAGTCCTGTCTCATGACAGGACTTTTATGTTCCACGTCACGAGGACGCTCAGTGGTTTATAACGCATTGGCATAGAAAGTTATCAATGGTGTTCCAGTTAGAAGCCTTCCCCTGAGTTCTTTCAAAGAGGGACTTCAACAGAATGGTAGCTATATCTTACCCCAGCAGCAGGCATGCAAGGCAGGAATGAAACAGAAAGGAAAAAAATTAAAGAGAAGTAACCAAAAAGTGTAGAAATGTGGGTGCAACACAGTGGAACTGCAAAGCAAGATGGGATGAAAAGCCTGACCATGACATGGAAAGCAAGTTAAGACAGGGAAACCTCTCTTAAAACTCCTGAAATAAAGAAGTCTAGTTTCACGCATGGTGCTTTGGATTAAAAAGGACCAAAGCAAGCTATTTGTTTACTTACGAGATGGCTTCTTCACGATTCTCTCCCCAAGAGAAGCAGTGACCAAACTGAGAATCAGCAAACTCATGAAGCCCTCCTGCAGCAGCAACACTGAAATAGCCCCAGACGTTCTTATTGCTGCGGAAATTCAGTTCCTGGACTGTACCAGAACTAGGCTTAAATCCCTGTAAAGACAGACAGACATTGCTATACACCCTAAAGAAAAAGTGAATTCAGAATTAGGGGGTAATCAGAGTTATAAAGAGCATCTCTTTGCACTGCAACATGATACACACATAGCTAAGTTCAGGCTGAATCTGTAAAGAGTTCAGTGCCAAAGCACAGCACGGTTCTTGAGAATACAGAAATGCAGGAACTGTTGCAATTCAGGAAGCATAGGAAGCTGAAGACCTTAGCTTTTGTGAGGTCAACACCACTTTAGCAGCTAATAATGACAACATGCTTGGGGAACAATAAAGGCACAACAGAAAAAAATCATAATGCTAAGGCATAGCTACAATCTGTTATTCCCCAGGAAGATGAGGAGACAAAGGTAATCATACTATACAACACAGCTGTGTCAGCCCATTCATGTTCTTCTAGTGTCTAACCACAGCCTACAGAACTATCAGCTAACGGAGATAAGGGAAGAATCTTTTTAAGTTGCTGCCAAACCTTCCAGGAACAGCAGCAGGACCGAACCTAGCTGGAAAGCTGGGGGTTATCAGTGTGATTAGGAACTACAGAATTTAAAACACTCACCTCATCAGGATTCTCACTGGTGATACGTGCAGCAATAACATGGCCACGTGGACAGGGAACATGGGCTGAATTCTCAAAATCAATAGCTCCATCTCCCCATGGAGAAACACCATACATCACTCGGATATCCTTGATCCTGTGGAGTGGAATCCCCATGGCAATCTAAGGGGGAGAGACAGTATTTACCACCACTAAGCAAGTTGCTTTCCTCACAGAGTCTCCTTCTTCCTGGAGGAATTAATTCCACAAATTCTCTACAGAAGCTAACGCCGCAGTTCCAGTATGGCAAACACACATGCCTGTGTTCTTATGTGAGCCTTCCCCATGGACACAGCTTGGAACATTCCTAGTTCTCAGGACAGCTGATCCGAGTGTAATATCCACCTTAAGCCTTTCAGACAGTATTTTCCGTTGACTGATTAAAGGGCTTCAAAGAAGGTTGGCCAGTGCTAGGTCAGCTGAGGAGGGGCGTACATTAGGCCTGTTAAAAATACACTAAGGTGCCAGTGAGACAGTTGGCCCCTAACTGCTTGGATGAGACCTTTGTGGAATTTTGCAACCGTGACCTGCTGACTACAGCCTTAAGGACTGAAGTCCCAGTAGTCATTAACTGGTTTTGTTGTTGTTGTTGTTTTTTTGGTGGGTTATAGTTGTGGGGTTTTTTTGTGTGTTTTTTTTCAGTTACAGTCCAAAAAGGTTGAGCTTTAGTTCAACCATTTCTTTCAGCTGTCTATTAGCCAGACACCAACAGCTAAAAGAAAAGACCAAACTGGTTACTGCACCAATGCCCCGTCTATGAAACTGCATCTACCATCAGCGATATGCAAGAACAGTGCCCAAACAATGAGGAAAGCATCTGACCAGCTACAAAACTCTCAATGCCTGGCAAATACATACATAGAGCTACTGGAATTACCTGCCGAGAGAACACTCAGGCCAAAACCAAGTGGCCTCCTGACAAAATGAGGATGATCCTGCTCCTCCTGCTTGCTGAAATAAAATGATGATGGTCTTGACTGCTAGCAATTGGATGGGAGGTCTCTAGTGTAAGAGAAGTCATGATGCGTCTGCCAAGCAGAGGGAGCTAGCTATGTGCCAAAGCACTTATGGTCTGGAAACATACATCTGTTCAAGCTTTCCAGTTCCTACCAGATCACATACCCTTTCATGCCTGCAGGCACTCAAAGAAGCTGCTCATCCTTGAAGGGTAACATCTTTTGCCAGTGCCTTGGGCGACAGAGCTGAGTTACTTCTATCCAAACCCAAAGCAAATTGCTCCAAAGGCTTAGCAAGAAGAGAACTTCGCATTCATGAGATTTGGGCCAAGTCAGCACAGTGAATCCAGCCACAACTGCATGAAGCACAGCGATGGCTGACAAACTGCATCATGCAAGTCCAAGTAGCTGCATCTCCCATGCAACAGCCAGCCTCCTTTTTTTAAGGAGACTGATACAACCTGGTTCCTGTGAGCTCTCTGCTTTGACGACACTGAAGAGGGATTGTCTGTCACAGAGCATGCAGAGCACGAGGCTCAATTTGATGGCATCTACCTTGGCCTCTCCATTGTACAAACACATCTTGCAATTTCAGGAAAGGCAGGAATTCAAAATAATAAAGGTGAAAGTAAAAGTTAGGTTAGCAGAGCAACCAGTTTCCAACACTCCTGCAACTAGCTCTTAGCCAAGAACAGCCTAGAAGACATTCCAGTTCAACTATTTATTTCCTCCACCATCTGTCCAATAAACTTCAAAACATGAATATCATGGAGGAGAAGGAAAAGGGGAAAGACAACCAGAGGGTAAGAATCGGAGGGATAAGAAATTGGAAGGAAAAATATACCTAGAGTCCCTAATGTGCTGTAAGACAGAGAAACAGAGGGAAGAGAAGAGGACTGCGGTGTTTATCCATCCATGGAAAAGACTGGGACTGAGAAGAAGCAGCATGGAGTGTGCAACAAATGTTTTCTACAGGGTCTGTGAAGGATTCCTTCATTATTGTTTGGGATCAGAACCACAAAAGCCTACTAGTTCACATAAACTGAAACTGTCTCTCATTGTGATTCCTCCCCTTGAGCAATGAATCAAGACAAATTGTTGGTCACTCTTACATCTCCTTGAGTACCTAATTATTAGGCACAAATCCTATGTTGTAGAAGGACTAAAGAGCAGGGGCCTCAGCTAGGAAGAAGAACCATCTACTATGAGTGAGGGGCTTGGAGAGGTGGAAACAATTGTCCTGGAAGTCAGAAACTGCTCATCAAAATTAAAGAGATCACTTTCCTGAACTTCAAACAACCACTGAACTTGCTGAAAGATGAAAATTCCGGTTGTCTGTTGTTTTTTCCCTCTCTTTTGTCATTAGAAATTCTGGGAATACTGTTCTCCCTTGGAGGCAGTGGAGTGGGTGATGCACTGCTCAAAACTGGCACAGCAGCTGATTGCTCTCTTAACCTCAGAAGCCAACTCATCTGACAAAATAATTTTAAGGCTTTAAGAACTACTCATGTCTAAAGCCTGTTGAGACAGGCCTTTTACACACAACCTTTCCTTAAATCGGTTTTTCTACCTTTACATTTTATTCCTCTCCTCCTTCACATTCCTTTTAACTGAAGGTCTCCCTGTGCAGTCCAGAACAACTAGAAAATAACCTCTCTTTGCTTTCCAAATCTGAAAGAACCAAATGGTAGAGACGTAACTTAGTTGAACAGGCCTAACAGAAGGGGAAGAATATTTTGAAACACAGAAGCCTTGCTCCAGCCACAGAAGATAAATCCCAAGCTGGTACAGTACCCAAACAGGTCTATTAATCGTTGTGTGGTTTTGTCGGGAAGGAAGAGTGGGAGATACAACTAACACCTACCGGCACTTGCGGATATAGGCCATATTTGGTCACGCTCTCTAACATTTTCCTTACATTCTCTCCTCTATCAGTACCAAGATCTAGTCATCTGCATAACATTAGTGTGTGATCCGGTTTTAACACAGAAACCTGGCAGTGACTCAACAGGAGTCCGCCACCCCCTAATTTTACTAGGGCTTCAGCAGAACAGGTTTTTCATGGTCAGACCTCTTCACCATACCACAATTCCAGTACCTCTGAAAGCCTCCAGAAGCCTGGGACCTCGGTCCTGCCTCACCTGGAGCTGTGCTGCTGGCAGATTAACATCAGCTACCATCTCCGTGCAGGGGTGCTCCACTTGCAGACGGGGATTCAACTCCAGAAAGTAGAAACTGCCATCCTGGCTGTAGAGGTATTCCACAGTGCCCGCGCTCACATATCCCACCATTTTGGCAAGCTTCACTGCACACTAGGACACAGGAAAGAGGAGTGTTTATTCTGTTCACCCACTCATACCACTTCAGACTTTTTGGTGGCATTCTAAAGCATCCAAAAGCTTGTACCCAGCCCAAGAACTGCTCAAAGAAAAGCACATGGCACAGGAGTTTTGGTTTCCGGGTTATTTCATTTACACTATTTACAAATGGCAGAGTTTAAAGTGAATATTTGTAAAAGTCAGCATTAGAAAATTCTTCCAATTCCTGCAGTTTGTTTTTAATGTGACAATACGCATTTAAAATACACTTTCTTCCCATTTTTGAGGTGAAAGCAGTTTTCAATAGAGCTCTAAAACTTTTTGTTAGCACATGCTGGACTCATGCTTGGAAATTCAGTGGCTGTCCACATAAAGCACTTTTAAAACACATAACCCTTTGCTCTTTTAAAAGATTCAACAATGTAAAATTACTGGCAATGTGAAAAAAAATCCTGGCTGTTTCTGGAGTCTCACAGGGCAAGAGAATTTTCAGAGCCTCTCTCACCTGCTCCATGTGCTCAAATACCGCCGAAGTCGCGATAGAAGCAGGTGCCTCTTCAATGATCTTCTGGTGCCTGCGCTGCACGGAGCAGTCCCGACCAAAGAGAGAGATGGCATTGCCGTACTGATCTGCCAGGATCTGCACCTCCAAGTGGCGGGACTGCTTGGCTAGCCTCATTACAAAGATTGGAGAGCCTGGGACTTCAGCTTGAACCTATAGCGGAGACAGCATGTAAATGGACCAACCATTTTTTGTAAAAAACTGTCTTAATCACAATCAACCCAAGCTCATTTTTGAAGCAACAAGTATCCACGATATTTCCCCGGGGCCACTTATGGCTGAAAATACCTTGTGTTTGCTTGTATGTAATTGTAGTGCTGTTTCCCTCATCTCAGCTTTCCTAAATAATCCATAAGCTAAAGAAGCCTTGTGCCCCTCAGCATTTTACATTTACACTATAAATACGCTCCATTACTTGGATTTATTCAGCATCTACCAGGATGCTGGGTATTTGACAACCGTACTGGTTATGCAGACACTCTGAAATCCTACCAAAACAGAGAAGGAAGAATGCATGAACTCATGCTTCAAAACAGCTAAACAGGCTGATGTGTAGTAGTGCCTTTTTTAGTTCTTCAGCATTTCCAATACAGCACTCTTAAAGCCACCAAACCTGAACACAGAATCATAGAAGCACAGAATGGTTTGGGTTGGAAGGGACCTTAAAGATCATCTAATTCCAACACCCCTGCCTTGGGCAGGGACACGTCCCACTAAACCAGGTTGCCCAAAGCCCCGTCCAGCTTGGCCTTGAAAACTTCCAGGGATGGGGCACCCCCAACTTCTCTGTGCAGCCTGTGCCAGTGCCTCACCACCCTCACAGTGAAGAATTTCCTCATTATATCTAATCTAAACCACCCCTCTTTCACTTTAAAGCCATTCCCCCTTGTCCTATCACTACACTCCCTGACAAAGAGTCCCCCCTCCAGCTTTTCTGTAGCCCCCTTTAGGTATCGGAAGGCTGCTGTAAGGTCTCCCCGGAGCCTTCTCTTCCCCAAGGTGAACATCTAGAATGAGACAGTACAAATCAATGGAAATAATTACCTGTCTAAATAGGTTGGGGAAGTCATCTGCATTGTTAACTTTCCTAATTCCTTTTCCTCCTCCTCCTTCAGAGGCCTTGATCATGACAGGGTAGCCAACCTCTTCAGCAGCCTGATCAAGACAGGAAAACACAGGTAAGTACAAAAAGTTAGCAGCAGCAAGTTGAAAAGATCATTATTTCCCTATGATTTCTGTCCAAGCCTCCACATTTTCTGACTCTGTTTAGCAACCTACACATGAATGAGACAGAAATCAAATATTCCAGTTCAGGAGGGTTCCTGTAGTTGGAAAAATGGGGAACATTTGCTGCCATGGCTGTCATTTTGTGACTACAGAGAACTATAGCTTCTTGAAGCGATCACCAAATCTCTGGGTTGTCACCAGGTGTGCATGCAGCAGGACAAATAACTCCAAAATACTAGCCACCTACCCGCAGTCCATCGTCTGCATCTTTCACATAGCCTTTTTCATATAGCTCCTGAGGAACATTCAAGATACGTTTCTGAAGATCATTTTCCTGCCAGTCTACTCGAAGACCTGAAATATAAGCATGATCTTCTAGCTCATCCTGCTGCAAGGCTCAGCGAGAATTCATACATTAGACATTGGTGAAACAAACAGCAGTCACAGTTCCTCATGGAACCAATCTGGAAGTATTTACAAAAAAGAGCATGCAGAACATAAACAGATGATTACTGGGGAGCAAAGATTTTCATCTGGGAAGCCAACAACAGTTCTATCCTTCTTCACTTACCTTGCACAATTCTGAGAAACAGGTTCTTATTTATCATATTTGAAACTCAATAGAGCTTCCATGGAAGCAGAGTATTCACTACATGCTCAAGAATTACTGGCTATATGCTAAAAAAAATTAGAAACTGCAGAAACACCAGATACTACGGTGGTACTGTTAGACTAACAATGCATTAAGGAACACGTAAATTTTGCCTGACATATCCATTTATGTCATAGTTACTATGCCTTGGACAGCACAAATTTGAATCCCTAAACAGATGAAAACATCCAGTAGACCTTTTTGTGCACAGATATTTATTAAAGATTAGGTGTGTTGAAGAAAAGATCAGAATAATCTTCATACACAGGGAAATTCCTTCTTACCACTGCCACTCCAAGGAAGAGTCGGGATGCCAGCAGTCTGAGCCACTATTGATGAAGCAATTTTATCTCCTAAAGCCCACATTGCTTGGCTTGGAGGACCTGTAAAGAGCAAAAACAATGCATTAAAGAGATGCAGGAGTTATCAAGCACTAGGGAAATGCCCACAAGTCTGATCTGGGTCCCATGTAAGAGGGATAAACAACAGCTGTTAGCAGGACTGAAGCATGCCACATCCCAGCTGGTATAAACCAACATTTCTGAACTGAAACCAAGAGCATTAACTCTATCAGCCAGGAATCTAAAAGCAAACAGACTAGAGTACCTTTGACTAAGAAAAAGGAAAAGGTAACTGTAACCATAGCAATGCCACCACAGCCATATCACAATTGCTTGTTAAGTGCCCATCATGTTAAGTCTTGGAACACCCAACCTGCAAGCACCGCTACCTGCCCATGTGTTTCTCTTCAAGCTAGGCCTGCTCTCAAAGAGATGGCAGGTGCAAGTAGCTGGTACTAGCTGTGCACATCACATGCTATTGGAATAATAAATAATTCAGTGCCCCAATTTCACTAGAAATATGGCTTGTGTGGGACTGTAGCAAATGATTGGTAAGAGATTTAAACTGGAATTAAAACACAGCTTTTAAATTCACTTCTCTTCAAAGGCTCAGAGTATTTCTGCAGTGATGGCTTAAGTCATTGCAGATCTGCCAGAAGTCAGAATATGATACAACCTTCTCCCAAGCTAAAGGCTATGTTCAGACCATAACTTTTATCACATTAAGTCCATTTTTAGTTTTTAAACACAGCATGTCCAAAAACTTATCCTATATTCAGATATGGAGATGACGCTTCTGGTCAGAAGTACATATCCTCACCCATGAAAGCAATCCCATTTTTGTGGAGAAGTTCTGGTAGTTTAGGGTTCTCGGAGGCATGGCCCCAGCCAGCCCATACAGCCTGCAGAAGAACGTAACATAAATCACTCTTTGTTTTACTAAACTGGCAAGTAAGCAGAAATACAAAGCATGCAGATACTTCCACGTCTTTCTTTTCCCCACTGAACAGAAAAGATCCTCATAATATTCATAAGCCAGACAAGACTCCTGAAGTACACTGTATGTTTAGTTTAAAGGACCAGCATATTGCATCTTGCAGGTGAGTCAAAGAAGGCAAAGAAGTTGTTGAAGATGAACTAAGCATAGGAAAGTGAAAGGGTGAAGGGAACCTTCTATCTCCCACAGATATTCATACTGGGAATCTGACTGCTTTCTAATATCCTTGTCTTTTAGTGCTAGGGCTGTCATTTCCAATTCTTTGACCTATCTTTTTCACCAGATACAACTCATTATTTAAGAGAAAATCCCTTAGTGTTACTTCATGATTCAAGAACTGTGACACTTCTCACCTGCACTGGAATCCGTTTAGCAATATCAAGAATGAGTTCCACATTTGCATAGTTGTTGTTGTTTGGTCCTCCTGGAACTGGGACGTAGTGATCTGCCATTTTAATATATTCTGCAAAGACAACAAAGCTGGCATTAGATTGCAAATCTAATTAATGGTACTTGGTCTAAAACTCTGTAAATCTACACTATGAGTAAATCCTAAGATCTGCATCCACTTTTCTTTCTGTCTAACTTTGGAAATTCATAACAACGATCCAAGAGTATTTTCTACACAATACAATACCTATAGCAAACATTAAAGTTCGTCTTGAAAGCGTTTTAAAAATATATCTATTCTAAAACTGCTCAAACATTCCTGTAAATCAGTTCAAAATTATCTCCCACTACAAGGCTGTTTTTGATTTGTCATTCTGACAGTCAGAATCACATCCAAGACGCATGCTTCCGATCCTCCTTTCTAATTGGAGATCACAACCCTCCAGTCTCCTGTCTGCTATCGGACCCCTATCACTCCAGAAGAACATCAGGCAGGAAATTACTATTCACTGCTACACTTAAAAAAGAAAAAAAAAAAGAAAAAAAAAAAGCCTTAAAAACACTTTTAAAGTTTTGATGTGTGCATAAGTGCCTAACACTCAGGATCTGCAAAGGCAAATTCAGGTTATCCCAAAAGCCTACTGGAAGCAAGTACTTGCTGAAATGTGTAAATGCTTACAGATTGTCAGCAAATATGTGAAATCAAACTTAAAAATATAAACCTAAAACCACATTTAAAATAAATATATTCCAGTCAGATCTGGATATGGTTTTGAATTAATAGGTAACACAAGATTATCTTGTGTCTGGTACTTTGTATTCCTTCCAATTTCAAATGAACATGTATAATCTCCTCCCAGAAAAGCCTGTTACTTAACAGAACGGCATGTGATACAGCAGACATACACTCAACTTCTTGCACCCCCGTGGGCACACAGGTCTGTGTGAGACGGTTTGCACCTTCACTCACCTGCATTTGCTTTCAGATCCTCAGGAGTCACCATGACAACAAATCTGATCGCCCGCTCATTTCGAAACATCTCATAGGACCAGCGTCGGATCGATCTCATGCATTTCACTGCGGCAATCCCATTATTGGCTATCAGGACCTAAGTATATCAGATGTGGGGATGAGATAGAGTCTAAATAGCACAAAGCACTAAGCAATAATGAATCTGGCTGCTCTCTCTGCAATCTTTCATCCAATTTTTTTGGTTCTTCAGTTTCCTCAGCCAGTTTTCAATTCACCAAAACCATTCAATGCCCCCCCATCAAGCAAACCAGGAATCAGCTCCTGCTCGACCATAAAGATGTTAATGTATTGCTTTGTTTGGATTAAAGAGCAAGAGGACACATGAGAACAGGCATAATGAGTTGCTAAAAAAAGGTCAGCAACTTACCTTCTCAATAACTTTATTCCCTCCGAATCGAGTAACAAATTCTGCTGGAGAAGCCACAGTGAAATCCCGCTGCACGTCAACTTTCTTCCTGTCCCGGCCTTGTTTTACAAGGTGTAAGCCAGACATGCTGGGCCTAAGGCAACGTGAGGGGGACAGAAAAAAGGAACTTGGCAGTGCAGGCGTTCATGAACAGAGCAGGATATGTCAATGATTTGTAAAGATCCCCTTGATCATATTCCCCAAGAAGATAAGCAGAATTATTTCCTGCTTCCAGGAAATAATGGCTCTGAGCACAAGCACTATGGCTTGGCTCTGAGTTTTTAAAAGGATGAATTTGTTTTGTAATAATCAGTTGTACCTCTGCGAATGCCAGGTTACCCGAAGAAATCCTCAGCTTGTAGCTGAGCTACAAGCAGGTAAAAAATCCATTTGCTGTACATTGCTGCCTATCACAGAAGAGCTGTGTTAACTATGCTCCACCACTTTGCTTCCAAGTCCTCTGGGAAAGCTGACAAGGGACAACTTTGTTTTCTGGCTTTGGTAAAACAATGTACTAAATTGGACTCCATCAGGAAATCCTATTTGAGAACCACAGCAAGTAACCCTCCAGGTGTAAATGAGAGACTCTGCCATCTCTGTGACTGGTAACCTAAAATCATTTTCCAAGGATTTTCCACTATCCAATCTTTCATATCTTTATGAAAATTTTGGAGGACAAAATTCATCATGTTACTACTAATATGACACAGCCAGTTTTGTGTCCAATCAATTCTGTGCTCTGCCGCTCTTTTGATGTGGAAATAGGAGTATCACGTCCCTTCCTTATGTGGAAAAAAATGGATAAAGCACCCTTTGCTTCTGCAACCACAGCAGGATTTGATTTACCAAAGTTTACAAAGCTGAAATTGTGAGAGAAGACTCGACTCACAGCATGTGCCTACTGTCCTGCAGCACGACTGGGGCAGCAACAAGTACCTCTCATTTTAGAGCCTCTGAGCTTTGCCTCTTCAGGGCCCCCACACTTCACCAGTATTTTCTTCCTACGTTTAGCGTGCCTTTAACAGGCTCCTTCCTTCTCCACAAACACCCTGACAGAAAATCCCCCCCCAGCTACCATGCGGGCTGCAGAACCTTTCTGTAGGGAGCACGGGGGAGGTATTTTGAGGACTGCTCGAGGCGTGGGGAAGGCCCGGCTGCAGGCCCGGGGCGCAGCCATGCCAGCAGCCAGTGGCTCCGTGCCCGGTGGCCCCACAGGCCCGGCCGCCTGCCCTGTGCCTGTGGAAGCCATCAGGGGCCTCTGACCTGATCAGCTGCTGAAGCATTGATGCATTGAGCAAGCCCACTGGGAAACAGGACAAGACTGGGCAGAAAGCGAGTGGAGTCACTGCGGGAGAGCATGAAGGGAGGGAAAAGCAAACCCAAGGACAAGCCCCAGAGGCCAGGCAGCCTGCGAGCTTTGAGGTTTGCAGCCACTCTAAGGTTGGGGCTTAAGTGAGCTGCTGCTGCTGCAGGAGGTGCTGGGTGGCAGCCCATGAGGACACACAGCCCCCTCTGAAAAGGCCGTGTCCTGCAGGAGCCATGGGGATCTCCCTAGCTGAAGGGCAGATCCCCCTCAGCACTTCTGCAGGAGGGCACTAACACCCCAGGCCAGAACTCTGACTACAAAAATTGCTGATGAAAGAAGCCCTGAACAAACCTATTATCCACTTTGAACCCAGATTTTTCCTCTTAGCAGTCTTTCCTGTAATTTTGGTACTAGCACAGACAGAAGGGGAGAAATAAAAGATAACAGACAGGAGATCACAGGCATGAGATCAATAGGATGATTTTAACAGATGCTTAAAAATAAATAAAAATTGTCCATGTCCCAGAGACATTCTAGGCCATACAAAGGACTTTACCGGGTCAGGCCAAAGGGCTGCCAGCTGATAGCCAGAAGGGCATACGATCAAGTTAAGTGCGTGGAGGAACTTCCCCAGAAAACTCTCCCTTCCAGCAAGCTGCACTTGGGAGATAAGCGGTGTCACTGCACTTCACAACAGCTGCTATCAGCAAGGGTTCACTAACCATGCCGTGCAAATCTCTGCCCGGAACTTTAAGGGCAGAGGCCAACAGCCAAGAAAAAGAGTAAAAGTGTAGGTAGGGCTGAATTTCCATTAAATTTGTCTTTAAAGAAGACCAGAATCTATGGCATGGCAAGGAAGGAGCACAGCCCATGGAATAAGTGACATGGGTTTATTCATTGCACATTTATTCAGAGCAGTATCAACAAAAACAAAAAACAAAACAAACAATTAAAAAAAACATCACAGACAAAAATCTTGGGGTCAAAATCTGTGAATGTTTATGAATATAGATTAACTTGCCAAGTTCAAATTATTACATGAATAAAGATACTGCTACAGATAAAACGACAATAAAATCAGAAGTTTGTCATCCAAAATAAAATACAAACGCTTGTTTATAAGCGAGGACAGTTCTGTTTAATTTGTGATGGGATGCATGCCAAGAATATTAAGTTTGTTCACTAACAATCACAAGTGGCACATTATAACCAAAACAGGAAAGATTTTCTTCTTTTTGCAGGGTAAGGTGGGGGAGAAGTTGGGCAGTAATAAAGAAAGAAGACTGACCTCTAAATAAAACAGAATAAATGGTGAGTTAGTAACACTTATCCCTGCTACTCACCAGGTCACAGCTGCAGTGTTTTACCACATGAGAGCTTTCAAAACGCTCACCTATCCTTCTGCATAGAGGTTAGAAGTTGTGCAGAATCTCAAACTTTATAAACACTGATTCCCCAACTACAGTGCAGGTTTGCATCTTTCTTACAGACCGCATGCACAAACACCTTACAGAAAATGGCGAGTGTTTCTGAGGGATAAAACGAACGTGGAAAAACAGCAGTACAAATTCCAGTACAGTGCCCAACTGCTTCCATCCAAGATGGGTGCTGCTATGAGGAGACGATCATATCTGCAATTCTTACCTCTGCAGCATGTGATATCTCATTTCCTGACTCTGATCTGCAGACTCCTCCATGCTGTCTCAGTGAAGGAATTAACAGACTGCAAGCTGGCTAACGACTCCCCTACTGTAACTGCTGCTGTTTTATTCTCTTCAATATCGCAGCTCAAAACCCAGCAGGGCAAAGCTGCCGGGAGCCTCTGCCACTCATACGGCTCTCCTTGAAGCAGTGGCACTTCCCGGATTGCTCCAGCCTGTTAACCTTTGTCCCCTGCCTTCTGCCACCCCTCTGCCACTCTTTCTTCCTGTGACGCAGCGTGCACATTCAGAGGGTAGCAGCTCCCCTGCTCCGCGTTCGGAGGAAAGCAGCTGATCAGGAAAAGAGAAAACGATCTACAGGTTACGTAACCGGGCTCAGCACGCAGCCCCGCTGCCGCAGCACTCGCTGTGAAGCTGCTTCCCAGAGCCACGGCCGGCCCCGTCCACGCTCCCCACACCAGAGTCTCGTACGAGACCGCAGAGCTTCCCTGGCACGCCGACAGAGCCCACCGGCATCCACAGGAGCCCCGGACCTGCAAGCACCTCCCGTGCTGTCACAAAGGTAGCTGCTGAGGAGCGACCACGGGGAGAAATCAGCCCGAAGAATTCAATCTATGCACTGAATTTAAAGTCAGATTTTCGCAGGGGAGGACGAAAGCATTTCCAGGACGGCATAGAGGAAAGTCAGACACGCAGTCTGAGGTGCACAGAGCACGTCGGTGAGCCGAACATGAGACAAAGAGCACACGGACACCAGGCTGGAAGGAAGCTGGGAGGGCTTGGACAAGACACCCCAGTTGGTTGTGCCTCAGTTTCTCCACCCATAAAAGAGAGACCAGCTCACTCTGAGTGCTATAAGGTTAAACATCCTCACAAGCAAAGGTGCTGCAGTACCACCAGCTCCACAGCATCACCAGAGGGGAGGAACGTTTACTCAGTGTCGAGCACAAGCAGAAACAAACTGCAAATTTGGCAGGTGGGTGAGGGATGAGCAAGGGCAATAACACACTGGTGATCAGAGCTGGACTGGAAGCAGACACAGCAACTGGATGACATTTTTAAATTTCACAGCATTCGGGTCTGTTTAGTGTAGGGCAGGGAGCTCAGCTCTTATCTGATGCACACGTATTCCAAGAGTCTGAGCAAATGCCATGCAATCATCCAGAATCACTCAAAAATAAAAAATAATAATAATAATAATAAAAAGAGGAGTGGTGCCCAGAAGAAAAAGGCACGTTAGTAAGACGACAGCATGCAACCCTGAGCCCTGAAGAGCAAGGTGAGGTCACTGCAGGAGATGGGAAACTAAGAATAGACAGCGGTATGAGCGATGACCGACAGCAAGCGCCACGTGTCCGATAAAGTGCAGGCAAACAATTCTGCACGGATCCAATTTCTTCAAGCATTGTCAGCAGAAGGGCGCAGCAGGACAGCGACACGCTGTGGCAGCAAAGGAGGTCACAGTGGAAACAAATCTCAGCAGATACAAGTGAGACTGGTCAAAGAACAGTTTGAAAAACCAAAAACCCCCGGACCCAGGCAGACCACGGGTCCTGCCACTGCCTGGACAGGACTGGTATTTTCTTTGTGTCCCGTCAATGGGAAGCAACGAACTTACACGACAACGAAGAGAACACATATTACAAAAACCTTCTACTATTACTGTGGATTAAAGCAGCGAGCAAAGTGATTGCACAGGCTGTGCTGTGGGAAAAGCAAGGTTTCACAACAGGTTTGAGCAGTACCTGATCAAGACTGGCTTACGGTGCAGGTGACCCTACCTTGGGGCGAAAGCACAGCCCAGATGACTCGTGGGATCCCTTCCAGCTGTACACTTCATTTGTGCCCATGTAAAAAGAAGGGGCTGTGTTCGAACACAGGATGTGTGTGTGCCTGGTTCCTAAATGCCTCTCTCCTGTCAGCCTTTGTTCCCTCTTTGAGGGAACCCAGCTATGAAGTATGTCAGAAAACTCTTGTTAATTCGGTGTAAAACAGAAGCATGTCAGAAAAAGCAACTTGTCTCAGCACTCCCCAGCACCGGTTCCATCCTGACAGGCCTCCTGTGCACCGTGCACGGATCCTGCTCCCAGGCCCCCGCAGCGCAGCACGGCCTCGGCCACGGGCACACACCTTCCCCAGCACATCAGGCTCCTGTAGGGTGGCTGCCACAAACTCACCGCCTCCCCAGGTCCAAACAAGCAGTGGTAGAGACTTCCATTTCAGACTCTGCTTGGTGAGACCTGTGTCACTTTCTCTTCTGGACAGCGCTAAACAGGAGCGGCAAAGCCCAGCAGGCAGGCAGTGACCTCACTGGCCACGTATTGCACACAACACGGTACGGTCCGTCGTTTTCTAAGTAGCATTCTCGCATGATCTATGGTTCCACTAAGTTTCCTGTGTCTGATCTCGATATACTCGAGAATAAAATTTACAGTCACTCAGTGTCATTGAAATTTTATTGTTCAAGTTTTTGTGAAAACCGTTTCCCCAATATCTGCCTGGCCTCCAAAAAAAGCCTGCCCACGGCTCCAAATGGTTTCTGACCACCGTAGCTACAAGGAACCAGACCCTACAGCTCCACACAGCTTCACGTTAGAGAAACCGCTTCAGCAGTGGTTAAAAATACTCACTTTGCCTTCTAGCAGCTGAATTCCCTGCTACGACACCGCTGGAGGTGATTTGCCGCAGCACCCCTACAGAAACACGCCACACGAGGCTGTGTCCTTCTGCACCAATACTTACCACCAACCACGCGTACAAAGCTCGCTTCCTAGCACAATGCCAGTAGGACCAACTGGAAAATAACGCCGGGAAACCGTCCCCCTCTTTAGAGCCGGG
The DNA here is from genome assembly GCA_011075105.1 of Heteronetta atricapilla. Taxonomy (NCBI): domain Eukaryota; kingdom Metazoa; phylum Chordata; class Aves; order Anseriformes; family Anatidae; genus Heteronetta; species Heteronetta atricapilla. The sequence goes on from CM021749.1 coordinate 10,011,973, forward strand.
GCCTGCCGTCAGACAAAAGGAGGGCCTGCGCGGCTCTCTCCTGCTCTCCCACCACACCAACGCTCGTTACGGACACGTACCTGACGCACATCGCAGCTAGGAGCCCGCACCGATCCCAGCACTGCAACATGCCAAGTGCTCGCCGTGACGTAGCGGTTTGTTCCACGGGCGGCGATGCATTAGCCGGCTCGTTTGAAAGGCAGCCTTAAGGAGACTGCAGCACACACACACCGGGCACACACCGAGACGGGATTGTTCTGGTTCTCCCCCTCGTTAGGCCTGCAAAGGGTTTGGAGGTAGGGCAGCTGCCGGCGTCGGTGCAGGCTTTATGTTTTGTAAATATGTGCGTGCCGCTGCGTGCGTGCATCTGGTCTGGGTGGTGGGACTTTAACACTCTCGAGGCATCCACGAGATCCGCTCTGCTTTTAGGGCTGCCTTTGCAACCTATTTCACAAAAAAGGCGAGAGAACAAGCAAGCGTGCGTGTGATCCAGCAAGCAACGCGGACCTGTGCGGCCGGAGTAAAGGGCTGGCTGCGTCTTGGGCAACAGACACGGGGAGGCAGCAAGCTGCACTAATTCAAAGCCATTTTATTTTTCCTGCAGCCTTAAAGAGACAGAACTCGAATGCAGATGTTGCCAGAAATCAGTGCTTCAGCCTATAAATCTCAGCCTGAGACTCATCGCAGCTCTGACACAAGGCTGACCCTGAAGATTTCAGGAAATTAAATAAAGGATACAGCCTGAAACACGGCAGCCCTCTCCCTGCCTGTCGGCTAAGTACCTCCACGTTCACGCTAACGCAGATTTTAACCAGCAGTCAGGGCAGGCGCGTGGCCTGAAGCAGTGCCTGGCTCCAGACCTAGAGCCCAGACCAGCACGAGCTGCTGGGGTTCTCCTCCAACAGCCCTACACGGCTGCAGAGGATGCAGGCGTTAAATGCCGACACTTCTCGGTCAGCTGTTTTCTTTCCCTAAATCACCCGCCTGGCTTTTATCCATCGTGTTGTATGGATTTTAAACTGAACCCTACCCAAGGGGCGCGCACGTCACACCACTGCTGCTCTTTGCCAGCTCTAAAGCAACGCCTCACCTGTTATTATGGGAGTCAATCCAGATGTCAGTCCAAATAAACAGCCAAATTTAAATCAAATCAGCATCCAGATGCCAGCTCCTAACCCCCAAATCACCTTTGCTTTTACATCCTCACGAGGCACAGACCTCATGCCCTTGGGACAGCAGCCTGCCACCAGGCCCTGCCACCAAGACAAGTTATCACACACAGCGGGACAGTTCTGCAGCTGAGAAGCCCTTCCCAGTGCCCGTTGTCGAAGTTGACGCTTTGCACAGACCTGCTCCGCGGGACAGAGAGGAACAACAAGAGTTAGGGGCTGGGGGCTGCGTTTCAGCATGCTGGGAGAGCATCCTGCACGGAGAGACCACGTGCCAGACCGAACGTCTGGTCTCATGGACAGGGTTACAGGACAGGGACAGCTGCCAGTTATCACCTAGCCTGGAGGCGCTCTGCGATCTTGCCACTGCTGATAGGCACGCAGACGAAGAGGCCTCTGAAGTGTATTTGTCGACAAACAGGGTAGCTTGTAGAGAAGAAAAAATAATTCCCAAGTTACCAGTGACCAAAATGCATCCCAAGCTTCCTCTTGCACGGCAGATAGAGAAGGAAAATCCAATTTTCTCTCCAGGTGGATAAAGTTCCAAATCCCAACGCAACTCAATGACCCTTGGGGGGTAACAAAACCTAAACCCTGCGTTTTGGCGGGGCTCCTTGAAGATGCACAGCCTTATTTCAACCACCTGCAGAAACACGCAACAGCATCACTCTGCCCTGCCTGCTGAGCCTACAGAGACTGGTCCCAGGCAAAGGAAAAGGTCTGGGCGAGCAGCGTGCCACGCCAGCCTCAGTAAGGGCCTTCTGGGCTGCGAGATGCAAGCCCGTGGAGTCGCCCTACACAAAACCTCAGCGGCACCATGGCAACTGATGGCGGGGAGCAGAGCAACAGGAGGAGAGTCCAGCTGCAGCAGCAGCCCCGGGGCCGGGAGTCTGCAGCAAACCTGGCACGGAAGGTGTCTGCTCAGAAAAGTCCTTCCCCACGCAGCCGGGTCGGTCTTGGAAGCAGCAGGGAAAGCGCCAGCCCCGCAGCCCCCGCAGCACACGGGTACTTACGCACGTTTGTACATAAAAACAACAGCCGCACCGAGGGCCCTACGAGATCAGTGCTCTATAAACTCCCAACCACAAACAGTTGGACTGGAAAGACATTTTCTTAATGCAAAACAAGTTCAAAAGGCTCCTTTATTTCCCTCAGCACGCTGCAATTATTCTAAGCCCGGTCTCGAAGCTGGCACCCTCTCCCTGTGCCAGGCTGGGCGCACTCAATGCGCTACTCTCCAGCCCTAAATTAAGGCCTTATTTCAAGATGATTTTAATGGACGATTAGCTCTTCTTACGCATCTCAATAACTTACTGAGACTATTTACTGAGAACTCCAAATAACGTAAGGCATTAAGTCTCTGTGGGTGTAGCATCAGTGGTATTAGCTGAGCTACTTCCAAAAATTTGCCTTTCGGTTGATGCAAGGGGATTGCCAGGTGACTTTGTACACCCATTTTTGCTTATGAAACGAGAGCCCTGCAGTACAGATACCGGGAGGCACGCAGGATTTATTCTGTTTTTAAAAATAATTTGATACAGGATGCTACCTTTAAAAACAGGAATTATATATAGCAATAGGCAAGAACAATTTATTAAACAAAATAAACAGACCCAAAGTATCTTCCCAGTGGCATTTACGGAGAAGTTACTTAATCCACCACTGAAAGCTTCAGGAGGAACGTAACGACTGCCTAATGGCTCACTGCACAGCAAACGCTGCGTCCTGTCCGAACAGGACCGCTGCCTTCAGTCGATGGGGATTTCTGAGCTCAAACACAACACAATTGTGCCTGGAATCCAAAAGACAAAAATAAAAACAGTGTGTTTAGTGTAATTACCTACACGTGCAAAATGCAACGAAGGGTAAGTGTTAATGTAAACTACCTACAAGTACTTCCTTTCTGGAGGATTCTTTTCCATGTTCCGTGCTGTAACTGAGCGAGGAAGGAATTTACACAGTTTCTATCACTGCTACTCTTTAAATACAGCACAGCTCCGAGAAAGACTCAGGACATTTCAGTCTGCAGTTACTCTTCCAACCCACAATTCTCCTAACGCTGCTGCAACACACGCTGATTGGGGGTTCATTATCAGATCACGGCTTTCTCAATCCCCTAACGCAGCCATCGAGCAGCACAACCAAAGGTCTTACAGCTACGCAGTGGCACGGAAGCCGGTGTTGTACAGCCTGTCCCGGCAAGACTGGCTTTAGCAACAGCACAAACACTTGGCCAGATCAATGAGGGGCTAGGTGGATCAGCACGGCGCACACACGCTCCGCATGCCCAAGTGAAGAAACACGGGCTGGCACAGAGCTGGGTCAGGACGTATTGATTAGGCACCACAGCCCCGGCAGATGATAAGGCTCTTGGCGATGCTTTCCAGCTCAGACAGGAGACATGCAAAGTCTCAGGTGCTGAACAGACGCCAAGCAGCCTGGTGAAACACGTATGCTTCACGAGGAGGCGCCGTGATGTTGTTTTTTACGGGGATCCAAGGGCAGGAGGAGCAGCACTGCCTGTTACTGCAGCACAGGAGGCTCCCAGCTGACCACATCGGATGGGAGCCTCCATCCCAGCACCAAGCACCTTCCACAAGGATTGTTCATTTGACCCATATTTGAATGAGTTTCTTTGCTGTAAAGTGACAGATCGGGAGAGCTGATGAGGGAGGAAGAACATTTTTAATTAGCAAAGTCATTCTGGTACTCACGGGGGTGAAAATGGGCTTGGGAGAGCAAGGTAGGAGCTGGGACAGCCGCTGCACAAAAGGTCCGGTCACTAGCACAGAATGTTAGAGGATGGGTTAGGTGGTCTTACAGACAACCCCACAAAGTTACAAAATGGAGATTAGAGGGGAAAGGAAGTGTTACTGCCTAAAGTCATCTGGAGTGTGAGAGGGGAAAACCAACTCCATCAGATGGCCGACAAGGCTGCTTTCCGGCTCCCCTGTGCTGGAAGAAGAAATCTCTTCTCTTCAGCCATCAGAGCAACAGGTTTACTGCCTGACATGAAGGGGTAGGACAGCTTGGGTATGCTCCCACAACCCTTTTTCAGCTGGCTCAATCCTGTATTTTCAAGATAATGTTCCCTGAGAAGAACGCCTCTGCAGCAGTCGCTCACCTCGAATACAAGCTATGTCCATGGTTAGCTAACCCAAGAGTCCCGGGAGGAACCGTGAGACTAACCAGCAAACAAAGACTTTTGGCAATCTCTCCAGAAAGACACGCTCCCTTGGGCCTGCACCTTGTCTCACCAACGCTGCACTCAACTCCCTGTGAGTTTGTCTGTACCAGTCCAGCATCACACCTTCACGGATTCCAACAGGAAGCTGTAAGAATACCCACGTCCCCTTAATTTACTGTCACAGAGTGAGTTCAGGCAATCTGTTTAGCTTGTCTTTGTCTCAGTATGCCCATGTGTAAACATTATTTGGAAATCTTTTGATGAAAGGGACCAACTACCATCCTGGAAAACTCTTTCAATTCACCTAACTTTATCTTAGAAAAACAGCCCAGCGCTGTAACCTTGCTGTTTGAGTTGGCTTTTCTCTCCCAGTTAACTAAAAGTCAAGTACCCTTAAAAGAGAGTGCCAAAGTAAGCAGGTTACAACAGAGGCGCTCAAGGTTGCGCACCTGTTGCATTAGAGCTCTCTGAGGCCAGGCAGTGTCCTCGAAGTTACACACAGCCACTGCTCATTTTTCTTGCTCTCCTGTTGTCTGTTTCCACACCAGTGGTTATGTCTTCATCCCGCTTCTGTTCCTAAAACGTATATAGTTACAGGAGCAGAGCTCTTCCTGCTTCAAAATCACCTTTTGTGCTGCCAGCAAGTGACAGTCACTGGAAGAGTAATCCCCTTTAAATTTGCTTTAAGGTTTTGCGTCTGGTCTATTACTGCCAGCTGGCTAAACTCGTCCATCAGCTTGGCCATAACAGCTCCGGGAACTTTGGGCTACTACCCTTTGGTTACAGACCCTGCGTTGGGGCCATTTGTTTTCAGTCTGTCTCCCCAAAGCTGCAAGGATACCTCCAACAAAAGGACAGATTAAAACTCCTTATTCTGCACAGTAAGCCAGCAAAACAGAAGAACAAGCTGAAGGAATTGACTGGTCGTACAAACATCTGCCTGTACTGCCCACGGACCCCCTAAAATACCTGCTGCACGCTAACAGGAAAGGCGTTTTCTTACCCATGGAAGACACAGGGACAATAAAAGAAGTACACATGAAACAGCTGTACCAGCTGCCTAGCTGGAAATTCAGATGGTGATGAGCAACTGTCCTGTTGAACTGCAAGGACGCAAGAAGCACAGATTTGGTAAGGATTATTAAACAACGATGCTGCTGGAATTATTTTCTTTTATATTTGTTAGTGACAAGGTTACCGTAGAACTAGGAATGGCTGCAGATGCTTTGGAATCAATAATTCAGTTCTAAAGGGATTTAAAAGCTGAAATGAACAGCTGCCCTTCGGCAGCGACACGTGTGGAACGTCACAGGCAGTGCACGTTAACTTCACAGCCGGTGCGGTGACTGCTGCTCCCCATACACGACAGCTCCCTGCTCTGCGTGGCACCAGAAAGGCCTCGGGGACAGGCCCGTGCCCAGCTCCGGGCACCTGCTGGAACACAGGAAAGGGATAAAGGGGCCCTGGTGTCTGGTGAGTCTTGTTTCATTGTGCCCAGAATCTGAGCTGTACCAGATACCAACCTGTCACAGAAAATCTCGGTGGGTGCATCCCACTAACGGTATGCAAATCAGCAACACAGAGAAACAAAGGGGCCTCTTAATGAGGCTGTATTAGCAGCATGACCTCAAAAGACCAACTTCATAGATTATCAAAGCCACAAAGAATTAGGAGCAGGAGTGGAAGAGCCCTTCTCCCACGTGCGAGGCCAACACCTCCCCGAGCTGCAGGCGGCACCTACCACATTATCACCTCTTACACGTTATCAATCCTTTCTTTAAGCAGAAACAATTTCCTCTGCCCAAACCAAAAAACATTCATTCCCACCAACACGGCATCGCTGCCATTACTCAGAGGTACCGTCAATTCGTTGGCTACATAGAAAGCATCAAATTCCACGCAAAGACAAAACAAGCAAATACTCGAGGTTGTTCTCAACAAAGTCGGCTCGTCCAGAAGTGAGAACTTCAAAGACCTCAGCCAACACATTTCAGTTTTCTGAAAGCGGGGACAAGAGGCAGGCAGTGTAAGGGAAGCCCACCGTAACACTCAACAGATGAGCTCTCTGAAAGGTGCTTATGGAATTCAGGCACGGATGTTTCATTAAAACCAACAGAAAACAGAAGTTATTCTTACAGATAAACACAAAAGTTGTTTAGAAACAGTGCCAGATCTCTTGGCACAGCAAAAACGTTTGAAGCCAAACCCAGAACCTGGATATAAAGGTGAGAGTAATTAGTACTCAGTTTGCAAGGAGCAGCTTGGGATTATCTTTGGAATGGATAGGGTAAAAGGACTGGCAACTGGAACCGAGCATTATTTTATCCATACCTCATATGGCTTGCCAGGCCATCCTGAGCACTGGAAAGTCCTAGGTCTGAAAGGGAATCCGAGCAGACAGACACAGGTGACAAAGACCTCTCCTTCTCCTCGAGCAGGTCAAGTTTCACCAAGGAGCTTGTCTCATCTTCCGAGTTATCCTCTGACACAGAACCAATAATAAAGCGAGAGTGAGGGTTCATCTCCAGGGGTTTAGTGGGCTGGGAAGACTCTTCCATGGCTCCTCCAAACTCTGCTCTCAGCACTTTAAGTGGCAGAAGAAAGAACAAAAACAAAACCTGAGGTTAATGTCTGCTCTTGCAGAACAAAGACAACGACAAAGCTCGCTTCCAGCTGGAAATGCAACGTTCAAACACCGTGGCTGAACCTAGATGGGCATCCAGGACCAAGAAGAGTCTCCTCTGTTACAATCACTGCCTTCTCTGTTTGTACAAGGACACGGGGATCCAAGCAGCTCGTCCTTCTGACCTGCTGCAAAACCTGCTAGCTCAAAACCTGCTAGCTCACTCTGCCTGCTCACGGCAGCTCAGGTGCTTTCCAGCCCACCTTCTGCCCCGATTCTATAAAAGCTCCGTAACTAACCACTAAAACAGGATCCTTCCCTGCAATTTAGCAAGCGGAATCAGAGCAGCAATGGGTCTGACAAGCCGGAGGGAGGGGACAGGAGGATCCAGGTAAGGAATGATGGAGAAGGCAAACCTTCCCTTTCTGGCAGCAGCAAGCTGTCAGACTGGCTCAGCCATCTTCTGCAACATCACACGGACTTCAACCCAGCCTCAGATCACCCACGTCAGGTAGGGGATAGCTCCTACTTTTTGGTAACACACTGAAGCTTAGTGGCACGTTTTACACTTGTCAATAGGAAAATATCAGAGTTCAGGTCTCCATTTAGCATTAAAAACCATTACATAGATAGAAGAATCTCTTGACGTGGAGGTGTGAGTATCACAAAATCAGTGTTGTTTTAGTAAGATTTAGAAACGTAACTGGAAGAAAAGGAACATGAGAGAGAGAGAACAAAGGAATACTCTGGAGCACAAAGACGGGTGGGATGGTGAATTAGTGTTTGATGTGCTCTGCCCAACTCTGGTACACTTGCATGGTTTCTACACACAGCTGGAAAACAAATTATAAAATCAGAAATGCTTGTGCACTGACCTCTCGTTATCCTTGCAATCTGGGCAGTTATCCACTTCCAAAATGAACTGGAAAACAAAAGAATTAACAAGTAAATATTGCTGTTACGAAGAATACTCTGCACGTTTTTACTCGACTGTATGAGACAGCGAACACAGAACTGTTATGGGGTGGAAAAGGACCGTGCAGGTCAGCCAGCCTGCTCCTCATCACCCATTAAACCAGGAGCTAGACCCGCGATGTCCAGGTCAAGCTGTGGCTCCTCCTGCCAGCCCATCGTTCCGGCAACCTCCAAGCACCACGCTAGCGCACACAAGCTACGGACAGCCGATCATCCTACTTGTGGTTTAGCACCGTTTTTAAAAGAAATGCTGCTTTGTGCCAGTGCTACCTGCTTGATTCAAATTTCTTCCTCTCTGAGCTTCTTAATCCGCTGCCCAGTTTCAGATGAATTTGATGGTCAAGAGTAAATCCCGATGATAATCAGAAACTTCATGAGAAACTGGGGGCTAGAAAAGGCAGCTGACACTCTGTACTTTTACATGCGAGAACTCGATGTTCACCTGTGAAATAAACTGTAGCAGCTGTGACACAGCAACACGGACAAGACAGATGAGGAACCATGGCCTCAGGGCCCCAGTCTCTCAATAGGCACCTCACCATTGCTGTTCACTGTCCTGCAGAATCACAGAATCATCTAGGTTGGAAGAGACTTCCACGAACACCTAGAAGGGATGGGTTGGTACCTTTAACGCCACCCCAAAGCGAGGAGAAAGCCTCGCCAGCCACCCTACGGCCATGCAGCACGATAGGTTTGGTACGTACAGGGCAGCCTTCATCCGGTGCACGAGCAAAACTAGACCACGTTACAACAAACAGGACGTGATCATAGCTTTAATTAGAGCACAGACAAGGAATTTATAGGCACTGCAATCCTTAAACACCATGCTCTTTCTTTTCATCAGTAACTGAGAATTAAAAACAGATCCAACTGGCTCCTGCACTTTTACCGTGAACGTACTTGACTGAATTATTCAGATCAAACCCGGTGTTGACATCACAACTCCCACAGCCTCCAGTTTCACCGGGGCCACAGGCAGTTCATTTTACAGGGAGATGCACTTAACCATTTCGTGGCTGGAAAGCCACAAACACCCGGCCAGTGCAGGCATTCAGATGGTGGATCTAGCTGCCTCTTTTCGAGGGCAGAGGAGGAAAAGACTGGGCAGCAGGACTGTAAAGCCTGCACCCCTACCCGTGAAGTGTGGGAACTATCCCCTACAAGAGGGTTTCTTTATGCCTTTATCCCCATTGCTCAGATAGCAAAGTTTAACCACGTTTTTTTTGTGCGTATAAACACGAAGACAACATTTTTGTGTGTATTTACTCGGGGGTCAGATCACTCCTGGAGAATTTCATCCAGACGGATTTACTGTTGGCAAATCTATCAGTACTGAGGAACATGGGATACGGCCAAACGAACCCCGACCCTTTCTTAATTGAAATACTTTTCTAATTTGAAATACTTATATTTTAGTAACTAAGTATCGAGGCTTTTGTTTCTCCTCCTCTAGGTAAAGGACAAAGCAGCGGAAGCGCAGCGTTTCACAGACGCTCCCTGAGAAGGCACCGAAGCAGCGCCAGGGCCCCGATCCCAGTGCCAGGCTCCGACGACTTGCCTGCACAGCGTTTGTGCAGCTCCTTCCAAAAGCAGTCACTTACCCACCGAGCCCCATTCAAGTGCATTTACCAGCGCGCTGCCGACCCCGCGCAGCCCAGGCCTGAAGGCAGGAGCTCTGCTGAAGCTCCGCGATCGGCTGCTCACAAACCGGCATCAAATCAGACGTAAGCTCGGCTTGTTCTCCGTGTGCTGAAATCCATTATTCACATTTAATTTAATTCCAGCATTCTCTGGGGCCAAATAACACGTATAATTTCTCAGAGACCTCACGGAAGCCTTTTGCTTCCCGTACCAGAAGGCTGCAGCTGCACCACACAACGGGCACAGGTTGGAGAGCAGCGCCTGGAGTTCAGCTACCCACCGGCGCCGCGCTGGGCACCGCTCACCGAGCACACGTACCGTTGTTCCAACAGCGTTGGACGAGGCCCCGAAACCGAAGGTGCCCGGCTCCTCAGCTACACACGCACCCCACGCTGAGTTCTGCGGAGCCACTGAGAAAGCCCCGTGGATTACGGAGGGATACATCCTGAGGGTTGCATCTCGCAGGGGCAGAACGTGTAACGTCACGCACTCGGAGCTTGCCCAATTACACCAACACACGTTAAATCCGAGTTTTATCTTACGGAATCACAGCCGCACTGCTCCCTCCCGCAGAAGCCAGCTCGCGTTGGAAGCGGGCAGACACACAGCATTTTCATACCTTAGCGTCTGCGGAGCCGGGGCGGTATTTAAAACCCAAATCACGGTCTTTGTACGCCTTATGCTACGAGCAATGAAAACTCTGCAATCCAAATTCACGAAGTAACACGCCTGCTCTTGCCTGGGGTAGAACAAAACTCAAATCACTTCACAGCTCTGCTGCCACACGAAACGTTTTTGGCTCACCAATGAAACACACGTGTGAAAACACAAGGCCTTACAAGTTTTTGTGGCAATTTCACTTCAGGATCATTCTTATTACTGTCAACCATACCTGGACACGAAACTTAACGTAGGAGAGGAATTAAGTTTTAATTAAGTGTAACTTTAATTAATTTTAATTTTGAGTTTATCTTTCTTTTCCAAGCCACCCTGCTCTAAAGAGGACTACACTACTGAAAAGAACAGCATGACTTCCATGAAAACTAGTTGTAGGTTCCTTCAGGAACACAGAATGGTACCTCTGTAATGGTAATAAGCCACAGAAAAAGGAAATCTAACAGAACTGGTTTTATTTAAAGGCCCCCTATGCAAAACCCAGGGCTCTGTATTGTTAACCAAGCCAACGACAGACACGTGCACTTCCACTACCCTAAGTGAAGGAACCCAGGCAGTACCAAACAAAGAAACCTTTTATTTTTACTTTGTTTTCACCGTGTATCTGTTTAACACCCTGACTACTCAGTTGCCTTGAGGAACACACAACTATGGCAGCGCTGGAAGCTGAGTCTCCAAAAGCACAGGGGGCAGGGAGCCCCCGGCACCAGGATGGGCACTGAGCACCCAGCTCACCTCCAGAGCCGCACCCCGGTGCCCTCCTGCCACGCTGCCAACCCTGCAGACGGGGCCGAGCCCCAGCAGCCCGTACCTGCGGGTGGCACGGCCGCTGCTCCACCTGAAGCTGCCGCCTGGCTCCGAACCCAGCGTTGCTTCACTTCCTGCCCTAAATGTTCTCAGCAGCAGCTACGGAACCCCGCTGAAGTTCTCTTGCTGCTCCTGCACGGCGAGGCGCTTCACCAGGCGCTGCGTGTGCCCATCACGAGGCTGGGACCTCCTCGGCCGATTTGAATTATCACATGGATGACAAACACACGCAGAGCCACACATCCAACGGGCACACACGCTCCCTAGGCGTGCTGAGGCTAAAACCCTCACCGGCCCTGCCCCGAAAGCACAAACCCGCAGGAAGCAGGGCCTCGGCTTCCAGCAGCCCCCCCCGTGCTGAGCCACCCGGGGGCCGTGCTCGACCCCGGCTGGCCCTCAGGGGCCGGGCACCGGGGGAGCCTGGGCCGCTCCGGATCCGCTCCCGGCCCCTCGGCGGAGCCGTGCCCGGGCTGCCCCGGCGGAGGGGCTCCGTGCCGGGCCCGGGGGTGCCGCCCGCGGCCGGACGGGCCCCGCCGCCGCCCAGGGGCGCCGCCCGCCGAGCCCCGGCCCTGCCGCGGCCCCCGGCGCCGTTCAGCGGTGCGGGTGCCGGTGCCCCCGGTGCTGCGGGTGGGGGTCCCGGTGCCCACCCGCCCCGCTCACCTCAGGGTGCCGACCCCAGCGGAGGCGCCGCGGGCCCCCGGCCTGGCGCTGGGCAGCGGCGCTGCTGGGGGCGCGGCGCGGAGCCCCACCCCCAGCCCCTGTCAGGCCACGCCCCCGACCACGCCCCCATCCGCCCCGACCACGCCCCTGGCCACGCCCCTGGCCACGCCCCGCCGGCGCGGTGGTGTGATGCGAGGGGTTACCTGGGGTCAATCGCCTCTAAGCCCCCTCCCCTCCCGCGCCGCTCTCATTGGTTCTCCGCGGGCGCGCAGCGGGGAGGGGGCGTGACCAATGAGAGCGGCGCGGGGGCACGGCGGGGCGGGGCTAACGAGGAGACGCCCATGGCCTGAGCGGCTGGCTGGGCGCGCCCACTGCTGGGACGGGGGGGGATAGAGGGGGGGCGGGAGCCGCGGGCGGCTCGGAGCCAACCACTGCCAGCCGCGGGGGGCGCCGGGAGCGGGTCTGTGAGGTGTTGGGGTCAGGGCTCGCAGCGCCACGGCTGGAAGGCTGCTGAGGGGATAAACGCCTTTATTTGTGTCCCTGGAAGGCTGCTCAGGGGATAAATGTCTTTATTTGTGCCTCAGGACCTCCCATTTTACTCAAGGGGCCTCTCCCCAGTAAAAAACTGTATTTGAAGGAGGCAGAGGAGGAGGCTGAAGCCTCGCCACACGCAGCGCTAAGCCCCAGCCCTGCCGAGGCACCGTGCCCCAAACCACCCCGAGCCGCCCCTAACTCCACACACACAGCTTACAAAAGCAGGGATTGCGACAGGTCCTCGGTGCCCAGGGCTCTCGGCACCCCGATCATGCCAAAACCTGCAGGCCGCCTGCCTGCCCTGCCCGCTGCGGCCATCCAGTCAGCAAACGCTGCCAGAGGAGGGATTGCTCCACGGAACCGGGTGTAGCAACTCGCCCGGCCAAGGGCAGCCGGGGAAAAGAACGCAAGAAGACAGCAAACGAAATACATCAACATTAAAGGTGGATTGGGAAGGTGCTTTTGTAACCCTAATAGCAGCCCTCAGCTTTGAGGGCCGTAAAGCAGCACCTCAGTTATCCCTGTAACACACTGGGGCTTTTCACAGAAGAATCCTAGTGCACATCTCACAGAGGGACAGTTTATTCATAGACACAGCACAGAATACTTCCCAAAACGTCATGTGAATTTTACACAAGCAAATAAAAGCTTTGGATTTGGCATTTTTCACAGCTGCACTTCCCTACTGAACCAGCAACAAAATGTCTTCATTGTGAGTGAGTGTTGGTGGGCGACGTTTTACAAGGAAATGCAATTTGGGAGGAATTACAGTAACTGATTTAAGCAAGGCGCCCCCAACAACAATTATTAGCTATGCTGACTCAAATCCTGCATTTGGGACAGCTGCTGAATGTTGCTGTGACTTTCATGGGGTTCTCATTTCTTTCAGTTCTAGATTGAAGTAGTTAAGAAGGACAGTGCTCAAGCTTCAAATTGTGGACAGCAAGAACGCTTGTTTCCATCTGAACATCCTGCTTCACAAAGCACAGACTGTGCAGGGGCAGGGGATTTACAGTTGTAACCACAATTCTGCTTCTTGAGGGGTAGGGGGTGTTGCTTAAATGCATGTCCCTTATGTCCCTTTCCCATTGTGTTTGGAAACCAGACACAACACATTACTTTCACGCAACGTACAGCACACACACTGTTTACATGTGGTACCCCTCCCCACACACACCATTTCTCAAAAAAGCAAGCATAGCCTTAATAATGCAAATAAGTCCTATCAAAAACAAAAAGCAGGGAAAATGTTATTACCTTTTATGACGCCAAGCCCAGGTTCCATGTCTCTTCCCCAGGTTCTGATAACGTCACTAGTGCAAACACAGGACAGATCATCCTAGGTTAGTGACACCACGCGTCCTGGCAAAACTCCTGTCCTGGCAGGCAGAAAAAGAGAGAAAGGTCAGATGGCTTTTAAAACCAAAATCATCTTTTATTTAGGAAACACAACGGAAGATTTTAAACATCAGAAAACAAATGGTAACGCTCGCAACGCTGACAACTGCTGCCTGTTTACCAGGATAATCACAAACAAAATAAATCTCCTTCTCTGCAGTCAGCAGGTGAACAGCCACTAACTCCGTCCGCAAGATGTGCTGCTATTAGTCCTAAGCTTTCTTACGGCTTCAGGCAGTGCCCTAAGTCACCTTGTCAGCCTGCAAATCAGGAGGCTTGTCTCGGCATTCCCAGCCCAGAAGAGAAGCAGCAGACCCAGTCACGAAGCAAAACTGAGTGCTGGGGCTGGGAGGTGACCACGGAGTAACAGTACTGGACAAACACATTCAAAATGAACATTTAGTTGTATTAAATTGCTTAAAATCTAGTTGTCTTTTTAGTATTTTTGAGTTTTTATCTACCAGGCTGACAAATCTGGGACTCCTGATGGTTTCTACCTCAAGAATAATAAAAGATTCGTTCAACTGGGTAATCATTTTGATCCTGATTTGCAGCTACGTGTTTATTCTTTGTACTACACTTGGGGAGGGGGGGAGTGGGTTTGTATTTCTCAGGAAGATTCAAATTGTTATTTTTACACTGGAAAATGGTGAATGGCATGCTTCTGTATTGGTTCTTTATGACTGGTCTTCTCCAACCTTACAGATTCTGTGATTCTATAATGCTAACAGGTAAGATTTTTTTAACCTCTGGAGTACGAGCCATTTGAAAACTCAGGGGGTTTTAGATTCAACAAAAATATTCTGTCCTTCCTTCTGTGATTAGGACATGAACCTGTGGCTACTCAGCATTTACAAGTCAGAGGCTTTGGAGGAAAAAATGATTTCCATCGCCACCTTGTGTCTAGCGCAGAAAACGCCAGCTTCCAAAAACAAGTCACCCGACGGACCAAAGCGATCCCATCAGGACTTCAGGATTAGAGCTGCAGACGCCGTCCTGATGTTCCCACTCGTTCCTGGATGCTGCTTTACATTTGTTGCCTCTGGAGGCACTGGGCACAGCCACCCCAGGAGCTGCTGGCTCACTCCTTGCTCCGGGAGGCAGCCCTCCTCCTGCCATCCTTGTCCTGTCCTAGGCACTGTTGGGCTTCAGAATCAACCTGAAGAGCCCCAGGGGGCTCCGGTTGCCCCGGGCAGGGCACGCCCGGTTCTAGAAGCCCCCGGCAGCAGCCCCCAGCCCTCTCTGTTCACCTGCTTCGCCTGTCTCAGCGCTCGGCTCTGGGACTGGCCTTGAGGACCGGGCTCCATTTGGGACGCACCGATCGGAAGGACGTTTGGCTGACAGATAAGGCTTTCTTCAGGCCCGTTTCTTACCAAACTGCACAGCTCTGCTGCTCGGAGCTGAACTAGAAAGTAGCACGGCCTGCAGTGAGTCGACGCTAACTTTAAGCTCTCTGTACTGTCATAAAGGTACAGGAGTTTTCAGCAGGAATATTCGATCACAGAGCCATTCCGGGAGCTCTTCTAATCAGCACGGTATCTGCCTGAACACCTATACAGCGATACTCAGAGGAAGCAGTAAAGATAAAAAAGGGCTTCGAGACTGTGAGGAGCAGATGCAATCATGGTCACGATATTAATATTTAGCTTAGTGTTTGCACACACCAGGCTCATCAGAAAAGGTGAGTCGCTCACATAGCTGCAAGCTCTAACTGAATAAGGATTTTGTAGGAGACTAACTTAAAAAACGTTAGTAATAATTATGTTTTATGTTAATCGTCTCGTTCTCATGCACGGAAGCAGGTCTCTAATCCATACGCCCTCACCCCAAATCCTCACACCTTTGCTGTCACAAAACACTGGCATTATTAGTTACCAAAAAGCAGGTAGTGCTGACTTAACTGCACACTGTAATTAAAAGCTGCTCAGCCTTCACTCCCTTCCCCTCAGACCTCGGAGACTACAGATGCCACGTGGAAAATGCCTCAGAAACAGCCGGCCACGTAAGAAGCCTGGACGTCTTTCTGCAAGGTAAGGAGCTGCTGGGAGAGGAAAGCTGCCAGGGCCGCTCATGGCATGCCCACCGTTGTCAGTGGTCTCAGCTACGCCTCAACCACTTGGCCGAAAGGACACCAAAGGTCACACAGAGGGGTTTTTTTTTCCATTTTTCTGGAAACCAAAGAGCCCAGTAACCCCTGAGGGCTGGTGTCACTTGCCATCAATAATTCTGCACAAAATTTGAAACTTTCAGCCAGCTACTGTGGGAAAGGAATCCAGCTTACCCCAGGGCTAACTGCAGGGTTGAACTTGATAGAACTGCCGCTTCCTCGTCACCCCGGGATCTGCAGCCACCGGCTTTTGGCATCCGAGTGCCTCAATTAAGGGCTTTGGGTCCCACATGGCTTTTGGGGTCCCCAGAGGCAACGGGGACCCCAAAGAGAGGGTCCTGGGCAGCTGCCCAGCGGTGGTTAGGTGGCTATGAAGGTAGGTGGTGTGACTGCTGCCCTGGAGAGGGTAACAATTAACAATGCTCAAGAGTAACGCTAGTTCAACAAAAAGGAACAACAAAGGGACTATGCACAGAGAACTTGCCTGAGTTTTCCTCGCTGTAACACGAACCCCAAGCTGTCCATGAAGTTTCCTTACAGCTATATCCCTCACAGCTAACTGCTGGCTTGAACCTTTCGCAGGAGGAACTGTGAATAATTTAAGAGAAGCCATTTCTAGCATGCAGTTCGTATCCTTTTCCAGCCCCTGGGATAGCAGCAACCAAAGGGAAGTTAAGCAGAAGCCAAAAAGTCAGCACTCTGGAATGCTTTAGTCATCGAAGCCCCGTGCAAGTCAATCTGCTGCACTTGGAGAAGATGCTCGGAGATTTGGCAGAGCAGGCTGTAGAGAAGTGCACCCTGCGGAGCATCGAAGTCATCACCACTGCAGTCAGAGCGCCCGCTCTCAACCACAGCTGTGTTTTACTGACACCCAAGAGAAGGAAGTTTCATAGAAAATTTATTCTTAGAGGAAAAGGTAAGAAGTTTGACGTAGCAAATATCTGTTTAGGTATATGAAAGGATAGGGGTCTTGTGCCCTTCTGTAGGGGAAAAAAAAACTAGGAGAGAGTAGTGGAGTTAAAGCTATGGAAAGGTTCAAGTTTTGGAACAATTCCATGCCATTGTTTTCCCTTCTCTTGGGAGGACCAGGAGGTTTTGGCCAATCCAGTTTCCAATATTAATACATACAATATACATTCTGTACATTGGAAAACAGCACACAAGCAGGAAAAACTCCCTGTCTCTGGTACTACGCTGCATATTGCCAGTACTCTATCGTTTCTGGTCACCTGTTTCAGCATGCAAGTTAGTCTAGAAAATGTTTCTGGCTCTTCAGTTCAGACAGAAACAAATAACCGGATTTAAAACCTGTCCTTTCCAGTGTTTCTGCCAGGGATATCCAACCGTGCTGTAAAAGCAACGCTGCTCAAGCAGAAAGTTTTTCCTGAGGCTCCGACTACCCCACCTGTGCACCACAAAAACCAGACTTCACAGGGTAGGTTCCAGTTCTCCCTGCTGAGCCCCAAGGTAGCAGAGCAGTAGGTGTAGGGATGGAAAGGATACTGGCTTCCACACACCTCTTGGCCCAAGTTCTCCCAGCCAGTAATTTCTTTGAATAATGGTATTGGCTCTACCAATAAATATATTGGCCCAGGTCATTAGTGAACCCACGGCTGTGAGAAGAAAGTATTTAAGCACTGACTTTCAAAAGAAGTTATCAATGCCCAAGCATGCCCTGAGCTCCCCTTGCAGCTCCCAGCTTCCTTTAAAAACCCCACAGGACTTCACTGGGAAGTTACAAGCCTTACTACGCTACTGTGCTGGGGCTTACACACCCGTTTCTTCTTGGGTGCGGGCAGGAACTGTAAGATGTCTGAAATATTTTAACGTAAAAATATCCTGAGGTTCGAGAGAGATTTACAGCTTCCAGCGAAAGCCTTCAGGAGCCTCCAAATCGTTCCTCTGCCACAGCCCGCCTTACTTAGCCCAACTTAACCAAATGAAGAGAATCTTGAGCTGTCAAAGACTTGTAAAGACATCTGAAATATTCTTACGTGTCTCATTTTAGGGGAGATTACACCCAGCAACGACAAAGATTTTCTGATGAGACAAAAAATAGGCATCTTCATTAAAGTGCTCATCGTTTGCGTCATGTTAGTCATTTCCATATGCTACATCGTGATCATCATCTGCGAAATTCCCTGCTCGGTGAGTTCTAGACCAGGACAGCTTCCCATCTCAATCCCCACCCTCACGCAGGCCAGCCGTGTGAGCACAGCTGGTGAGCTAAAGCACATTCATGAGTTCTCGGGAAGGAGAACTGCCTTCACGGGCACGGACGGAGCCTGGGTGCTCAGTCTAGCGGGACAAGGGGAGTCCATGTGCTGAGCTTTGCAGGCACTGCACTGCACTGTGAGGATTTCACAAACCTCCCGCTGTGCTGGGACACTGCTCCTCCTAGAGGAGACGGCATCCTCCTGGTGCCAGAGAATGGTTTAGGGGTGGAAGAGAAGGCCTGACTCAGGAGAGGTGACCCTCTCTCGCCTTGCAGGCTGTAGCATGCACTATTTAAGCACGCAGGTGAGAACACACAAATACAAGAGGATGGTGCTGGGAACCAAACACACCAGGGCTGCGATACGCCACGTTACTTCTGTGAAGTCACATGGCTTCGATGCCCAGGCACCCGCTAGTCCCACCACGGTCCCTCCAGAAACAAATAGCCTTTTCTTAGCTTCGAGCAGCCGGTATTGCCCACCCTACACACCCTAACTGCTTTTCCTTCTTTCCTAAGAACTTGTGCTCTAACTGGACAGCCTGCAGATGGAGCAGCAGCAGCAGGACGTACGCGGCCTCAGAACCAGGGGGTTACCACACGGGGACGCTTCTAACCCAGCTGCCTGAGGACACGAAAGAGAAATCGCTGCAATGTGTTGCCTGACCCTGACTCCCTTCCACAGGTACGACCTGTCAGTGCCAACCGAATGTTGAGAGAGGGATAGCAGGCCCCAGCGGAAGCAAGTGTCCACAGGAAATAGATAGACCTATCCCTTCCACTTCAAAATATTAAATATCCCCGTGGCCCTGAAAATGAATGACTAAGGTGCCTTTTCATGAAGAAATGACTTAATATTGTGCTTCCTACCCCGTTAAGGGAGCTGCTGAGGTAGAGCAGTTACGCTGTACTCCCGCCTCGCACTGTGACAAGGGATCAAGTCACTTAGCGTTGGCTTGTCCAGCGGCTTGTCTGTCACCGTGCTCTAACTGCCCCGCGGCGAGACTGGAGAGCTTGGCACACCAGAAACCCTCCAGATACTGCACATGCAGAACAAACCGCCCGGGACATTTAACTCGCAGAAATGATCAGTAAACGATTTCAAACAGAAATGCAAATTACCTCATTTGTTAAAACTTCTGAGTAGAAAAAGGCAGAACGTGAGCACGTTGTTCATTACAAATTATCCACTTTGCTCCTCCTCGAGTGAAACTGTGCTGTGAGAAATGGGCTACAGCGAGAGGTGAGGAAATTAAACTGAGACCCTTAAGAGCCATTTTGTGCAAGCCACTGACCAGCCGTCAGGACCTTTGGGCCTCTCCTAAGCTGAAAACCATTTGAACAGAGTTAAGGCTCTTTATGACACTGCTGCCTACCTCCAGGAGACATTAGGCTTGCCATAGTTTCTTGAGCTCAGTTCAGCCAGGAGATGTCGCACTATTAATGACTGGTTCGGAAACCAACAGAACGGAGCACTGGGTAACACTCTAGCAACACGGGTCTTTAGTGTTCCTCATGGCATTTTTTTCTTCCCTTGGCAGACAGAAGCATAATAGCAAGACCCTTAAATGAAAAGATCCCAAATCCTTGTTATCCATGAAAGCCACCCAAGAAATGCCGCAGGCCTTGTTGGAACACCCTTTTCTCTCAGACACCTCACCTCTCTCCTCCCCACCAACTGGCAGCAGCAGACTGAACACCAGCAGCTTCAACAACTACAGCCCAACCGCTGCAGACTGAAACCAGACTTAACATCAGAGGAAACGCTTACCTGGTCAGGGGCAGTCACATCAACTCACTGGGAAAAGAGCTGCTGCAAAGACACCCGTATGCTGATTCCTTCCATTAACTACCCAGATTCCTCTTTTAATTCCCAGATACTGGAAAAACCTGTTGGCATAAGCAATAAAAATTTCACTGACGTTCCAAACTCTGCCTCCCTCAACTACTTGATTTTTCCCATAATTTAGGGAATGCATTTAGGGCTAGAAAAAGGGAAAACAAAAATAATTTCCGGTGCTTTCAGTTGTCCCGTTACACAGCCCTGACAAGGAGCACACACGTGGCAGACGCCCAGGGAGCACCCGGCCTCCTCCTGCAGCCTCGGGGGAGCGGTGCCCACACGGACAGCCGAGCATTTTGACACCCAAGGAGCCTCTGACCTGGATCCTCAGCTCTCTGGTACGAGCTGCCGAGAGGCGCCCCCACGTCTGCGAGAGCAGCTCCTGAGCTCCCCTGTGAGGTGCTAAACACTTCAAACCCTGCATAAACAGGCGGAGGCAGCCCGTGATATATACTTTTTTACGTCTATTTATAACATTTTTATATATGTAACTTATATGTGTATAGATAAAAATACAGGGCAATATACATATATATATTTAAATACAGGGCAATACGTACATGTCTCTCTCCTATAAATAAATACAGGATAATATATAGATATTACATATATAAAAATACAGGGCAAAATACATATATGAATAAATACAGGGCAATGCATACATATAAGTATCTGATATATAAATAAATACAGGGCAACGTGTGCATATATAACTGAAATGTATATAAATATATGGTGATATACGCACTTATAACAGAAATGTATACAAATATGTGGTTATATACGCACGTATAAGAGAAATCTATATAAATACAGGGCAATATGCACACATGTAACAGAAATGCATATACATACGGGGCAATATGCGCATATATAAGAGAAATATATACAAATACGGGGCGATATATAAATATATCTCCTATACAGATGGATACAGGGCCCACCAGAGGCAGGCACACCCCTCACATCCCGACCTTCCCCTCACAGCCGGGCCCGGTCGCGCCCGCTCCGCGCTCCCTCAGCCCGAGGCCGGGGGCGGGGCGAGGCGGGGGCGCGCACGCACGGCCGCCCGCCCGCCCCGCGCACGCGCACGGCCGTGGCGGGCCCGCGGAAGGCCGCGGCGCGCGGGGCCCGGCAGCCGCCAGGTGAGGGGGGGCGGCGGGGCCCGGCCCGTTGCGGACCGGTGGGGCGGGAGGGGGGGTGGACGGGGCGGGGAGAGCGGGAAGGGGGCGGGAAGGGGGGGGGGTAACGCGGGGCGCGCGGCGGCACCGCGCCGCAACGTGACGTACCTCGTGGGCCGCGGGGGGCGGGGCCTCGGAGGGAGGGGTGGGGCTTGAACTGGGGGCGGGGCCTCGGAGGGAGGGCGGGGCCTGAGGGAGGGGGCGGGGCCTCAGAGGGTGTGGCCGTGCTGTGGGGCCCCCGTGCCCATCCTGCTCCGCCGAGGGGTGCTGAGCGCCCTGGGGAGCTCGTGGGGTCTGCTCGGTACCCGTTAATTGTACAAATAATTTAATATTTCACTCGTGTAATTAACACCACAGGGAGGGAACATTCACCCAAGGCAGGGTCGGGCAGGATGCCCCTGACCTAAGGCGTTGCTGGGCAGCACCTCACAGGCAGCCGGGTGCTGACTCCCGTTCCTGTACCTTGCAGCCCCCTCACATTACCAGCCCCTGCCCGAGCCCCCCCGTCCCTACTGCCCTCGGGGGGTTCCAGTGTCCCTGCGAGCCCATGACGGCCGGTTTTGGCTTCCCACAGCAGTGGTGCTGGCCGGGCAGCACCGTGTGGGGCTGGCCGGGAGCTTGGGGAGTCCTCACGGGCTGCTTGGCTGCCACTGCTGCGTTCCTAGAGAACGCTTGGACCTTCTGTGGTCCTGAAACTGGGCTCCACAGACCCCGATGTCGGTCCTTGTCACACTATAAACCCACCTGTAAACCCGCCCAGCTCCGTCCCTGGTGGTGTGGTGCAGGCCAGGGGGCGGCCGCACTGTGGTACCGCAAGGGTCGCTGACACTGCAGTCACTTCTGTCACCATCCGTGGTGGGGCCCTTGAGGAGCATCCCCAGCACCTCACGTCCCTTCTTGCCACACATCCCGTCTCTCTGCATCTGGTTTCTCCTCATGGGCAGAAAGCACCACACAGCCATGTCAGGTGGCCCCTGTTTGCTGACAGCCCCCTGCTTTTCTCCTCAGGACATTCCAGGAGGACTTCTCCCAAGACTCCTGCAGGCAGAGGACACCTTTGTGGGACATCCTGCAAAGGGCGAAGCCTACGCTGAGGGGTTTTGGGCGAGACAGCTTTACTCAGAGGAGCAAGGATACCAGCAGGGGAGAGGAATGGAGCGCCTGGCCTCCTTCAGCAGTAAGTGCCCCGAGATGATGACCGGAAAGTGTCTGGCATTGTTTAAAGCTGTTGGCAGCTGGCTGAGAGAGGCAGAAAAGTATAAATATTTGATCCACGGGGTCACTTCTTTGATCACATTCTCAACAGCATGACTACATGAACGATTAGGGTCTTCTTTTCTGTCTACTTTTCATAGTTGGGCTAGTTCAAATCCATTTTCTTTGAAACAAAAGTATGGCTCACGACAGTGTTTTGACTACTTTGCAATGAGCAAAATAAGAAGAACTTGCAGGGCAGAGTTTCGCTCCTTGCTCAGCAATCTGAGCAGAGTCTGAGGCTTGGCCGGGTTACAGAACTGTCGCGGCGATGCCTTTCCAACCGCAGCAATGTGCTTTTCGAGTCAGACGAGGCGGATGGACGGGAGGCTGCAGCTCTGTGTGCAGCGTGCTCCGTACAGAGGGCCGTGGGTCTGGGCAGCAGCCCCGGGCAGCACTGCTGAGCTGTACCAAGAGGCTGCTGCAGAGAAAATCTTCTTTGATTCCAACTCAGTCACACAAGTTTGGGGTTGGGCCTCAGTGTACTGGGCCTGTGGCACAGATGAAGTGCCAAAATCTGCCTTACACAACTCTAGCTGAAGAAGGACTTTTTAACAGATCTTTGGAGAAGCTGCAGTAGGGAAGAGATTCATTTTAAATTGCTGGACACGAGTGAGCTTGGGTGATAGCAAAGCCAGTGCCATGTTTGTGTTACATGAGATATACTTTTGGCTTCACAGATGACCCCTTTGATAAGCCCCCGTGCCGAGGCTGCTCTTCGTACCTCACAGAGCCCTACGTGAAGTGTGCGGAGTGCGGGCCTCCTCCCTTCCTCCTCTGTTTGCAGGTGAGCGCAAGGATAAAAGCAAAGACCTTCATTTCTTTGAGAAAGTCATCAAAGGCCTGTCCGGTGCCAGGCTGTTCCATAAACACATTAATAACTGGTCTCCGTAAACTTGTATCAACACACTTATTTGCTCAGGGACAGGGAAATGACAAAGAAAATATGGGAGGCCAAAGAACTGAGGCATGGGCAGCCAGAGGAGATCTTTGTGAAGGCAGCCAAAGCTACCTAAATACACGCAGTCAGCCTGACTAACAGAGCATGCTGCTGCATGTCTAGAGAGGTATTGTTGCTGACATTTTGTATGGCACAGAAAAGAAAACCCATCAACACCCTTTCCCTGTCCGCACAACTTTTTTTTTCCTTTCAAATGGAAAAGGAAATTAGGGGGAAATCTGCAATATTTACAATAACTGTGGTCAGATATGGTTATTTAAAAATTTTATGTGTGATCGGATAACCACAGAAAGTACTACTGGTTTTAATTATTAAATAAGTTTGCATTATTTATGATTTAAAAATGGAAATAACCTCTAATACTGAAAAAGGAGCTTAGCCTTATGCTCAGGTATGTACAATAAAGCCATATTTTGCACATTGGATGTATTTCTTTCTTTTACCTGTCCTTAAAAAAAAACAGAAATTTAAGTGGTGAAAATACCTGCAAACTGTGCTGGTGCAGGAGGCAAGAACACTACAAAGCTTCAAAATTATTTTAACACAGATTGTTCTACCATTATATATTTTTTTCTAAAGTGAAATCAGAAAAATTAAATATAATTTTTAGCATATCGTGTTGGATACGTTGGATATTTTATATGCGCAGTGGTCAGAGAATAAAGGGAAAAAAGAAGCTGGTTAAAATGTTTTCAGGACAGAAGTGAGAGAGTAACATAATGCCAATCTTTTGTTCCGCAGTGTTTCACGCGAGGATTTGAATACAAGAAACATCAAAGTGATCATACTTACGAGATAATGGTAAGTACTCCTTTTAGGTTATACCTGGTCAATCTTGAACTCTCCTAACTTCCCAGGAGTTAGAATCTTGCTTATTAATATCACATGAAAATAGTAACTGATCCAGTTATTCAATTCAGAGGTTTAGAACTGTTTTAAAAAGAAAAAGTTTTCCTTGAGAGTAAAGAAAAACATCCACCTGGAACGTAATGGAATAGTGGAGACATTTAAAGGTACATTTTTTATTCTGCCTAGATAGCACAATGCATCTCACTAGACTTACCAGTTCTTTAACCGTGATGAATGATCTTCTGTTTCTTTGTTCTTGTTTTTTTCTCCCCCCAAAACAAATCACTTTAAAAGTCTCTGGTAATTTTTACTGTGTTTCATCACATAACTGTCAAATTACAGCTGGTAGGTAGAACATGTAACAGTGTATTCAGGAGAATAAACTAGTAAGAACAAACAAGTTTTTACTGTAGTTGATGACTCAATAGCTTAAATAATTAAACAGCTACGAGGATTCATGAGATGGTAAAATGTTTAAAACTGCTAGTACAATACACTGTGTTGCCCTGTAGTCTAGAGCTTTTTTGCTTTTCATGTGGTGGATTATAACAGAGAATCACAGCAGTTTGATTTACCTTTTTTTTTTTCTCCAGACTTCAGATTTCCCTGTCTTGGATCCTAACTGGACAGCTCAAGAGGAAATGGCACTGCTAGAAGCTGTGATGGACTGTGGATTTGGAAACTGGTGAGAATTTAGCGGCTCAGCCAATTTCAGCGAATGATGGGTAGATTTTCATTTCACTGGATTGTACCGCTGAATGCATCAGTGCACGATGAATGTTCAGTGACTCATCAGGGGTGAGACACTAATTTAGCAGCTAAAGCAGAAGACTGGGATAGCAGATTATGTTTTCAACTATTAGATATACAAGAAAATTGCTAAAAACCTCTTGTGTGACGCAGGGCACCTCCAGCAAAGTACAAAGCTCCCTCCATTCACATTAAAGTCACCCGTTTTTGAAGAAACTCAACTATTGCACACAATTTTCCGTGCCTCATTTTACTCCTGTGTAAAAACTAACTGCAAAGTTTCTTACCGTGTGGTTTCAGTTTGCTTACAGTTGACAAGCCAGGTATTGTTTTTTTTGTTTGTGTCCTGCTTTTCTGTCATATTTAGAACAGACCATTGGAAATATTTAATATTTTTACATTATGTTCTGTTCATTTCTGTAGTTGCTACAGGACTTTTATGCATCCTTAAGGAAAGGAGATCCGTAGTCGTGAGTTATCCCTCTTCTCCTTCATAAAAAGGTTGCTATATTAAAAGTACAGAACACCAAACTATTCAGAAAGAGAACTGTGAGTTCTTATGTGTACGCTGCTAATTATGTGTACAGTCATAATTAAGGCTGAAAACTGACATCATCACCAAAAAGTGCTCCCAAGCCCAGTATTTTCAATCAAACATCGAAGTATTGGCTAGGCATTAGTATGATGGAAGAGTGAATCTACTGGAAATATCTAGTCCCTTTTGACTAGATCCAACTGCACATTCATTATAGATCTGAGACCAATATTTTGAAAAGAACTCAATATTTCTGACTAATCCATATTAAGCCTCCCCCTCTCCCCACTTCAGGCAGGACGTAGCCAACCAGATGTGTACGAAATCCAAGGAGGAGTGTGAGAAACATTATATGAAACACTTTATCAACAACCCCTTGTTTGCATCTACGTTACTGAACCTGAAGCAGGTGGAGGAGGCACAGCACAGCGAAACGGCCATCCCATTCCACCGTGAGTACCCCCTGCCTGCTGGCACACACAGGGAGCTTCCTTGCAAGGTCTCTGCTCCTCAGAATTGGAGTGAACAACCTTTGAAGAAAGACTAGTTTCTTCTGGTTTCTGCCAAACCAGTAGAAATGGTCATTTGCAGCAATCACCATAGCAAAAGTCTGGATGTACACATTAATTCAAAAGACAAGCTACCTCAAAGCTACCTCACACGTGGCTCAAAATAACAGCATGTGCTTCTTGTAATTACCAGTGTGAGATCTCACCCCAGGGTTGAGGTGATTGCTTATCTTTTCCAGACCCTGTGTAGCAATTTTAACTGAAAAGGTGTTTCTACCTCTAAAATACTTCATCTGATTATCTATTGTGCACAGGCCTAGCTGGTGAAATTTGTCATAAAATCACTCCCTTTAAGCAATGCTGATTTCATACTTCTCTATTTAAAACAGCCTTTAAAAAGCGTGTGTTGAATTTCAGCAATTTAACAAATGACCAGGTTTACTTAAAATGAACATCTTTACAATTTCCCCAGTCTGTCAGCTGTTCCAGTGTAAAGGTTCCCCAAAATAGCTGGGCAAAAAGATTGCTTGATATCTGGAGGTTTAAATTTCATTATAAAGTGTTGAGGGCTAAAGCAGTAGGAACTGGACAATTTTGGTTCTATTCCTGGCTGTCATTGATTTTTTTATGTGACATGGGCCAAGAGAAATTCTCCGTGCCTCAGCTTTCTTTATCTGTAGCATGGGACTTATAATGCTCAGCTCCTACACAAGTGTGTTCTGAGCCTTGGTCCATTACTGTCTGTAAAACACTGAGATCCTCAGCTGGGAAGCGCTGTAAAACTTTAGAGCTGTATAGCTTTAATTGCAGCTCTCTGTAAATGGCACCCAGAAGGTGGCAGATTTAACACCCCTGTTGCTATTAACTAAAAGAACCTGCACACTGAGAGCAAGTCTGGGCAGAGGTTTACCGGGGGATGCCGAGTTCTAAAATGCAGAGTTTATGTTTTATAGCTTGTTTACTACCTTGAATTTCTGTGTTTGACTTTCAAGAATACTGCAAAGATCTGAGATTACTGTGTTTTTCTCCCAATAAATTTCTAAATATAACCCTGCATAAAACCCCAATCGGGGTGTTTTTCTTCAACTAATTATCCCCAATTTTGTTCAAAAGAAACACTTATTTACAATCTTTTTGTGTTAGAACTACACAACAACTGAAAACCTGTATTTTTTCAGCTGCTGATGACCCCCCACGGCCTACTTTTGATTCCTTGCTCTCCAGAGATATGGCTGGGTATATGCCAGCAAGAGCTGACTTTGTTGAGGTAAGACTCTTTCTTCTCTCACTATTTTATATTTGCTACTGAATGTCAGATCAGCAAACACGTGCTTGCATGCCTCTGCCTATAGGTCTTTAGACTTCATAGAAAAGTCACTGGCAGAGATGACAGGGCAGACTGATTAAACCAAGGATTTAATTGCAGAGGTGGCGCTGCAGGCCTGCAAAGCAGCAAGCAGGCAACCCGAGCGTCCCCGGGCTGTGAGGCTGCTGCTGCCACCAGATGTCCACTGTGAACGGCTCTTACTCAAGCAGACTCGATGTCATGAATTGGATGCTTGGCAGAAGGGGTCAGATCCAGTATGCTTCTATTTCATTTGCCTTGGAGAAGCACACAGGAGCCTGATCCAAAGGTCTCTTGAAAGGCTGCATTGTTTTCAGTGCTTTTAGCTGTGGGCCCAGGGCCCCAATTCCTGTTGCAAAACAAGCTCCTATACATAGAGGGATGAATTCCACCATAGAGGGGTGTGTTGTTTTTATATGTTTGAGCAGAATTTTCACCACAGTGTGGGAGCCATGGGGAGAACCTGATTAATTCTCATTATCCTATCACCATATCCTGTTCCGGTTACAGCTGGAACTTGTTTAAGTTCCCCTGTGATGTACATTGCTGGAGGATGCAACCTTGTACAGCTATGCACATGTAAATAGCTGTGTTTTCAGTACCTATATGCGTACTGAAACTTGATACCTGTTTTTTTAGTGCTAGTTAGTGACAATTTATTAATCCCCTCTGAACAGGAGTTTGACAACTATGCTGAGTGGGATTTAAGAGATATCGATTTTGTAGAAGATGATTCAGACATTCTGCACGGTAAGTCCCATATTTTCATACACTGAAAGCAATGCTTCACAGTGCGTACACAGTGTTTCCTTGGGTCTTTTTTCCTCTACATGCTTATTTTAAAGCAAACATACATTTTTAATGATCTCTGTTCTGTGTACTGAGGTTTAAACACTGCCATTTCTGTGGTCCTCTGTTTCAAATCTCTTTTAAAAGCTCTTAATCAACTGATGTAGAAATGGTACTTACATATCACATAGTGCACTTTACTCAAGTGAAACCAGTTGTAAAATTAGAACAAGACCCAAATTGAGTAGTCTCCATCAGACTTAGGCAGCTCTTTAAGAACGGCACAGATGATTCTTCATCCAGTATCAACTGCAGAGGCAGTACAGCTAGGTAGAACAGAAGTATCTAAGCTGTCAGTGTGACCAGAAACAGGTACATCAGTGTTTCAATAAAAAGACCTCCAGAACCATTGCAACCAGAAATACCAGGCCTTGATATTAACTCCCCTCCTATCTGAAAGGTGCTCTTTCCATCTACACAATGTGTGAGCATTGCAACACGGCACAGCTTTTGTTCTTTCCCAGAAAGAAGAGGAACACCTTCCCCTCTATTGCTAATAACCTTTTCTACCACTGTATTTAGTTTCTTAGAAGAGTTGCCACTTACTCCAACCACTGTTCCTTTAGGAAATCTGTTATTTAGATAGATACTGAAACAGCCAGCAAGGAGGAATATCATGCAAGATTATGTGCAACACATTGAAACTGTGTGAAATGTGCACACCACATTATAGCAGAGTTATGGTAGCATTAGTTGTACATGACGAGGGTTGTTGTATGCATTCGCTTACTCCTACTGACTTTCAGTCATACCAAATAACAGAAAGTATTAAAATTAGGTTTTAATCCATAGGGAAGTAAAGATCATGCTTTTTTCCCCATGTTTATAAGTACCTATAATGTTTAAAAGTACTGTGTTTATGCTTCAGAATTCTTCCGTCTATGTCAGGCTGTTCTCAGCTCAAGCCTTTGGAGAAAGACAAATCCTGTTACGTACAGACAGTCCTTCCAAACTTACAAAATCAGTTTGAAATTTAGCAGCGTACACATAGTTTTAAGGAATGCAAACTCCCTTGGCACAAAAAAGGTTATGAGAATCATACATCAGCCTCTCTTCCCTTTTAACTTTTATTGAAAGGGGAGCTGGCTTTTGGACTTGTCACAGATGCATCGTGCCATCTCTCCACTGTTTTATTACTATGAAAACATATTTTCTTGCTTCCATGTCCTATAGTGAGCCCTGGTAAACTGGAAAAGCAAAATACTTTCCTAGTTCTCTTCATTAATTGTTATTTTAACAGTCATTCAAGCTGGTTTATCAGCACCTTCTTCTATACCCTTCACACATTTCTTCCTATCCCTGCACAATTCAGCCAATTAAGACGTCTCCTACCAGCCTCCTGGTTTAAGTTGTAAATCTGACTGCAAAAATCAGCTTTCCTTTTCTGTTCAGAATATCATAAAGCTACGCAGGGCCAGACCAAAGCTCTGTCTAGGTCAGTATCCTGCTAGTATCCCACAGCACACACACAGAAGAATGTAAGAAAAGACAAGTACAAGCTGACACTTTTCCTGGTGTATCTTCCAAGTTTCCTGCATTCATACACTTAGCAACTTCTTGAGCCACAGATTGTGTTCAGACCATTTTGACCAAAGAATCTGTCCTGCATGAACTTAGCTAACTACTGTTAGAACTACATATATATTTGTATTTTTGCCCCCATAACATCCTGTAGCCCTGAGTTGCACAATTGAGTTAGGAGTTCTGCAATTTAATTACATATTGTGTGGAAAAATACTTCCTTCTGCCTGTCAAATATTTTGCCTGATAATTACATTGGGTGTTCTTTCATCCATCCTTTAGTCTTGCATATTTAGTACAGAACATCAGGTTTTTGCCTTGTGAAAACTCCGTTTGGCAGAGGTCAGGCAGCGTGACCAACTACATTTTCGATCTCTTAGCTCAGGGACTTTGGCAGCTTCCTTCCCACAGCTGTTCTGGATCTGCCTACGTGAGAGAGAATGCCTCTACAAAAATGAAGTCGCAGGCTCCAGCCAGCTGTTTTTCTCTTACATGAGGCATCTCAGGGAGGGAAAGAATTCTTTTCTAAAAGAAGCTTTGGGATTAGATCTTTCCTTTCTCCAAGCTAGAAGAAAAAAGGAAGGAGCCACATCTCTTCCTGTCCTGCAGTTTTAAAGATCTCAGACGCTGACTTTGCTTGATTCACTGGGAATATTTTGCAACTTAATTGCATGACTTAATACCGCACAAAACGGTTTAGCATTTGGATCTGAAGGAAGGGGCAGGCACTCGGACTGCTTAGGAAATATTTGCACTCTCTAGTTGCAGGCAGAGGAGGTTGCAAGGTAGCCCTGGAGGCACAAGTTCTGGCAGTTGCTCCCAAGGATGCCTGTCCTGTCTCGGTACATGCCGGCAGCGGCTCTCACGTGCCTCTCTACCCCAGCCCTGCCCACTGGCAAACTTCTTACACTGCATCTTGCAGAAGTGTCCTTGAAAAGCAGCCCTGTGGCTGTCTTCCACTACACCTGCTTGAGACAAATTTGCTGGCTAAATAGTAAACTTTTTTTTTTTTTAATTCGATGTAAAACAGCGGTTTGCCACATTTATCGCCCAGAAAAGCCCCAATAAGGTCATGCAGAATAGATTAATTATCAGGTTTGTGAAAAATTCCTCAGTTTATTCAAACCCAGGGAGCTTGAATATTTTCACGAATTACAAGTTTTCATCAGACTGAATTATAATCTTAGTAATTTACCTTTTCTCAGGCTTTTTCTCCCCTTTCCCTCTCATGTAAATGCTTTTTGCTTCTAATGCTGAAAAGTAATTTCTGAAACTGCAAGCTTAGAAGTGAGTGGGAATAAATTGCAACGCTGGCTGTACAACAGTGAAATTTCCTTCCATAAGATACAAGACAATGGCCAAAATGCTACACAGCATTTACTCTTTTATGGAAGGTTCTGACACGCTCAGAAGGTAGATACCCTGTTTGCTTAGGGTTCTGCTTTCCTCTAAGGGGAGTAAATTTGGGTTGTAGCCATTAGGTTTGTCCCAACCAGGCACACAGTGGATACGCAGCCTGTTTGCTTTGATTAGTTTGCATTCTTCCCATTATTTGGGCCTTGCATGCCAAGCCGAGGTTAGTTAGCACGAAACAAAGCTCTCACTCATTAGCGTTCAAAAGTTTTTGCAGACCAAATGAGGCTGAAGAGGAATGAAAAGCAAAGAAACTGTTTTGGACACTGTCTTCAGAAACCAAAATATTTTGATTTTTTGGAATGGAGAAAGAAGCCTTGAATTCCTGCCTATCACTGGATCCTGCAAAGCTGCTCTGACCATCTCACAGAATGGCAACTTATCTTCAGTTACCAGTACAAACAAGTAACTCCCTAGTATAATCCATGGGGGAAAGAGCAGTGAAATCATTTTCGTTCATACAGCATCTCTTTTCTCATTTCAGTGCAGCAGGTAACAGTGTAACAGTCCCTTATTCCTGTATTCCAGATCTTATAATCAGTTGTCTCTTTGTGAATATGTTTATCAAAAACAAAAGGCCCTCCAAAAGTACATGTGGCAGTAAATACTGTTGTTTTCTATACACAGAAGTTCCCTTTTTCCCAGAATTTATTCTCATGAACGTTCCTTCCCCTCCCCAGTTGATCGTAATTTCTTTTAGAATGTTGTGCACTTTGGTGAAAGCATCAAAATGCAGTGGTTATCGGTGCACAATTGCTTGTGATATTTATAGAGGCTCTCCAGTGCGATTTGTGCATGTACTCATTAAATTCTGCCCACACAAACCCCAGAAAATAACATGCTAGCTTAGCTTGCACAGGGTTTAAAAATACAAAAATATTTTCCATAAATTGGCACTGATTCCAACACTTAGTAATATATTTCATTCATGTTTTACTTACTGCATTTCCCGTTCTTCTATCCCCACATTTAAGCAAGAAGGAGAATTCACTACCCATGCCTGCTCTTAAATTAGGAAACTTAAACACCCCTTTATGAAAATACACAGTGATTCTTGAACACTGCTTTTGTAAGAGATTTCCAAAAAGAAGTGAGAACGTTGTACTACCCCTCCTGCCTTCGTACATAATCTTTTGCTCCTAGCTTAACATCAAATCAGTTTTGCATAAGTTCAAGACTTTTTTGTTAATATAGGATCAGCAAGTGTAACTCAGAGCGATGGTGCCTGAGCTGATAGGCACAGCCCTTGGGCTTTCACCCTGGTTATAAGAAATTCTATTACCCAGCGGACTGCTCAGATGAATTGCCTAGAAGCTAAGGGCTTCTTGGTGTTTACACATAAACACGTCTTTTAGAATAGACACGTAACCACATAACCACACTTCTTTCTTAATTGCCCTATTCATTATTTATTGGAGAGTCCAATCAATAAACAGCCAGTATGGGTTTTGCTCTTTTCTGGTAACTACAGGAGCAGGGGTGGATTCTGGATTCTGACACGTTCTGGCCACCTTTGGGGGCTGAAAGGGGACATGTCCTTGCCTGGCTTCAAGCAGTTGCATGTTGTCTTTTCAGAATGTAATCCCACTGTCAAGTCTTAAGCCTGCTCCTTCTGGGAGCATACTGAAATACTTAAAGGAAAAAAAAAGCCAACCAACTCTATGCTCATTTAATGACCTAGAATTTGTGTATTATTGAACACAATGAGGGAAGGGAAGGTGATAGGTGTCACCTTCTGAGAATTTACCAAAGAAGTTCATTAACCTGATGGTCGTAGGAAAAAGAAGCTGAAGGAACTCTGAGTGGATCAGCCAGGACTGCAGACAGATTTCATTTTGAAAAGAATATGATTTCTAATGAGCATGGCTTTTTCCTGTACTTCTCCACATTGCCGTGAACTATTCTCTTTGTTCTTCTAGCAGATAGATAAGTTTAGAAGTTAACGAGCTAAAATCTTGTAGATGTTTTCAGGAACAGTAGCAAAGGCTACTTTGAATCTTCTCAGTTCAGAACTTTGTCCTTCTATTTTTTGGAGCTCCTCATTATGTGCAAAGAAGCCTTTGTCCAAAAGCGGTACCTCAGATCCTTAAATCTGATAAACTTACTTTTCAGGAGAAGGAATATTTAACAATGGCACATATGAAGGAACAAATACATGCTAATGGTAAAACAGTCCAAGACTGTATAAAGCAAAGAGTTCTCAGGATCTAGCCAAGTTCATATTAACAGCCAGTAACGTGTTTGAAAGCAGCAAGAGACACTTCCTACAGATAACATATACAGTCTGAAGAATATTAATTTCTGGTGGTTTTATGCCCCTATAAAATTACCACGGGATTTTTCAAACATCAAAGTGACAATTTTGGCCTGCCATGATCATAAGGGCTTGAAACTTACCATTAGCACAGTCATTCAGTACATATTTTCTAAGCTTTGTTTTTCTGTTTTGCAGCTCTGAAGATTGCAGTAGTAGATATCTATCATTCCAGGTTAAAGGAAAGACAGAGAAGAAAAAAGTGAGTTTTCAAGCAATAAAGCAATAACTATGTTCCTTCGCTTCGTTAGCATGTTTTGGTGCATCATGTCTTAAAAGAAAGTGGCTTAAGGCTCAGATACGGAACTCATCCCAGTGTCAGTTTCTGTAAAGTTTCTGCAGCTGGATGGGACAAAAATCTGGAAAATGATGTAAAAAATGTTGATGACGCTCTCAGAAAGTCATCTCTACATGGGAAAGGAACATTCTTTTATACATAGTGAAGAAAATTGAATGGGCTTTATAGAGCAAAGTCCAAGCTGACCCTGATGAGCCTAGCTGTGCAGTATCTCATAGCATTTGTGAGAATCAGGTCGGGTGTTGAGCGAGTTGCCACATAGCAATGGCCACGTGACATTTCCAGAAACCTGTGACAAATGTATTTGTCATCCCCTTGCAAATATCTTACCTGCCTTATTACACTGCTCATTTCCCCAGTCCTGTCACGAACATTTCAAACTCATGAGTTACCTAAAACATTTTCTTTTTAAAATCCAAGCTGTCATGGAAATCTCCTCCATCCTGCTCCCAGTGACAGCATTTACCCTCCATCTCTCACCCTTGCTCCAGTAGAAGGACATTTGTCTCTTGCTGAGGCTGGAAGTCATGCTTCATGAGGCATTCGCTGTGCTTCCAATTTTGGAAAGACAAGTTATGAGACACTGTAGATGCAAAATCTGTGTCTAAAAAAGAATTTTCAAACCCTTTAAAGCAACTTCAGCTCCCTTTGTGCTTAGTGCTGCCAGAGCTGGACTGACACACAACCCTATCCAAAGCCTACCCTAATTAAAACCTCACTGCATCACTGTGTTGTGTTTCTCAGCTAGCCAGCGTTGTAGAAATTTCATGTGTGTTTAGTTTTAGGTGCCTGTGGTAGTTTAAATTAAAGTGTCTTCTAAAGACTTTGTATCTATCTTTGTATCTATCTGTTACATGAGGTAACGTGAATAAATGCCTTTCGTTAATACCATTTTGCTCTTAATTACAGAATTATAAGAGATCATGGCCTAATCAACCTCAGAAAATTTCAGAGTGAGTACCAAGTGTAACTGTTTAAAGTGGCCTCTAACTGGGAGACAAATTCACGTACATTCACTGCTACCAGTGCACCAGAGTGGTTTATGTATACGGAACCATACTCAGTTATTCTGAATTCCACCAGATTTCCTCCTGCTCCAGCCATTTCCAGCTGGCTGTAACAGCTCCCAGCTCAGTGATACAGTTAATCTTGATCTTTGGGCAGTTCACAGGGGCTAGTACAGTCCCTTCCAGTTCCCCTCAATTAATGTTTTTATAGTAGGAGTAATATAGGATACAAATAATTTATGTGTAACTTTATGTGGGTGTTCTTTTGGTTGATGTTTTATTATAACAGCTGAAAGTGATTTGTGGAAATTTGTTAGCATTCCAACAATTTTTGGGGCCTCAATCCACTCTGGCCCCACTATTCAAACTACTGTTTATAAATACAGGCCTTACCAACATAAAGGAAAAGAATACAACCACTAATTTAGTTTACCAGTACTAATGGTAGAGGCATTTTTCCTAAGTACTTTGCCCGTCAGTATCTCAGCATCTGTTGCAACTAATGGAATTTGGGCCTATCTGTGAATTTAGTCACTGTTTTTTGTTAGTTTGTTTTACCATTTTGGTGCAAATCACACCCAAGCGTAGGGAACTATTACTAGTTACCATGAAAGTACCTCTGTCCTTTCAACATATTCTCCCAAGTCCAAAGACATTGCTGACAGTGTGTCACTTTTTCCCCCTGTAGTTTTGGAGAGGCGATATCCAAAGGAGGTTCAAGACCTTTATGAAACAATGCGACGATTTGCACGAATTCTTGGACCAGTAGAGCATGATAAGTTCATTGAAAGCCATGCATGTGGGTATTCTGAGGATTTTAGCATATACATTCTTCAACAGGTATAATCAGGGGTTGCATCATCTACAGCCTTTCCTAAATATATACCACTCCTGGAAGGCAGGAGGTTGTTTTCTCCTCCTCCCTGGTCTGCATACCTCAGAAAAACAAATGTGTTTGTGGGTTGATACATTACATGTGTAGCAAGTGTTTCTTTCCACTAAACTGTGTCCCAGTTCCTTGTTTGATTTCCCAGTTGACCAAACCTTCTAGTCACATGTTAAAAGTAGTGTTTTCTTATCAAAACACTATTGTTCCTTTACTGGCACTGCATATTGATGAGAGAACAAAGTCCCTAAAACTCATGTCTGTACTGAGAGATAGGGAGCTGGCAGCAAACTGTGAATTCTTTGAAAGATATGTGTTAAACTATTATGTGTGTACGTAATTACATAGTACAGCTGTCATTACGTCCCTTACCTTAAAGGGAGAGGCATTGTTCCGTCCCCAAATCATCTCAAGTCTTTATGCATAATCACAGTATGCATTTAGTCAAATTCCAATACAAGTCATTACATCCTGCTTAATTCTGTGACTTAAACTGGGAAAATTATTGCTCATTAGAAAGAACAAAGCATTGCAACAGTTGTGACTGTGTTTTCAGGACACTGTGTTGAATACCAAACGCATGATCCTGCAAATCATGAGTCCAACATGTGAGCGCTAGTCCTGAGCTGAGTTTTGTTGTGGTAGTGACAGCAAAGTCCTCACGTTAACCTGAGAGTCAAGTGCACAGGCACATTACACAGGTCTCCTGAGTACTGTGACTAAACAAATTTGAGACAAGCAAAGTCGCTCACTGCAAAGCATTGAAGCCAGATAATAACAGCTACCCACAGTAAATAACTCTGAGCAAAAGAAACATGGGTATTTAATCTTACCAACTGCAGAAAAAATTGTCTACAGGGAAAAATTTTAGAAGGTCCAGTTACGAAAATCGTAGTTCAAAGACAGCACTGGATGCTCTAAAGGAGCCTGGATGAGTAGTTTTTCAGCCCTATTGAAGTGCCTTCCAGAAACCCTACATTATTGTTACTTGCTTTGTCCAGGGTATGGCAAAGAAACTGTCAAAGCATGAAGATAAAATAAGTTTTCTGAGCACTCAGATGCTAGAAAACAGCTTAAATCTGCGATCAAAGTGTGTTATGACACGGACAATGAGTTTGGGATCTGATACAGGCTTGTGCAGAGAGGTTAACCCTGTCTGTGGTTCTGCACACTTCATAGCTCAGCTGCCTAGACAAAAAAGGAATAGGAATATTCCCAGTACACCACCATTCACTGCCATCCCCACTGACCCACATTTGGTGTATTGTTTTTTTTTGGATTTCCCTTCTGCTTCCTGTTGGGGTAAACCAGTGGAATTTGAGCTGCGAAGGGAAATAAAACGACTGCAGGAATACAGAGCAGCAGGAATCACCAATTTCTGTAGTAAGTACCTGATGCATTATTCACAGCCCATTCCCATTCATCAAGGTGTGGAAGGATTAATCTTCTGTATTTAGGATGTGTTGAAGTCAAAAATACTTATTTTTAAAATGACTTTAAGCGAGCAAGGCTGTAGCAGTAATGTATCTGTTCAGCTGTGCTTTTTAGAGTTGGTTTGAGCCACCAGCTAGGAGAACGCTCTGCCTAGCTGAGCTCTGCTTTAGTCACCCTTCCACAAAAGTTCTAGAAGAAACATACAGCATTGCACAGCGGTGCTAGGGCTGGACCTCTGGGCACTTCGACTGCCTGTCAACAAGTGTGATATCTGGAGAGAAGGCTAATACCTCTAAATAAATAAAACGGCCTGTTCTATCCTGGAATTCCTTTTTGTTTGTTTTTTGGCCTGACATTCATGGCAGGGAGGGGTGTGGGGTGCAGTCCAATACCTTCTTATGCCAAGTAGTTGTCGTGAGGGAGAATAGCAGAGTCTGGTCCAGGGCTAGACTTTCTCCCTAATCTCCTAAAGCAGAAAAACAGCAGTCTGAAAGTTCTGACCAAGGCAGCTACAGAGAATGTGCTATCTGTTAACTCCAGGTGCGAGAACATACGATCACCTGAAGAAGACGAGAGACGAGGAGCGCCTGAAGCGCACGATGCTGTCGGAAGTCCTGCAGTACATCCAGGACAGCAGTGCCTGCCAGCAGTGGCTCAGTCGACAAGCCGATATGTACGGTTACAGTAAGACTGCACTTCACACACACAGGCTGTAGTTAGAGAGGTACAGAAACACTCCTCTGTCTGGTAATAATGAATGCGTTCCCAATTTATTACAGTAGGAACAGTCTGCAAGATTCAGAAGGGCAAGAAACTGGGTAAGAGCAGTAACACTTGCTGAAGTTCAGGCAAGGAAGTGACTAGTGTGGGCTCAAAGTCTCTGTTTTCTGAATTTTATATTTCAGGAACTTAACTGCTGTTAATAAAGTCATGGAGGGAAACGAGGTCTTTTAGGATATTAATGAGAGCAGAGATGACACTTAAAAATGTTTCAGATGATTTTAGATGTAGCAGCATTATTAATGTCTAGTCACCCTGCACAAGCACTTTGATTGAGGGAACAAGCTGCAATGCAAAGGGAAGTGCGTCCTGTGTGCTACGTGATCCGAGAAGATGATGTGTAATTTCCCCAGTCAGTCACCACTGAATCTTTCATTCTTTAAGAAAAAAAAAAAGTTTCAGACATGTTCTTCAGTCTGGGAGTGGTAAATATTTAGAAATCCTGTTGACTTCAAATCAGGGCCTGGGTTATGCAAGTTGAATTAGAAGTTGGAAAAAAAGTAGTTTCAGGGCCAATATACACGGTTATTCTTACA
This sequence comes from Heteronetta atricapilla, assembly GCA_011075105.1. NCBI lineage: Eukaryota > Metazoa > Chordata > Aves > Anseriformes > Anatidae > Heteronetta > Heteronetta atricapilla. The sequence goes on from CM021749.1 coordinate 10,050,229, forward strand.
AAACATGATGACAAATTGAAATTTTCCTTTCTTTTCAGTGATTCCGGCCTGACTCCTGCAGTACCAGTTCCTTCAAATTCAGGTAACTGTTAGACGATGGTGTGTTATAAAAAGCTGGCCAGCCATACATCAGTAATACTGTTTGGACTACCAGCTGAAGAGTGACACTTTTTCCTGAGTACAGAAGTGTCAGTCCCCAAGTCTTACAGTTAAGCACTGATTTAGTCAATGTTGCTTCAACCTGCAACTCATTCCACATGCAAAGCCTATATTTTTTTACTGAATTTCTGGATTTTTCTGGTTACAGACTGAAAACCCACCCTAGAGCTACATTAGCAAGGCAGAATAGAAAATATTTTTCGCATGAGAACAAATTTTTACCTTTAAAAGATAAAGCTAATCCAGTTTTTAATAGAGCCATATAGGACGTATCATAGCAATATGAACCTGACAGAACATAGATCTGGGAGGAAAGGGTGTCACAAAAGAGTTACCAAAGAAGGAGGAAATAAAGCAGCAAGGGGAACCCTGCTTCTTTCAGGGCCCAGTAAGGACGGATTCAGGGATCAGTCGAGGCCCTTGTGAACAAGACCTCTGTACACTCATAGCCTCATTTTGCGAGGTCACCAGATGGCACGCAGTGAGACAAGGATAAAGTTTTAGTATAAAGCTGTCAAATATTGCTGGGGAAAAACAACTTCTAGTTCTGTCTCTATAGTTTTTATGTGGATGCTCATAAACCACTTGAACCAAACTTCTAGGTGGCTGCTAAGTCTATTATGTTCTACCTCATTTCTGCCACAGAAGCCCTGGAAATTTGGGTCAAAATACCAAGCAATTAGTCACTGCAGAAATGAGTACATGCTATGTTTTAAACCTATTCAGCGATAACTAAAATCTGCTGTTTTGGAGTGAACGTAGCATTGTGCAGCTCAGACTGGGTACCATGAAGTGGAGACAGCATTCCCACCGCTGCAGGGCTAGCATGAATGAAATCCCTCGGTTGTGAACTATCTTGTGGCCAGTAAGGGAGAAGAGCCCAAAGAAAATGAATTGTTTTGCCTATGGAACTCAGATAGCACGCAGCATTTACAGCCAGTATCACATGTTGAACAAAACCCAAACAAGATACCAAATAGTTGCTAATTAAGTGAACATCCTGCACACTGAATAAGGCAGGGATACTGCGGAAAAACTGCCACGTGTCTGTATAATTAAAGGCTGCATCATACTGAATATACAAGAGGGCAAATTAACGTTGCTTAACTTTAATTCTAGATTTTGAGATCTCGGATTTGCAGCCCTAATATATTTTCTTTAATGTAGTTTGTATGTGTGTGTCATTTCCTAGGTCCTTAAAAAGGCAAAACCAAATTCTGCAATGTCTCATCGCTGCACGCGAGGTACAGGCCTGGTAGGAAGGGAGCACAGCTGGGAAATCACTCCCTCTGCACCCACAGAGACTCACTGCTCTGGTTCTCTTTTAGTTCTTAAGGGCTTCTCTGACCAGACTCCCCACCTTTCCTGTGGGGGCATGGGGAGAGCGACTTCAGCCCCAGAAGCAGGACCCACACAGGGTTGGGAGCAGCAGCCAACAGGCCCTGGGAAAACAGAGCTGCAGATTCTCCAAGATCTCACACTTTGCCAAATTTGGGACGTCTGTCCTGGGCTAGTGGGCTGTCTCTGACAGTGCCAGCTCTGCAGCCCACCTCACAGGGTCAGCAGACTTTCTAAAAGTGTCAGTAAATATCCCTGGTTTTGTTCTGAGCTCTGGAACTTGGCGAGGGGGAGAAAAAAACAACAAAAACCTGCAGATAGCCCTTGTGACAGTTTAAGCTACACCAGTTAAAGTTCCGCAAAGTTATAAACAGTTGTGAAATGGAGAACTATCAGAGCACCTTGTGACAGATATTTCTTTCAGGACTGTTTATCGTTACAGACAAAAATAAATCCATTAACTGCATTTGGCTTGCAGTATCTACATCATATTTAAAGGCATTTAAAGAGAACTCTGCTTCAGGAAGTTGCCAGTGTAGCCAGAGAAATCACCTGCTCACCCCAGCAATAAGTAATCTCCCATCCTTACGAGGCACTTGTTGCACAGCTGCTGGGGGCCAGCCCTGCACGCTGCGCACGCCCGGGGCACACCCTGGCTCCAACACCTCCACGCAGCTCTGAACTCCCCGACCCCGGCAGAAGGAGTTTCGTCAGGAGGTTCAGCCCAGCTTACACACAGCCAGTTCCCCTCTGACAGAAAGCCATTGTCCTCCTGTTCCTCCCAAAAGCCGCTGAGGCATCGTTAGCAGCACAGGAACCCACACACAAGCATTCACAGCGCTTAATTACATCAGTTGCAAAACCATGCCTTATCAAAACAGTGTCATTTTTATGTTAAGCCCTAAACAACTCTCCGTATAAACCCGTGGATCACACCAGGTTAACATCATGGGGATTTAATTGCCTCTGTGAAAACAAGCCTAACCCTGCCACTTCCAAACTGCCGGGAGAGTTTGTCAACGTTCCTGGTTCTTGTCTCCGCAGGTAGACGGAGCGCCCCACCACTGAACCTCACGGGTCTGCCAGGGACAGAGAAACTCAATGAGAAGGAGAAGGAGGTAAGGAAGGGAATGAAAAGGTAATTTATATCAGACACGATCCTCACAGCGCAGGTGTACTCGCACCATCTGTCCCAGGTGCTGTGAACATCACAGCAGTTGTAGGCCCTGACAACTTTTTCCTGCTCACAATAGCCACTCATTCCTTAATTGCAGTTAGTGAATATGTACAACACGGCTGCAGCAAATTACCTTATTTAGCAAAGAAAGGTGGAGAGAGCCAAGGTGTCATTACATGCCATTATAACGTCCAGAAATGACACTGTCTTCCTCCATTACGCTCCAGGGTGAGCAGAAGGGTTATATTTTCTTAATGAACATCTATTTAAAAGTGGTAGAGGATTTCATTAAGGCCTTCACTGGACAGATCACTGAGCCTGAATAATGCAGCTCCTCTTGTGCTCTAGGTATCTCAAAGCCAAACCTCAACCAGTTGTGGTTGTTTGTTTTGTTTTGATTTAACACTGCTGTGAATCACAGAGGTGATAAGTGTGTTCTTGTTTTTTTTCCATATTTCTGCTCTTTAATGTGCACATCAAGCTCTTTGTACACACATGGCAAAGTGGGGAATTTGGCTTACTTTAAGGTATGACTTACTAAGCTTGGCCTGGTGTTGGAGCTTGCAGAGCCCCACAGAGCCCTCTTGTAGTCACTTCAAGTACTCAGAGGCAGGGGGAAGATGAACAGAACAGCCAGAAACGGGGCCGCAGCCCCCAGGAGAGGGAAACGAAGCAGCAAGGGGCCTGCTCTGCTTTTGTGGCTCTTCTGCAGCCCATTCCGGGCCTATCCTTTAATACAGCTGTTCAGTGAGAGACAGCTCGGAAGAGCTACTGAAATAAAAGGTTTGGGGTTGTTTGTTGCTTTTCTTGTTTGTTCGGTTAGCTGGTTGGTTTGTTTTTAAATAGAAGTCGTAATCCTAGTTTGTCCACAAGGCAGGTTTCAGTGTTTGTGAAATGTGGACGCATTGTGGAGATCTCCCTCTGCATGCAAACTGTTTCCCCTTCACTGGGGATGGCAGCATTGAAAATCAGATCACAGGTTCACCATGGAACATGGCATTTCTGGCTCCATTAAGTGCATAAATAATTGTGACTAGGACATTAGCGTGTATGGGGAATCTGATTTCCTTGTCAGCTGAGACATAAAGTCTGAGTTCCTCTGAATTCCACAATTTCCTATCAATGAGGAGCAATCATTAAGCATTTCCTTATTAAAAGGAGGAGACAGCCGGTTTCTCCACTGGGAGCAATACAGCTCACCATCTAGAAGGCAGCTGGTATTTGGAAGCTAAATGGGAGCACTGCAACCAAACCGAGAGCGCAGGAGCCTCCGAAAGCTGCTCTCTGAAGCCTGCAGGAGCGCCTCGTGGTGCCTTTTGCCAAACTTCCAAACACAAAGTGCCGTTTCCCCACACAGTTCTCCTTGCACAGTTTCCCTCCTGGATTTCTGGAGGGGGCAAGCCTTGTGTGCGTAGCTGCTTTTGTAGAAAGATATTAAAGACTTAGTCTGCAGGGGATTAATAGACAGATGCCCTCCCTGGCTCCTGTCCAGCAAGCTGAATTGCCGGTTGCAAGGCTCTTTGGCATGCGTACTTCCCTTGGTCTGTGAAGAACAACGCCCACACAGGACACACTCATAGTTACGCTCCTGTGAGCTGAGAGCTTGCTTTCATCCTCCTAGTTTATTTTTCAGTCAGGAATGTTTTTGAATGTAGCAGCCAGCAAGCTCCTCCTCTCCCTACCTGTGGATCGAAACAGCTCGTAACGCAGTTACCCTGTGCCTCCCCCACACGGCAAAATACATTGGGAATGTTTTCAGAAAAATATTCACAATGTCACTCCCCCAGCAGAGATCACAGAAAGGCAAAGCGTGACAAGCGTTAGTGTTTATTAACTTCGCCTTTTGTCTTCCAGCTCTGTCAGATGGTGAGGTTAGTCCCTGGAGCCTATTTAGAATATAAAGCTGCTTTAGTGAACGAGTGTAACAAACAAGGAGGCCTGAGACTTGCACAGGCTAGAGCGCTCATCAAGATCGATGTGAACAAGACCAGGAAAATCTATGACTTCCTTATCAGAGAAGGGTACATCACGAAAGCCTGAGGACAGGCAGAAGCGCCTCGGCTGGAGCAGACAGACGTGGAAAAGGTTTGAAGTCACTTGGACAGTGCTGAAACATTTTAACCGTGTTGAATGAAGGACATTTCCCATTGTTTGAAATCTTTAGGAGCTTCTTTTTTAAAAAAGAAGTAGGAAGCTTTGTTAAATTGTGTGAATACTGACAGTTCCTTGTCTGGTTTCCTTTTAATTCTGCTGCTTAACACTGCTGTTGTCAGAATTACACTGCCACGTAGCACTGGAAAGGATCGTGTGTTTTATAAGTTAATCTTAAATGTGAATGGACATTCATTTCTAACACCTCTCGTCACTAAAAAGAGAATCACGGTGCTTTTACTCTGACAGTGACGTGGAATAAGGACAGAAGGGCAGCACATAAGGAGTCACTCTGTTACTTTGTGTGAGTACAGGGTATAGAAATGGGGTCCCCTCCCTTCTTGTACTCCTTCCTAAAACAGCGTCAGCTTCCAAAGGAGATAGCACATGCCAGAGGGTGTAAAAATAGAGCTTGCAATAGTCCGGTCTTTTTAACTTAATTATGATAAAGGATGGGAAAGGACATTCCAGGGAAGCTCCTCAGCAGTTGTTACTTTTATGTGATACTAGCACATATCACAGCGTGAGAGCGCTGTACAAACCAATAAGCTTCATCTGCTCCCTACTTGATCTGCGATTGCCAAGTTCTATATAATCCTTCACTTTAAGTCTTCTGATTTGGTTGCCCCAGCTCATTGGAAAGGCTGCACGTTACAAGCTGAGCAGAGCAGCCTTCAGAACATAAATAAAAAGCCACTCCATACCCTGACGTTCTCTCTCACAAAAGATAAGAAGCGAGGAACACCACAAACCACCCAGGGCGCACGCTTCCAGCCCTTGTTGCCGACCTGAACGTGGGCCCTCACTCTCTCGGTGTTAGCAGCGCGTGCCCCGCTGACCGACAAAGCCAGGACAAGGTGCAGCGAGTCACTGCGCAGCCACAGAGCACCCGCTCACAGAGCATCCTTCGTGAGACCTCCGTACGAAACATTTGCATTTGAAAGTGCAGTTGGGTGCTGAGGACGGTCCTTTCCAGATGCAGCTTGGCATGGTTTACCAGGCAGTAAATTGTTTATCAGCTTCCACTGCTAATGTGCGGTGCAATTCGTTAGTGGGCTCTGACTGAAACAACATTCCGTGAGTAACCTAATGGCCAAAGCAGGCAGGATGCTGCCTGCTCTTGAGTTGGGGATCGTGTTGAAAAGCCTAACCTGTAATTATACCGATGCCTATTTAAGAGGTTTGGCTTTAGATTTTGTTTGTTTGTTTGTTTCTGCCCCCCTCCCCCAAGAGTAATCGTCCTGTGTACCTGAGGTGCCACTGAATGTGAAGAATTTGGGTTTGTAATAAAATCAAAATGATCCAAAATGCTCAAGTCTACCTTCCTGGACTGTGAAGGTCACGCAACTGCCTGCGTCTGTACCCATCAGCTTCTCACCGGGGGGGGGAGATAAATGCACAACAGTGGCTGCGTGGACGTGGCACCAAGCTCCCTAGTGAGTGCTACCATTTAAAGGGAAGCAGCAGCAACAAATGACCTACTGACGATTGACGTGAAGCCTGCAGAAATTGAGATTGCAGAGCCCAGAAGTGCCGAGGGAAGGGACAAAGCTGTAAATGCTTTTCCCTGTTGTCTTTTAACACTAAGCCAAAAGAAAAACTGCCTTTGCTCCTGCCCAGTCTGCTCTGCGATAACATCTACAACAAAGCAGTGCGTGAGCCAGTCACTGGCTCGGTACCTGCTCCAAACACCCCAAAATCGGCTGCATCCCCACCCGGCACACGTGAGTAACAGGAACAGGACCGCAAACATGACCTGCTTTGACCAAACGCTGCCGAGCCCTGTGCTTTGGGTAGCGCTAAATAATTCGGCCATCTGGAAAGCATCAGGGAGAAAGGATCTCTGGAGAGGGGAGAGCTGCGTTCCTTCAGCTGGACAGGAGGGGAACCAGAGAAGTTTTCTTTTCATGGGGAAGCAGGGCTGGGATGTTTCCCTCGCACAGCATCAAAGCACAGAAACAACAGGTTTTTCTCCTTTCACAGGGCATCTCCAAAGCAGGGAAGGCAGCAGGCTTCCAGCATGCCTGTGCCAGGCTCAGCACCTCCTTGCTGCGCCTGTTGCCTCTGATCACCAGGCCCCAGCACCACACACTTGTGCTGGGAGGAGGCTGCGGGGTTACGAGGCTCCATCTGAGCTGGGCTGGGGGGTGAGGCAGGGGCTGAGCCCTGTCCATGTGCCCCCTCCCCGCAGCCTGGGGACAGGTGATGGGCCCTGGGGACACGGTGATGGCAGGGTTCTGGGTACTGAGCTTCACCGTTCGTATCGCCAGCTGGGGCCAGACCGGGTGACAGGAGGAGGCACGGTGGGGGCCACCTCCTCCGGGAGCTCTCAGTAAAACCAAGCCCAACGAACACAAACAAATCCCACCCAAACAGCTCCAGCCGAGGCTGAGCTCATCAGCTGGAGAATAAGCTCAGCTGGACAGATTTCACAGCAGGTCAGGCTTCCTGGAGCAAGTTCCTCCAGGGCACGATTGCTCGAGCAAGCGCCAAGAATCCCTTCGGTGACAAACGCTGCGTGTTTCCCCCTCCGTGCTCCCCCAGGCACCGCTAAGCAGAGAGGAGGGAAGGCAGCAGGGAGGCCCCTTCCCCTTCTCGCTGCCCACCTCCTCCAAGCTGCTGCCGCCCCCCCGAGCCATTTCCCGACACGCAGGGAAGGTGGGCTTGGGGACAAAGCCACCCCCGAGCTCCCGGCTGCCTCGCTGCCATGCCAGTCCCTCCTGCTTTAAGCCCCAGCTCCTCACAAAATGTCTCCGCCACTGCCTGCCAGACCCAGCTCCAGCCTCCCAAGAGCTGGCTGTCGCGGCAGCGTCGCTCGGAGAGGCTTTGAGACGGGGGGGATCTATCTTTATCCGCCCCGGGAAGCGCCATGTGCGGTGCTGGCACCGTACGAGTAATTAACAATAATGAAAAGTTCGGGTTGCCATGGTTATGGTGTTCTATTTACAACGCGCATCTCTCCCAGCACCCGGACCCGCGCAGCAACCCCAGGAAATCAGGAGCCCATTCACAGCCCCGGTGCGTGCTTTTATTTTTAACCGGGGCGCTGCGGCATCGGGAGCAGCACGCAGGGGTCCGGCGCTGCCCTTCCTCACCGAGACCCCTGGGCAGCTGCCACCAGCACGAAGAAGCCCAGCAAAATGCTTTTCAGACCCCCCAAACTAACCGGTCACGATGGGTTTTGGAAATAATAACAACAAAAGACAGTCCCCACGCACCACTTGAGAACTTTGCTGCTGGCAGGCCCTCACTGCAGACCCCGCTTTGGGGTCAGTGTCACTTCAGGGGAGGACAATAAAGCAGAAGAGAGGCTGCCCGTGGGTCTGGTTTGTGCGCAGGGCTCTCACGCACGGCGCTCAGGAATGCCAGAGCTTGTTGGCACACTGCGGGCTCTCCGCTAAGGATTGCAGTTGGTTTAATTAGAGACTCAGGTGAACATGAAAGATTAAATATGGAACAAGGCTGGGGAAGGATGGGAAGACGGCCAGTTTGGGTTCACGTGCCTATCTGGATACCGGCAGCATTAATTACAGCAGAGCTCCGGCGATAGGGAGAGGCTGGAGCTGTTCTGTCCCTGCACGTTCCTGGTCACCTCTAGCAGCCATCGCACGAGGGGTGTGCAGGATGAATCTTTGGTGCTGCTATTTGCCTGTCTTTAAAAGCATCAGTATTTTTTTTCCCCCTGACAGCTGCAGCCACAGCAGCAGCGAACACCCTCAGCCCTTCGGTGACTCAGAGCCGGGAGCTTTGGGCTGCCAGGACCAGGTCTGGGGGCTTGTGCAGCCCCCAGCACAACCCCGGGCTGCCCAGCTCCCGACGGACACGGCAGGCTGCAGCCAAGCAGATAGCACTGATAACAGAGCCACAAAAAGCCCTAGTTCTAGTGCCTGCTCAAGTTCCCTCAGGTGGGGCCGGTGAAACCTAAACCACCTCCTTTTGGAGACAAACATCGCTGCTCTGGAGCAGCAGCTCCTCAGCTCCGGGTAGAGGAACTCCACGAGCCTCCTCCCGGCCTGTTTGAAACAAAGCCTGAAAAATCCACTCGGAGCTGCCCCACAGCAATTTCCTCTGCTGTTCCCACAGACTGGTTCAGCAACCTTCCGGGAAAAACAGCGCGGGTTTGTTAGCACAGAGAAAGTGCGCGCAGCGGCACCGGGAGAACAAACGCGTTCCCACCCTGCGAGCGGGGCCGCCGGGGAGCACAGGCGTGTGCACAGACATCGCAGCCCCATGCGCTGCTGCCCCGGGCCCTGGGCCTGATCCCCAAGGAGCCATCTGTGCTTCCATGGGGAGCCACAGGCCGGGCCACGCGTCCCTACCACGCCGGCACACCGCAGCAGCGCCGGGTCGGAGCAGCACAGGAACCTGACAAGCATCAGAGGGAGCAGGAAAGAGCAGGAAACACGGGCGAGCACTCAGGGCGGCCCAGCGATCTGTGGCTTGGGAAATCTTAGGAATTGCCCGGTCTGCACAGGTCGTGTCCTCGCAGCAGAGCGGGGCAGTCGCTGCCCAGAGACGGTGCTCTGGGGACAGCTGCCACCGTGTCCCCAAGAGGGGCCGAGGCTGCCTGCAGCCATGAGCGGGACTGCATCGGCCACATCAATGCTGGCCCTGTTTGTTAAACACCAAAGGGGTTTTAAGAGCATCACCACGGGCAGGCAAATATGTGGAAGAGGCTGGAGATCCAGGAGACGCTTGAGGTTCCTGCAGAGAGGCAGAGACCCCAGCTTGGCCGGCCCAAGGTGGTGATGCACAGGCTGGGACAGTAGGGAGCCATGGCAGGAGAGGTGCACAGAGGGATGAGCACCTCAGGAGGCTGAGCTGCCGGCCACGTCAGTCCCTCAGCCCTCACTTCCCCACAGCGTGTTTCCCCAGGGCACGGGGCACCACCACCCCCAGCCAGGCCAGAGGCACGCACACGCACTGCGGCTCGCGTGGCTGCTCAGCCCCGTGACTCAGTGGGCCAGCGCCTGGATGAAGCTCACCCCACCCTCCCGGCAGGATGGCACCCCAGCACCCCTCTGCACCTGGCTTCTCGCTGAAGGAGCTGCCAAAACAGCCTGCACCAGGGAGCCCTGCGCAATTCCCACCTCTGCTCGCCCATCTGAGCGGCCAGCAGCGCAACAAGGGGACCCCCCAAGCCAACAACCACGGCGGAACTGCTTCCCAGGACTCTGTAGAGCCCGTCATCCCCCACAGGCAGAAGAGCAGAGGGAAAACTGGACCCAGCGCGTGGTGCTTTCCCGTGCAGGAGCGTGCAGGGATGCCCGGGCTGCCAGGGCGAGGCGCGAGGACGGCCCGCGGTGACTCAGCCTTGGCACACGCGGCTCCTCGCGGCCGGGCGCACCACGCCTGGGCTACGGAACCACTTCCCGCTCCACGCACCGGCCTCATGAATCAGAGCACCGCGTGGGTTTGGGGCCATCGCATGCCTTCACAGCTGACTGCCAAGTTGGCTCTGTGGCCACCTCCCAGGCTCCGTGGGCACAGGAGCCGAGCTGTCCCCTGCCAGGGGTCAGGGAGCACCAAGGACTTGCCCCATGGGTTGGAGACACAACCCCTCTGCTTCCTCCGTCACTTGAAAGCGAGCAAAAATCCTGCTGTGTTTTGACATTCTCCTGCCTCCCCAGAGAGGCCTCTGGTGACCTATATTTGGCCACGTAAATCATAAGCGGTGACCTAAAGCTCAGGTTCTGTTTTCCCCCATTAACAAGCCGTAGCCTGAACGCCTGCTCAGGGTTCCCTCTGCTCCGCGCTGTCACCTCGCATCTAACGAGAGGCAGCCGATGGCTCCTCAGCTGGATTTATCTGCGGGAGATCACTCCCTGCATCCCCACGGGTCCCTGAGGCTCTCACTTGCGGGCTGGGGAGCGAGGAGGGGAAGGCAGCACCCCGAAACCACACCACAGCCCCCTGGATGCCCCGAGGGTGCCGCTCAGCAGGGGCACACGCCGCAAGGGCAGCGAACGCCCGAGTGCCCGCTGCCGTGTGGTTTAACCTCCCTGCCATGTGCTTGCTGCAGTCAACAAGCAGGAGGTCCCACAGCCCCAGGCCTCTCACATCACGCGGGGTCCCTGCGCCCTTCCAGGGACGGGTAAACTCTCGTGTAACCATGGAAACTGGAGAGGATGGCTGGCGGCGGGAGCTGGATTCCTGCGCACGGCGCTGGGGCCGCTGCGGAAACCGGTGATCTGCTCCCCACTTGGGCGGCCGCGTGGCCACCGCTGATCACAGAGCAGGGCAGGAAAACACCCCGGTGATTAAACTAATGGCCCTAATGACCAGCTGATGAACTGAGGGCCAGACGCACCCTTTGGGAATGCGGCCAGGACTGCGCTCACCCCAGGGACGACTGAGCCCTTCCTGGGTTCGAGGATCCTCTTTGAGACACCACTGACCCCAAACACAGGGGCCTCATGGAGGGGGCCTGGTCCTGCTTCACCTGTCTTGCCCCAGCACCAAGAGAATCAGAATCTTTAAGGTTGGAAAAGGCCTCCAAGATCACCTGGTCCAACCATCCATAACGCACAACCCTGTGTGTCAGGGGAAGGAGGGGAAGCCCCCCGTGAGCAACCACCATCCCCTACAGCCAAGGCAGCAGAAGAACATGTCTCTGGTGGGGACCAAGGACAAGCCTGGAGTGCCTGGTGCCACGCTCCCCTCTGCCTGAAACTGCCCGTGCGAGAGCCGCCCATGAGCAAATCCTGCAGAGGGGCTGATTGCAGGGAGGAGACGACGTTTCCTTTTCCCTCCCGTACCCGCTTCATTTGCCGCATCCTTGGGTCAAAGGCCTCCAGAGCTTCCCCCTTTGCCTGCTCTAACCCATGCTAAAAACACAAAGCTGCTGGCAGGGTGAAGGTTAAAAGCCCAAATTACAGCGGCACTAAAAGCATCCATCCACCGCTGCACGAGTAGTTAAGAACCGCCCGTGACAAGCAGCCGGCTCTGCCCAGGAATGCATTTCTCATTTTGTGGCAGTCAGAGGACAAGGGGGAGATGGGGGGGTTGTTTGCTCGGTGCTTGGACGAACACTACGAGGCTGCCACCCTAAAAACCATCCTCACCGCTCTGTGCTGCCCATTGCTGTCACCCCCCAGATTTGGGCTGCGAGGGCTCCGAGGCACAGTCCCGCTCCCCCCAGCCCCAAGCAGACACCCGCGGAAGGTCAGTCTGTCTGGCAGCTCCCCGGCAGACCCGAGATCTCACCTCAGAGCCATCTGCAGAGGGGAAAACACCTCAAAACCCACAGGGGTACCCCGACAGCCTACCCACGATCTAACATCCCGCTGTGCCCTCTGCTCTCTGACCCAGGGAAAGAGCGTGCAGTGATTCCCATGCAAGGGAAAATAAACAACCCCAGCTGTACCCACACACGCTGAGAGCCAGCCCCGGCTGCCAGAAGCGCCAGGGACGGCTCCATGGTGCCGGGCAGAGGGGACCTGCTGCCCCGGGGTCTGTCCCTGCCCGTGGTTTGGTGCGGCTCCACCGGGCAGAGGAAGAGCAGAGCAAATCTGACGCAACACAGAGGCAGAGCAAACCTCCAGCTCACAGAGCCGAAATCCTTACATTTTCATTTTTTGGCCTTTTGAGGTTTTCTTAATTTGTCTATTTTTGTTCCTCACCCACCTCCGCGCTGAATGTGATGAGCTCCTTGGCTGGAGAGGCAGGGTTTTAAGGAAGAGCACTGGCTGTTACAAAGCAGAGAGGCTCTTGGAAAAACAGCCTCTGGAGCAATAAACAGATTTGGTGCTGAAGGCTGTGAGGGACGGCTCCATCTGGGCTGCTGAGTCACGAAACCTACTGAAGTGAGATAAAAGCCAGAGGGCTCGGAGGTAAGGGAAGCTTCCTATTAGGGATTTTTGCTATTTTGGTCCAAACACACGACGACAGCAGCAGAAAACGAACAAAACCAAGCCAGGGTGGCGATGCTTCGGAGACTGCTGGCAAGGCTCTGGCAGCCGGGTGGTTAAAGCGGAGGCTGCTCCCTCCTCCTCCTCCTCCCCTGTGTCAGGCCAGCGCAGCCCGGCTGAGCTCACAGGCTGCTCCCAGCCTGACATGGTGGCAAAGGCAGGGGGACACAGACCCCGCCAGCTTCACCTCGAGTTCCCAAAAGCCCATCCTGCTGTGAGAGAAGGGACCCCAGCCCCAGGTGTCCCCTCAGCCCTGTTGTCCAGCTCTGTGTGTGCGGGGAGGTCCCAGTCCCTAAAGCTCAGCTCCAGCCTGACACTGTCCCCTCCCCATAGGGACCCCATAAGGGCACCCACCCCTGTCATGTCCCCCCCATGGGGACACAACATGTCCCACCCCTAACAGAGCCCCCACCATGTCCCCACACTGTCACATTCCTACAGGGACTTGCCATGTCCCACATATACCCATCACGTCCCCACAGGGACTCTGCCACATCCTCATGGGGAACCCGGTGTGTCCCCTCATGGACTCTGCCACATCCCCATCCCCACAGGGACCCTGCCACGTCCTCAGAGTCATGTGCCCACTCAGTCACAACCCCACAGGGACCATCTAACACTCCTACAGGGACTCCGCTGTGCCCCACATATACTCCTGTCACGTTCCCAGAGGGACCCTGCCACATCCCTGCGAGAACCCTGTCAAGTCCCTAAGCTCCCAAAGCCCCACAGGGATTCCCACATCCCCACACAGACTCCGTAACGTCCCCACAGGGACCCCAACACATCCCCACAGTCACATCCCCACATGGCCCCTGCCATGCCCCACACTTATTCTTGGCTTGTCCCCACAGGGACCCCACTGTGCCCCACGTATGCTCTTATTACATCCCCAGATGGGGGGTACAGACCCTGCCACAACCCCAGAGGGACCCTGTTATGTCCCCATACTGCTGCATCCCCATAGGGACCTGCTGTCACCCCTCATGGACTCTGCCACATCTGTCCCCACAGGGACCCCAAAAGTCCCCACACACTGTAATGTCCCCACGGTGACACCCCTACAGGGACCCTGCTGTGTCCCCTCATGGAATTTGTAGTGTCCCCACATGCTGCTGTGTCCCCACACACTGTAATGTCCTCAAAAGGAGCCTGCTGTGTCCCCTCACGGACTCTGCCACATCTCTGTCCCCGCAGGGACCCCCACCATATCCCCACACGGACCCTGTAGCGTCCCCCCCACCCCAGTAACGCCCCCACAGTGACGCCCCTACAAGAACCCTGCCGCGTCCCCCCGTGGAACGTGTGTCATGTCCCCACCCTGCCGCGTCCCCACACGGACCCCAAGCCCCACGGGCAGCGCTCGGCCCCGACCCCCGCCCCGCTGCTCCTTTAAGGGCGGGCCGGGCGCCATCCGCTCCGCCCGGGGGGCAGAGCCGGGCGGGCTCAGCCCCGCCGTAGCCGGGCAACTGCCACCGGGCAACTGCCACCGGGGGGCGGGCGGGGGGCGGGAGGGAGGCAGGGAAGGAGGAGGGCAGCCCCGGCAGCGCCGCGATCAGGTGGCAGCGCCGCGACGGAGCCGGCAGCCGGCGGATAAAAGTGCTGCCCGCCGCCGCGGGACGGCCGCCACGGAGCCGAGCCGCCACGGAGCCACGGTAAGCGCCGAGCCGGGGCGGGTCCCGGTGCCCAGCGGGGTTCGGGAGTTGCGGGGCACCGGGAGGGGGAGGACGACGACGACGACAACGCGTGGGGTGGCGGCGGGGGTGGGGGGGGAGCCCGACTCCGCCGTGCCGAGCCGCCCCCGCCGTGGGCTCCCCGCCCGGCGCTGCTCTGCCTCCCTCCGGCCTCACCGCCCCGCTCCCCCCGGCCGGGCTGAGCCCGGGCATCGCCGCCGGATCGCGGCGAGCAGGAGCTGAGCTCAGCCCCCCAGCACTCGGGGTGAGACCCCCCCCCCCCGGTTAGGGCCCCCCCCGGGGGGCCGGCCCCCCCCCCCCCCGCACGCCCAAACGCTGGGGGCCTCATCGGGACCGCGTGCGAGAAGGCAGCCAGAAAAGTGGGAGAAGGAAAAAAAAAACAAAAAACAAAAAAAACCCGCTGGTGGAACCCACGGGGAGCCCGGCTGGGGAGAGGGAACCCTCTCCAGCTCCTTGCCAGGACAGCAAAGCTCAGGGCTCGGCTGTTTCCTCATGGCATTGGGTGCTGGTGAGGCACCCACAGCCCTCCCTGACGTGTGTTGGGGTGCTGGGCACCCCGCTATCAGGGCACCTCAGCGCCCACGGGCCCCGGCGCGTGCCTGCGGCCGGCCTCAGAGCCACGCCGGCTGCGTGCGCGGCCCTTGACTCAGCTCCGGAGTCGCCGCTGTGAGCAACACCAGTCATCAATGCCTGGCATGTGGCTGCGGGGAGCCGGGGAAGGATTATAACCTGTTCGACTGGACAGCAAATGAGTCTTTTATTCTGGAGCTCTGCATATTGACGGATGCCCTAATATCACGTTGCGAGTTCAGTTTATCCCTCATGCTACTGCCACAGGAACGGTGGAGGGATTAGCGCTGGCAAAACATTGTTTTCTCTTATGATACACCGGATCAGCTGTCCGTGCCCTGGCAGGGAGCGGATTCCTTCCCCCTGGGCCTCTCCGTCTACCTCCAGGCATGTTCCCAGGGGCTGGGACGGGCTGGTTCTGGCTTCACAGCACCGCAACCCCAGTTCCCAAGCGGTGAGAGATGAGTCCCCAGTTTGGAGAGCACACAGCAGCTCCCACCAGCAGCAATCTGCCACCACGGCTTGGCTGATAGAGCCCCAGTGAACATCAGGAGGGCAGCAGCAGCACCACAGGTCCTAATGGACCTGTGCCCAGCAGGGGCACAGCACTGTGTGCCCCTCCTGCCTTGAGGGCCTTGGACAAGGGCACGAGCAGCCCCCCTCCCTCTGGAAGCAAGAGGTGAAATCCCAGGGATTTTGTCCAAACTCCAAGGGATCTGCTCCTGCCTCTTGCACCTCTCCCTGTCTGATCAGGACCGTACGGAAAGTCCTGGTTTAACTCAGTGGCTGAACCCAACTGAAGTCTGAGAACTGGAAGGGCAGGAGAGCTCAGGCTGGTTTTGTGTTCAGAAATATACTGGCTGTGGGGGGGAGAGAGTCCTTAAAATTGGGTACAATGAGAGGGAAGAAAATGCGTGGAATGCTATACAAGAGAAAGAGGTCTGCTTGAGCCTGTTTTGAGAGTCTGTGATAGCTTTGAACCAGGCACACCACAGGTAGAAGTCAGGATGAGGAGAGGGAAGCAGCAGCCCAAAAGGACCATCGGTGCAAGGCCACCCAGCAGCACTGTGGAGAAGCCTTCCTGGCTTCCTACCACCATTTCAGGCCACAAGATACGGCCACCCCTTCCTCCCAAGGGCCTCACGGCAGGTTTGCCCCTGGACAGCGAGGTTCGTGCCTCAAATTGGTATGGGAGCTCCTCCCAACCCCTTCCACGGCCAGGTACTCAGCCTCGCCACGTGCACGCTGAGTTACGGCTTCAAAGAGTCACGCTGAGCAACCACAACGCGGACGGAAACGTCAACACCTAGCAGACAGGGCTCTGGTGTTTGGAAACAGGAGGGAAATCCCCAGAGCACGGCCCCAGGCCTCCAGCAGCTCGGGAAGCAAGCAGTAAGAGGGCAGCCGAGCTCGCTGCCCACCCTTCCTCGGGCACCACAGGCGCATGGGGCATCCCTGCTGTCTGCGTGACCGCTCAGCTCATCCTGCCCAGCTCCTCTCCCCCTTTAGAAGATAAAAGCAGCCGTCAGGGGGGTGTTGCTCCTGGCAGGACAGCTCAGCAGGTGCCTCTACGTGCCCCGGCATCCACGCGGAGCATCGCGGGCACCAGTGAGCCGTGGTTTTCCCCTCTGTAAACATCGCAGCCCCCTGCAGGGAGCGCGGCCGCAGGTCTCCTCCTGTTCGGAGCGGGAGGCTGAGCAGTAATTCACCAGGCCAGGCGTCCCTATTCATGAGGGAAATTGGAATTCGCTCGCTGTCCCTTCTGCCGAGCGCCCGTCCATACCAATCCGGAGCCTCGAGCTCTGCACCAGGAGGCCAGGGGTGCTGGCCCCCGGCCTGCTCGCATGGGAAGCATTTGCTGCTGCATGTAAACTCGATTTCCAGCTAATTGATTAAAATCAGCCTCCCTTCCTGTTACCCTAAGCAACCCCATTGATGTGCTCACGAAGTGACCTCATTCCTTACAGCTGCTGCGGGCAGGAGGCCGGGCACAGCCAGCCCGCTCGCTTTCTGCTTCGCCTTCAGCTCGTGCTTTCTGCTCTTACAGCCCCTGCTGAACCGCCGCAGGGCCTCGGGATGCATTCACAGCCCCTGCTCGCCTGCCTGAGGGGGATCCCTCCACCCCAGGCCCATCAGCCAGGTTCACCAGGGAGCGTGGGGGCTGCCCAGGCCGTGCTCGGAGCGAGCACAGTTGGCAGAGCCCCCCGGAAAGGTCCGGGTGAGCGTCAGCATGGAAGTACCGCACGATTTCCAGGGAGCGAACTCACAGCTGCCTTCAATTTTATGGGTTTTGAAGTGGGCCAGCAGGGACAGTGCCAAGCACAGAGGTGCTCCCCCAGCGCACAGCTCTGCCGCATCAACGGGAGGCAAAACCTCCAGCCACGAGCAGCCCCGGTCCCATGAGCGGCCAGCCCGGCCCCGTGTCATGCAGCTATCAGGGAGGAGGTGGTGTCCCTCCTAGCTGGGACAGTGCAGGGCAAGGCAGGGAGAAGGGGAGCTTCTGAGCTCCGCCTGAACTCCAGGTGCCATCACCTGGTGCCAAGGCAAGCCGCGCACTTGAGAACAGACGATCTCTCTCCCCACTTGCTTTGAGAGCTGAGGATTAGAGAGCAGTGCCTGGTGTTCAGCTGATGACACACCTGACACCGCACACAACTGTAGGATCCAGTTCACGCCTCCTCAAGGCTTCATAATGGTTTTTAGAGAGGTTTCGTGTGCCCAACCCAAGTTTTTAAGCAAGATGCAGATGGCCACGCTACTGGCCTGGGCCCTGCAGGGGAGCCCCCTGCCTCTTGCTCCAAGCAAGAGACACCAAGCACAGCGCGTCAGATCATGCCAGGAGCTCTGAAATAACAGACAGCTTTTTTCCCCCCCCTTAAAAAAAAGACAGTTTGTTTCTCATGCATAAAATCAGCCTGCTGGTTGCCGAGGGAGACTTGTCCCCGAGCAGAGCAGCTGCGTCGCCCAGGAGCGTATAAATCCCAGCGCTCCGGGTCACACCGGCTCCCACCTCTGTCCTCCCCAGCACAGGGGGTCTCCCTGCAGCGAGGGCTCCGCGTGGAGCCAGCAGTCCCCAGCTGCCAGGGGAGAGGAGAGGAAGCAGAGGCGAGGAGGAGGCGGCAGGGAGCGGCGAGGCGCCCGTGGGCAGGCAGCCTCACGTGGGAGACGGCAGCACACGGAGAGAGCGGGGAGAGGCGTGCAGGCAGCGGGCGAGCAGGCAGCCGGGGACCCTGGCTGCTGGGGCAGGTAGCAGCCCTTCCTTCAGAGCCTTCCCGAGCCTCAGCCACCTGTGGGTTGTTGTTTTTATTTTTTTTTTCTGCTCCATTGGTGCTGGGAGAGCAGCAAACAGGGGAGCCGGGCTGCGTGGATGCGCCCAGCCAGGTGAACGCAGGCACTGCTAACCCCTTGGCCCATTGAGTCCCACCCAGGTGCTGGTGACGAACCCTTCCTCCCCTCTCCTGCAGCCTGCTCCTGAGTCACAGAGGTGCTTTCTGCCTCCCTGCTGACAGAGCAGGGGCCTGGCAGCCTCCAAACACACCCACCGGGTCTGCCCTGCTCGGCTGGCAGCGGCAGGAGGGGCAGAGCCCCGCTGGGCGTTCAGGAATTAACCTGCGGGCAACACCGAGCTGCTTCCAGCCAACTGCAAGGCCTGCCCTGACGCTCTGGAAACACCACTACCATGTTTTGCTATTGCTCGTTAACCCCTCGCGAGTTCTCTCAGCGCATTACCCTGGCTAAACGTGTTTCCTGGCCGATAAGCCCGGGACCTTCTGCAGCTCAGCCCTGCAAGCCTCTCGTGGAGGGGACTCGTGCGTGGAGCGCAGCACCGAGCCTTCGGGAAGGCAGCTGTGTGCTCCTGCAGGCACGGGGCACCCGGTTGTGCTGGGTGCCGTGCAAGCAGCCAGGCCTGCTCAGAGCTTCTGGGAGGCAGGTTGTTATCTGATTTAACACCCGACAGCTTCCATCCCGCGCTTGCCCAAGAGGGTAACTGCGTGTAGGAATCGGCACGGGGTTTGTCACAGGCGTGAGGTACAGCGGAGGCATCCTTTGTCACACCCACATCTCCCTCGGTCCCCTCCCGTTTCCCATTCCCAAACCAAACTGCTCATCCCTGCGGTGACAAGGGCACGCTGCTGGCTCTGAGCCACGCTCCCGAGAGGGGCCTGGAGCACTCGGAGCTCCAGGAGCACAGCCACGGACAGCCGGAGGCAGGAGAGCAACGAGCCCCAGCGGAGCACACGGCTGCCGAGGGACGGGACGAGGAGCAAGAAGCCAGCAGGTTCAGCACATCCTCGCTGCCCAGGAGAGGCAGGGCTGCCTGACGGCCCCAAACCCACTTCAAACTCCCCTGGACACGGTGCGAGCAAGGCCTGACCCTGGGAACGGCTGCAGTTTGTGATCTCTGCTGAAATTTATTTTAAACGCTGTTCTCCAAGACCATTTCCAAAGCAATTTTCTGTTCAGCCTGGCTAGGAAGAGCCCTGAGCAGACTCATTCATTCAGCGCCTGCAATATTGACTCTTCTCTTTACTGCAGCATTAGAAAGCATTTGTCATCTCTAAAATGAATAACTTTACCTCTCCTGGGAAGGGGGAGAAGCTCGCTTCAATACTGACATTTCGTACACCCAGCCCACAAACCTGCTTCGAATCCCAGATGATGCTCCAGGAAAGAAACTGGGGGCTCCTGCTTCTCTGCCTTCTTGGGAAAGCACGGCTCCCAGTTCCCCTCGTCCTCCCTGAGCACCGAACTTGCCGGGACACCTCTCGGGCCCTGCCACCTGCTTTGCTCCGCAGTGTCCCTGCTGTCCCCAGCACCACACAGCCCTCCCGCAGGCTTCAGGGAAGAAGCAGAAAGCCGAGGGCAGCAGCAGAGGCCGGAGCAGGACCAGCCACCCCGCCAGGAATCTGGCCACCAAGTGAGGCATCTGCGGGACCTCAGGGAGCCCCGAGGGAGCCGGAGAGCTGGGGAGGTGCTTTCACCTCTGCCAGGTACGTTATTGCCATGCTACTGCCATACACAGTACCTGCTGAAAGTTTCACTCCAGTCACTAAGGAACGAGTCAGTGCCACTGCTCTGAAGCTAAAAGAGCTTTTATAAATCATCCAAAACAACAAAGAAGTCATGGAAGAGACACCCAGCAGCCCCAGAATAAGAAACATGAAGTTCAGCCTTGCCAGCTCATTGTCTGAAGCCCTCTCACGTGCTAGAGACCACAGCACATTTAACTGTAACCTCTGCCTGCGTTTGCCTCAGCCTTCTGAGCTTTCAGAGGTGTTTTCAAGCCTTTCTCAGGAGGTCCAGGGACCAAGAATGTTTTCCTGGGGGAATTTCAGCCTTCATTAACAGAACTGCGTTTTGGGAACTAAAAAGACAGGAGGAAATCCCAACTATTGCAAGATTTGGAACAGAAGACCCACAAGTGCTGCCAGCAGCAGCCTTTCTGAGGGAACAGAGCATCCGGTATTCACGCCATCATACAGGTGTTGTCTTATCGCTTCTGAAAACCCCCTTGCCAAGAGAGGAGCCACTCTGCCATCAGGAAACCCAGCCAGAGTTGGTGGCAAGCTGGCGTCACACACAGCTGCCCCAGCAGCCCCACAGAGCTGGGCACAGGCAGCCTCGCAGGGCTCAGCTCTCAGGGGCCTCCCCTGCAGCAGGGCACCTGCCCCACGTCCTTGGGGACCTGCCACGGAGGAACCACACAGCTCAGCCTCTGGGTACAGCACAAACAGCCACGGTGCCCGACACGAGCTCGCCAGACTTACCCCACACAGCGACGTGGCGTGCTGGAGGCACCAGGCGAGGAGCAGCAGCAGTCCCAGGGGCAGCGAGGGCCCTGCTGCAGGCAGGGCTGAGGAAGCAGCAGAGACCAGGAGCCCCGGGTTATCTCCAGGCAGTAATTACCCAATCACTTCCCCCACCCCTCGTTAAGCAGATGAGGGACACAACAGAACCCTCCAGTCCCCTGGGGGAGGAGGCTGCACTTGTCCCCACCCCTGTGTCACCAGGGACCCCAAGGACCCCGTGCCACCTGGGGAGCCCCAGGACCCCAGGCTGGGTCCCCAGCGGGAGGAGCACGCAGCAGCAGCCGGCAGAGTCTGGAAGGGGTTTGCTGTGGGTCAGGGCTGTTGCAAGATTAATTAGCCTGTTAATTGGAATCAGCTCAGCAATGAGGGTGCTGTGGCAGGAACACCTGGTGGCAGCCAGCCCCCCAGCGAGCCTTGCCGAGCCTCTCCTTGCGTTTGCAGGGAACAACACAACCCCTGGGCCGGCAGCAGGGAGGTCTGCGGGGCTCTGCGTGCTGGGGACCCTGCTGCTGCTCCCCCAGGACTGCCCCTGCGGTGGGTGGCACAGCCAAGGGCTGGGTGCACGTGGCTCGTTTTGTCTTCAGCTGGTTCCCTCGCTTCTTTTTTTTGCCTGGAGCAGCGGTTGGGAAGAGCACAACGGTGGGAAGCGCCGCGCGGAGAGGCGCTGGGTCACGGCGGGGCCGTGCCAGCATGAACTGGGCACGCTAAGGAAGGCAAAGGGCGCTTCACAGGAGCGAAACAGCAGACTTCAGGGAACCTTTGTCAAAAGCTGGCTGGGGCCAGGCATGAGAAGTAGGAGGAAGCTCCCAGGGCAGCTGAAGCCTCTCTCGTGGCCAGCCTGGCGGCAGCTCCTGACCGCCACCTGAAGCAGCCGTGCCGCACAGGAGGCAGCCCTGCCACCCGTGCCCGGCGAGGCCCCCGTGCACGTTCAGGCTGAGCTGCTGAGCCCGCTGCGTGGGCAGGAGGACCGAGCTGTCACCCGCCTCAGGCAGCGCTGCAGTCGGTGGCATCCCAGCCAGCTCCTGCTGCACGGCCGTGGCACGGGGAAGGGCTGCGCTCCTGGCATCCCCACGGTGCCGCCTTCGGTCCGAGTGCAGCAGCCGTACCGGCTGCTTACATAATGCAGACCTCTGCGAGACGTTAACCGCTTCTGGATGAGAGCTGCTCTTCAAGCAGAGGCAGTGCAGCCAGCGATCAGCCGTTTGGAGCCCCTCCAGCCTGCCCCGGGGAGGTGGCACGTAACCGAGACGTGGGCCTGCGGGCACCCTGCCCGTGCTCCCAGCTGGCCCCAAAGCCACCCGGTGCCCCGCTGCCACGAGCAGAGATGGCACAGACATCCCTTGTGGTGCTCTTCTCCTCCTGGCTGAGCGCTGTCCCCCGTAGCAGAGAGCCTCTCGTCCGACTCTGTCCGTCCCGGCCACGCGGTGCCGTTGCGGTACGCAGCACGCTGCCAGCCCCGGCGGCTGCAGAGTTTGCCGAGCGAGCCCAGCCCGTCACATGCAAATGCCCGGATAAGTCGGTGCCTGAGAACAGGAACCGCGGTATGGAAAGCAGCACGGCCCTTCCCAAGGCTCCCCGAGTGCCCCTCGCCCCCCGAGGGGCCATGGCAGCGGCGTGCGCCTGCGTGGCCGGCTCCAGGCGGGGACGCCGCCGGCTGTCACAGCCCCACTGCCAAAGCAAACCCTGCTCTCACCGCCAAGGCCAGCTGGCTCGTCCATCTCAACGTTTTAAGACCAAAAGGTTCTCTCTGCTGGCTTTTGACACGTTAGATCTCATCTTTTAATGAAAATACGAATCCTTAGGCTGAGGAGGAAATGTGCACAGCGCTGGAGAGCGACGTACCCTGGCATGGAGCAGAGGATGGGAACAGAGCAGAGGAGGGCAGGATCACATCAGCAACACGTGGAGCTGGGGCTGCAGGAACCCACGGGGACACGGCCGTCATCTGCAGCCCCACGGGGCCAGCAGCACGCACCGACCGGGGCTGGCTGGGGCCTGGGGTGCAGCAGAGGCTGCCTTCAGGCTCACATCTCCGGTGGCAATGCTTTGTGCCCGAGAGGACTGTCAGTGTAATGAGAGCTGCCCTTCTCCCCACTGCCTGGCACCTGTGGATCGAACCAGGGCTGGCACAGGGTTCTCAGGCGGTGTGTGGTGCTCGCAGAGGTGGGGTGAGCCCCGTGGGCAACCCGTAGAGCGTGCCCTCCTGTTTGCTAAGGCCAAATCCCAAAAGGATCCCAAACCCTGACCACCCTGCCGGCTGCATGCCACTGAGAGGACTCAGGAGATGTTTCTGTTCAGGTGCCCTGCGTGGTCTCTCTAAACCAGTGACAAATGAGCAAAGAAGGCCTGGATTCAGCACCTTGGAAGAGAAACCAGCGGGGTCCTCCCTGCGCGCTCCTGGCCGGGCTCCGCAGGAGCAGCCCTGCCCCGGCCCCACGGCTGCAGCGTGTTTGCGGGTCACCTCCACACTAATGCTTCCCAGCCCTCCCGGAGGGAGGTGTGGAGCTAAAAATCCTGTTTGGCTTTGCCTTCTGCCTGCTCTCAGCTCCACCAGAGCTCCCGGCCCGCCCTGCCTGCCGGCAGCACCGCGGCGAGCGTGCACAGCGCCTGCCCAGCACCGGCACCCGCCAGCAGCCCCAGGCCCGCTGCCCCTCGCTCCCTCTCGGTGCGGTTTCCTTCCTCGTTTTCTGGCCACGAAGCCGAGCCCTTTCCCCTGCTGTCCCCAGGGGCACTGCCGACAGCCGTGGTGCGAGGCTCGCTCCTGGGAGCTGCTCCGGGGGCAGGCGTTGCTCACGCTCTCCCTGCGTGGGCTCGCGCTCCTGCAGCACGTCCCCGCGGGCGGCTCTGCCGCTGTTCCCGTGCTGCGCCCACACTTGTGGGATTTGTTCATTTTGGGCTAGCTGGAGGAAGACAGGAAGGGGATGCTCCCCCCTCGTCCTCTGCCTCCCAGGGGAGGGATGCTGCAGCTCTTGGCACCAGCTCTGTCCCTGTCACACTTCCCCCGCAATCCCGGCGCCTCTCCTGCTGGCGTGGTGCTGGGGAGGGGGAGCTCGTAGCACAGCCCTCGCAGGGGGGGCTCCCAGAGGAGAGAGCTTTAGGCACTGCCTGTGGAAACTCAGACCCACCCCGGTGCTCTGGGAGTAGGAGAGAGCTTGAGGGATGCTGAAGGCAAGGTATGGTTCTAAGGCTTGTGGTGGAAAACCCCAAACACTTCCCTGCTGTCCGTGGTGCAGGGAAGGAGAACTTAGAGTGAATTCCTTGGAGAGGGGAGCTCCTGGTATCCCGGCTGGGCCCACGGCCTGATAACTCCCACGTTTTCTTCTCTTCCCAGCTCAGGGCTGAACACACTCCCCGGGACAGCCCAGCTGCAGCAGCCCACCACATCCAGGTGCCAGTCGGTGACTTGGAGCAGTTTGTTTTGGAGCGTAAGTGCCCAAATCCTCCGTGTTGTCAGTAACAGACCTCTGGGTAGGGATCTCCCATGCTCCAAGACCTCGATTCCTTTGGAAAAACACCACGTTCACTGCTGCTCTGGCAGCGTGGCTGTGGTGGGGTGGCTGCAGGGGAACCTGGGCGCTCGCAGCTGCACTAAAACTCTTCCTGGCGTGGCACGAACCCTCGCAGCGCCCGTGCTTTGGGCCCACGGTTTCAGGAGCTGCTCAAGTAGCTGCCAGCAGGGAACACGCCACAGAGGAGCCTGTGTTATGCTCGTTAAGTTACCGTACTGCAAATGCATGCCAAAAATGTGCTGGCAGCACTAGCGGCCGCTGCTGAGACCTGCCGGCGTTTCCCAGGGCCCGGGCCGCGGGCAGCCCGCTGCGGTGTCAGGGTGTGCGAGGCGCAGCCCCTCAGGGGGGCCCAGCTTGTCTCTGCCCCCACCTCGGCCTTCCCTGGGAAACAGGGAAGGGAAAAAACAGGTAGGGAAAGCAGCAGGGAGAGGTGGCACCTCTGGGAACCACCACGGCCCCCTGGGGCAGGCAGTGCCACTATGGGAGTGCTGCGGGCTCCGAGCCTGGGCGCTGACTGCTGGGGGCAGGCACCCTTCTGCCCCTGAGCACCACCCAGAGCCCTCCACATGGAGCCCGAGGACACGGTGGGTGGGCTCAGACATGGCTGGGAGGTGGAGCAGCAGCTCCGCACCCCCCGGGTAGTACCAGCTGGAGACGGCAAAGGTAGAAGTGACTTGCAAGTTATTAACGCTCCGGGGCTCGTCCCCATGCTTACAGCTTCTCCGCTGGCTTTGGGGAAGTCCTAAAGGAGCAGGGGAGATAAAAGCAGGTGTTTTGTTTTCAACTCTGGCCTTTGAAATAGCAGGAGTGCCCAGATCTCATCCTTCCTGGGGCCCACGGCAGAGGTAGCCGGGGATCAGTGCCTCGCGCAGGCGAACCCAAGGCTCTGCGGAGCGTGGCTCTCTCCAAAACATTCGTCAGTCATTACGGCGGCAGGAAAAGAGCCTCCCTTGTCCCTACCTCTGCTTCGGTTTTACTCTCGGCTTCTGACATAACCAGGTCACTCTTTCCACACTTCCTCAGCCTTGCAGAGAGCAGATTAGTGCTCGAGATGGACATGACTCACCGCCTTTTCTAATCAGCAACTTTCCTATGTTTATGTATTTTGGCAGGGCCTTTCATATACCTAAAAAAGGACGGGTGGCAGCGGGGAGAGGGCAGGGTAAATTGCTGGCATCCGTATCCAGCCTGAGCTTCTCACCGTCCCCTTGGCCTCCAGCCAGCTGTGAAGTTGCTGCTTTTGTATGCGAAAAAAGGTGTAGCTAATCTTCCATGCACTAATCTGGTTGAAATTCTGTCCGGGCCCACAGGTAGGCTGCATAAGCCCTTGACGAGTAATTGGACCTAATTAGGCTGGAAGATTTTTTTGTTGTTGTTAATATCTGTCCTGGCAATGCCCGGGGGCCCGGTGGTTATAAGCGTTGTACAAACCCAGAACAACCTTACCCTGCCGAGGTTTGCCAGCAGGAGGTTGTCCAGGCCGCAGCGGGGTGAGTTGGGTTTTCCTCCTCTCGCACAGCCGTGGTCTCAGCGGACAGCCGCCCCGCTCACGTGGTGTTGCTTGTGTTTTGCAGTGACTAAGCGGTGGAAGCTCTCGCCGTCCTAGCGCCGCCAGGCCAGACAATCCTTCCCTTGGCTGAAGATCCCGTTGGATCCCTTCCCATAATGGAAGCGTGAGCGCCAAGATCCTCCATGACCTCCAGAAGCCACAACTCCTTACCGAGAACTCTGATGGCTCCACGAATGCTCTCTGAAGGTGCCCTCGGGGGCATCGCCCAAATCACCCCCTCGCTGTACCTGAGCCGGGGCAGCGTCGCCTCCAACCGGCACCTGCTCCTGTCCCGGGGGATCACCTGCATCATCAACGCAACCATCGAGATTCCCAACTTCAACTGGCCCCAGTTCGAATACGTGAAAGTGCCTTTGGCTGACATGCCCAACGCCCCCATCTCCCTGTACTTCGACAGCGTCGCCGACAAGATAAACAGCGTGGCGCGGAAGCACGGGGCCACCCTCGTCCACTGCGCGGCCGGCGTGAGCAGGTCGGCCACGCTGTGCATCGCCTACCTGATGAAGTACCACAAGGTGTCCCTGTTCGAGGCATACAACTGGGTCAAATCGAGGCGCCCCGTTATACGCCCCAACGTGGGCTTCTGGAGGCAACTGATAGACTACGAGAGGAAGCTGTTTGGGAAGACGACGGTTAAAATGGTACAGACACCATATGGCATCATCCCAGACGTTTATGAGAGAGAGAGGAGACCCCTGATGCCTTACTGGGGAATTTAATGGGACTGCAGCCGGGAAGCACAACAGAAGGGACACGCTGTTCTGAGTCGGCCAGACTGGAGACATTCCCTTCTCTTTCTACAGCCAACTTTGGTTCTTTACCATACAGCAGAACCTCAACTGATTCTCACCTCACTAACCTGCAAGGCCAACGGTTCCCTTCGATGCATTTCTCTCTACGGGGATTCCCCATCCTTATTTCTCTGATTTAGCAGAACGAGGTCTCCTTATAAGTTTACTCTCCTTTCATAAACCTTCCCTCTCTTTTTAGTCAGTTTATTAGTATCCTACGAGGAAAGGCCTAAAAGGCATTTGGCAGAGTTGATGAACAAAGTGCGCTTTGTGATGCGGTAGCCTGGATATTTCTTTAATAGCTTGTTTGCTTCCTTGCAAAATCCTGTAGTGGCTAGGGAGCGGCGCTAGCACAGACTGGGGCAGTCCTGCTCGGAGGCAGGGGGTTTTACCAAGAGCCAGGAAGGAAGGAGTGGAGTTGTGTTGCTAGTGCTGGTGTTTTCTTTAACAGCTGTAGTGACTCTCAGTATATAGTGTTTGAGATCTTTAGTCAGCTCTTAATCTGTATTAAAAGTCAAAAAGAGTGAAGTCAGTCCGTGTCAGCCGCAAGTAAAATAAAATCTGAAAGATCGGAATCAAAGAAATACAAAGTCCTTTTTCACTCATTCCATGCCGGGGCAATGGTCCTGGAATACACTTACACTTCTGAACAATACTGGTGTTTTTTGTGGGTGGAAAGTAAACAGAATTTGTCCACGTGTGGCTCAAGACAGATGTGGGAGGTTAACCCTTCCTACACTGACCAGCCAAAGAAACGTTTAGGAAACTGTGCGTGGCCACCTTCCAAAAGGGCCGAGCTGTGTTTTCTAATATTCAATCAACCAGTAAATTGGAAGTAGGTAAATCCGCTTGATTACTTAGCTCTAAGTATGGTCATGATCTGCCTTAGCCCATTTCTAAAACACTTCATTATGTCCTCAAGGTTATGTTGCATTCTAGAATTATTCTGCACAAAGAGGCGATCTGTGAAACCTCCCGGACGAGGATGGCTTTATGGAGAAGGCTTTGCCTTGTTCTGTTCGCGATGAGAAAGATTCCAACCTGACAAGTGGGAGAAACCTTCCCGTGGTGTAACCACTGCGAGCCGCACATCGCTCCTGTCCCCGCGGACAGCGGGACCGGGTTTCGTTAACGCGCCACCAGGAGAACAAAGCAAGCCCCTTCCTCACTGAGACGTTTCTGTCCTCTGCTGCATCTCAGAAGGAGGAGTACGCAGATTGCTGGATGCTGAGATAGCTATCTGATTTAAATGAGATTCTATACTTGTAAAAAAAAAAAATCAATAAAGATTAAACAAGAACATGTGTTGGCTTCCTATTCAGAACTGTGCTAATGTATCTGAACTAACAGTGGGAACATGGTGTAATCCTGAGCAGGGGCTTGGTACGAGTCTGGAGCCTAGTCTTGAGAAAAATAACGTGATCTGTGCCAGTCACTTGGCCGATCTGTTCACAATCCATCCAGGGGTCCTGCAGCTCCTGGCCATCATCATCAGGAAAGCCAGGCAAGTCCTTTGGCTATTTCAAAATCAGTTACTGCAAACTCCTCAATTCCACCAAGTGCAAAAGGCATTTCCTACATGCAACCACAGCCCCTTCCACTTGGAAACCCTTCTTTTACCTAGGAAGCACTTCGACAAAACTGCAATTGAAAAAGCCAAAGTGTTTTAGCACAATTTTTTCTAACACACATCTCAGAGCAGTCCTGCACCGACAGAGGAAATCCACTGAAACGAGTGAGGTTTTTTTGCCCCAAGCTGTGACCTGGTCAGGTTTCGCTGGTTGTGTCTCTCGGCGGTGCAGTGACAGACAGACAGGAGACAGGCTGTCCATTTTTAAACTGCGCTCTGCTCATCTTCCTCCCCAGTTAAACTGCACCGGGGCAATGGTAAGCAAGAAAATGAACTAGAGATTAAAAATGAAGACTGATAATTAGTCTGCAGACATTCTGAAAGCATGACATATTAGAGGGGGAAAAAATCTACTTTCCAAATTAAACACCTAAAAATTGACCATGTATAATTTAACAATATTATAATATTAATAAAATTGTTTTAAAATATAATTGCCTGATAAAGCACATCATGAAATAAAGAATTCATTAACAAGAAATACCCAGTAAAGACTATATTAAGGAGATGTGCCGTGGTATTAATACTTACCGGTATTTCTCCGCACAAATTCCTCGTTCCAAGAGCAGGTATTTACCTGAGTGATTTTCCCTCAAAATCCAGTTTTCCGTGCGTCCTTAAACTTACAGAAACCAAAGAGCACAGCACGGTTCGGACTGCGGTAAGCACACCTGCTGGGCTGGAGGGAAACGCCATTCCTCCCGCTGTCCATTCTAGAAAGCGAGTATCTGCAATTGTTTCAGAGCAGTTGGGTGTTACTTGGCGAGGCATCTTGCACATACGAGCCACGAAGACGACTTTTGTCCAGCTGCACCCTGGAACAAGCCACTCCGCGGCTCTGTCAGGGATGAAGTGTGTTCTTTATCGAAACTGAGGTTTGAATCCCAGCAAAAGATTTGTAAGACATTGCAAGAATTAAAGGAGTGAACAATTGACTAAAAAGTCAATTAATAACACTTTTCCTCCTTGGATTTAAAATGTCTGCAGTGACTCCAGCACAGCGCAAAGTGAAACAGCTCCAACAACTAATCACAAAACCACTTCTGGAAGACAAATAGCATCTCCCCGAGGGGGAGAAAGAGGAATCACAATACAAAGAGACGCTTTCTGTCCACTTTTCTTCATAAAATTATGACATTTATATTTTAACATTGAGAACTGGAATTAAATACCGGCCCAGAGATCAAAAAAATCTTTGAGAAAAAGCAGTTTGTACAATAGCAGCTTTTATTGAAAAGGCAGTTTTTGTTTCAAGTTTAATTAGTCTGACGTGAAGCTAACTAGAAAACAGCATTCCCTGGGTTTTATCGAGCTCCACTCTCCCCTCGGTGCTGCCGCCCCGCTCTCAGGGAGCTGCTGAAAGCAAACCCAGGCGAAGGGAAGCTGCTGCCGGAGATGAAAATCCTGAGGAATGTTCAAAAGCAGGACGTAACAGTTCCCACGCCACAAATAACCCCCCAGCTGCTACACAGCAAATACAGGTCAACAAGCTCGCCAAGGTACCCGAAACAAACCCTGACAGCGGACGGGCAGGACAGGGGCTGGACCAGCCGGGTTGCTCCCGAGGGCTCCTGCCACCGAGGAAAAGCCAAAATGCACTAAGGTAGCACAGAAGCATCAGGAATAAAATTGGGTGAAATGATATAAATTAAATCAAGCAAAGGAACAACCTCTTACAACTCCAAATATACACAAATATATAGAAAAATCACTTCTCATAGGTAATCCCAAGGCAGCTCCAGAGAACACACACATTAAAAAAAAAGGAAGAAAACCAGTTTGTTTGTTTTTCCCTAGGGAAAGAGTACATCCAGAAAAAGGAGCCATATTTATAAAATTCAGCACAACCAAAGCAGAAGGCAGCATGGCCATTAGCCTGTATGCAAAGGAGGCAGGGGAACATGGTCTGTTACAATGCACTGTAGAAAATACCGTAACCTTGGATACAGATTGCAAGGACACCAGGCTTTGGCTAGCAGTGCAATGTCTGAGGAGATGCTGAATGCAACAGTGAGTCATTTTAATGACTGGGCTATGGGAGTGCAACGATCCTCGTTTTATCAAGGGGATCTGCATGTAAAACATTTGATGCATTCCCGTGACGTAGAGGTGTTCAGAACAACGGTTCCTGCTTGCCACGAGCGCGTTAATATTGCCTGCTGCTCTCCCTTCTGTAGGGAGCAAGTGATGAGCAGTGTCATCCTTCAGTAAGCTCTGCTGCAATTATAATTGTGAACGTCGATTCCTTACTTTTATGGGCCAAAAGACACACCGGCTATAGCTTAGAGAGGGAACTTACTTAATAAGCACGTGACAAGAGAAACACCACTGAAAAAGGCTTTTATGGCAGTACATCTCATACTGCATTTGAAATATTGGCTGCTCTATGTATCACGTTGTGGCTTTTTTTTTTGTGTGGCATTCTCTTTCAATTAGAAGAGAACACGTATCCTGTGAGGTGTTCAGGAACTGTGGTGGAAGCCCGTGCTAACAATAAATTCCCTTTTCCCAGTATAGCATTTTCATAAGCAACAGCCTCTGCGTCAGCCAGATACAAAAACCACTCGACAAGTCCCCTTGCTAGCAGCAAGGCGAGGCATTTGCTTGAAGCCAGACAATGCTTAAGTGCTTCTGTAGCTCAGAATGCAAAGGCAAGGGCTCGCTCACCGTGCTGCGCAGACCCCGAACATCATCAGGAACACTTCCACTGGTACCCAGCAGCCCCTCATTACGAGGGGAAACAATGCATGTGGTCAACAGCTACGGTGCAGGCTACTGGAACTATTTCACACCTAGTAAATGAATCAGAGAGCAAGCAAAGACTGACCGCCTTTTTTTTTCCTCCTATTTTGATAATTACTGGGCAGCAGAAGGCAAGCAGTCACTGCCGCACTATTGAAAATCTGCCACTTGATTAGCTTGAGCTTGCAACTGGAGGCACAAGTTGCTGAGTTTATGAATAAGCTAATTTCAGGCAGCAGGAAGATTTATTTTAATTTGGGTAAATAAGGGGCCGGACACCTAACGCTCTTATTAGCCAAGATTCTTTAATTTGGCATAATTAATAGTTTAATATAGCTAAGACTTTATTTTTTTTTTAAATCACAGACTGGTTGAGGCTGGTAGGGACCTCAGGGTCCCTCTGGTGCCACCCCAACCCCACGTCCAGGCAGCTGCTGGAGCTCTCCCCGAGGAGCCCCCAGCCCCTCTGGCAGCCTGTGCCAGGGCTGCGGCACCTGCACAAAGTGTTTCCTGATGCTCAGACGGAACCTCCTGTGTTTGTTTGTGCCCATTGCTCCTTGTCCAGGCACTGGGCACCACCAAACAGAGCCCGGCTCTGTCCCCTTTGCATCTTCCCTGCAGGTGTCTATAGGCATGGATGAGTTCCCCTTGAGCCCCCTCTTCTCCAGGCTGAACAGCCCCAGCTCCCAGCCTCTCATAACAGGAGAGGTGCTCCGGTCCCTTGAGCATCCTGGTGGCCCTCCACCAGGCTCTGTACAGTATGTCCAGGTCTCTCTTGTACTGGGGACCCAGACCCGGGCACAGTGCTCCAGGTGAGGCCTCACCCATGCAGAGCAGAGGAGAACGACCACCTCTCCGGACCTGCTGGCGATGCTTTGCCTAATGCAGCCAAGAATACCACTGACCTTCCTGGCAGCAAGGGCACGTTGCTGACTCGTGTTCAGTTTGGTGTCCACCAGGACCCCCAGGTCCTGTTCTGAACTCCATGGGATGTCTGTCAGCCCAAGCAAAGACTGTAGCGAGTGGCCTTGCAGTCTCATCTGCCACCTCCTTCAGGGTTTGTGGGTGCCTCCCATCATGGCCCATGGGCTTGCAATTGTCCAGTTTGCTTACGTGTTCCCTGACTTTGTCCCTCTTCCACCAAAGAGACAACAATTTTCCTTTGCAATTTCGGTATCAGCAAATAATTACTTGTCGAAGTCAGCTACTCACAATGGAGGCAAGACTAACTTGGAAAAGCTGTTGATATCTTTGGAGAAAAGAGATTTTCAAGAGAACTGAGGAACTGAAGCCAAAGAATGAAGAAGCAAGCCGTACCTGATGGATACACACCGCACCTCATTCACCACAAACTGAATGGGATGTATAGAGGTAAGGCTCTTAAAATAACACCACGAAGCTCCCACTGGGTTTAAAATTCGGTAACCAGCACTGCAGCTGATGGCACTGTCATCACATTGAAAGAAAGAAGCAGTTACTTTAATTTATGGGCAACACTTTGTGATAGTCTATTACACTGCTCTCCTCCTGTCAGATAGGTGTACCTACCATAAGCAACAAAACGGCAGGTTGGCAGCAGCCTGCTTCAAAAAGCACTCTGCTTAAGCCCAACTTTCGGTGTTAGATCCCACCCACCTGCCGTAGGAGCTAAGGGCCACCTTGTACTGCCAGTTCCGAGTCAGGAAAACATGTTATCGCAGATAGCACTGGGTTGCACAAGTCAGATGCATGCATCCCATCAGGGGAAGCAGGTAACACACAAAAAAAGGGAATATGTACAGGAGCAGACACACAGTACCAGTGGAGTCCAGTTTTCAACAGTGATGCAGCCACACAACTACCAAAGCGTCAGGAGAAACATAACAAACCACACCTGTAGTTCAGGACACGTCCAAGAGCAGTTATTAGCCAGTATTTACAAAGAACAGCAAAGGCTGAAAGCTTTATAATGCAGTTGCCCGTACTAAAGTATCCAGATATGATAGAGAAAATTTAAACAATTTTTCCAAGTTCTTAAACCCCAGTAACCAGTCAAGCATATGAATACTTTATAATAATCTACAATTCAGAACAGTGAAAATTTAAATAAAGAATGTTTCTTTACAGTCTAATTCCTTCCAAGTCAGTAATTCATTTTGCCTTGGAAGTTACCATGACATGTGCATTGTATGCATTGTAATAATATAGCAGCAAATATTTAAAGGAAAATATCATGATCCAGACACCCAAAACATTAAGAAAAGATTTGTTTGCAAATATGTACTTCAAGTCTTTAAGTGTCACTTCCATGCAAATCGGTCTAGCATTTCAGTTTGTCTTGGAAAGTGGGTACTGTCCTCTCACAGAGGTCTGTACACTTGGATGGCAGACTGGTTTTTTGTTTGTTTGTTTCACAAAGACCTACCCGCTTTCATATCGAGAAAGAAACACCACATTTTGTGCCACTCCACCTTTTTTTTCTGGTTCTTTCTGAAACCCCAGCCATTTCAAGTACAATTCTTCACAGGGAACTTCCATATGTGAGAGTGGCTTTAATCCACTGTTGTACAGAAATCAAAACAGCATTTCAAACCCTAACCGCAGCTCAGAAAAGCCTTTCCACTTACTCTATCACACCATTTGCCCCCATCAAGGTGCATTTTCAGACCCCATACTCCACCTTCGGTGTGACTGCTTTCAGAGCAGGTCAGGCAAAATGAGACCCGGAGGCTTTGGCTCCACGCAGTTGATCCAGAAGTTTGCACAGCTGGCATGGTACTGGTGCCCTCCATACGCCAGCTTAAAGTTATCCGTTTCTGAATTAAAGGCCTAGAATAACAAGAATTGAAACAAGTATGACAGTCTTATCCTCTCCAGGATATAAAACAGGTGGAAAATGGACATTGCAGGGGCGTTCACCCCCAGATGGCACAGCGTGGCAGAACCTGGACCCCCTCACTGAATGAGCCATCTTCACTTAGAGAAACAGAGCAGGCAGACAAAAAACTTCATTTTAGTCTGAAAAAAAATGTTTGCAGGTGGACAAAACCTTCAGCCACCACGCCTGATGGTACTTTGTCTGCTACATGGTGTGTTAGAGGGAGCCACGCGATTAGTATTCCCTCTCACCTGACACCTGGTTACTAACTCATCTTGTTTCATGCGTCCTCTAGGAAAAAAAAAGCTTGTTCTGCTAGCTATCATATTTATTTCACTGGGTCGAATTCTGACATTACTTAGGCAGGTGCAATTCTTGATATTAGCATTTTCCTACCATACCCCTGGTTCAGGTTGGTCCCCTTTTTCTGGTAATTGAATCTGCTTTACAATAGGAGCGCATGAAGCCATGCACAAGCTTAAAACATCTCAATGTATGTTGCTAGGAGATACTGCTTAGATGTGATGGGAAAATGATTCTTTATTTTTAAATAAATCTAGGCTCTCGGGGATAACATTGATTTTTTTTCTCCCAGTTCAGAAAGAGAACAGTTAAGAGCTACATCTGCAGCATTCCCAATGCTTCACAGCTACCTATTTAATAAAAAAAAAAAAATCTAAACCTGTTTCCCACACTTTGGATTTCCTGCACAGACTTCTAAAAATGCCATTGCCTACTCCATATAGCCAAAAGGCAATATTTGTAGCAAAAACCCTACCGTTCCCCACCCTTCTGCAACAGACACACAGGCAGCTACAAATTCAGAAAGTCGCTGCAGTGAGTTTTCCACCACACAACAGAAGTAGCACAAAACCAGAAAGCTATTCACAGGAAACAAGCATGCAGACAAGACAAAAGGGAGGCTCTAGAGCATGTTAGTTGATCGGATCAGGTATTACAGTCACAAAAAATGACTAGAAGAAAGGGATTCATGATTGGTACAATTGAGAATGACAGCTGAAGGCCAGTTAGCAGTTCAGCCTTTCACACTCAACTAGGAACGATTCTATAAAGAATTTTTTACAGGTTCATACTTTTCTAGGAAGCTCTTCCACAGGTTTCTCTTCTTTCTGAAATAACGTTGAAACCAAAAAGTCAGCAAAACTGCCGATATACATTAATTGGTTGGCATAATTACTTTGTACACATCCTGGGATTCCCTCCCAGCTCTACTAATTTCAATAGTCCCCTCCTGGCAATCTGCAGAGATGCACTGCATAAAAGTCAGTCATTAAAAGATTTATATGTGTATATATATTTTGGTCTCGGTATCCCAGTTTTTTTTCCTGTAACAAAGAGTTTAACTTTTCAGCCCTTTCCTCCACATCCATGTCACACCCAAAGCCCACTGGGTTCAGGGCATTGACTGCTCTGAGTCCCGTCTATTGATCAGATTTTGCCTTTGCTGCTTCCAGTTACAAATTACAGCCATGAAAATTTGTAAATGTACCCCACGCCTAAACGGAAGTCAAAACTGTAAATTAAAAATTAGTTTAATGATAGAGGCCACGAGACTTACTTTACTTCTAGAATCCACATTTAGGAGGCACACTCCACAGGCAAGATCTTGGGCGTTTTTAATCCCTGGACGCAGCATACAAGAAGAGAAATCCAGTGAGTTTTCATCTGGCTAAAGAAATGAGACAGTAAAATTTAGGCATTGTCAATGACTGAAAAAGTTTCAGATATCACGATAAAAATCATCTTTCAGGTTGTAATAGAGATCTATGGCATCACAAAGACGACAAGGCAGAGGTGACGTTACATTTTCTCAGAGTGACGTGTGATTTAACCAAAGCCATTGGCATGTATTTGCAGTCCTGCTACACAGTCTCCATCAGCATTAATTTATAACACTCTAGCTCTTGAAAAGGGGCTAGGCTACAAAGGAAATAATTCTGAAGTTCCAAGTTCCCACATCAAAAAGGGAAGAAACTTCTGAGGAAAGAGCCTGGGCAGCTGCTGCTACGTTTCAACTGCAGCATATTAAGAACTGGATGCAGATAAACAGCGGTACGAACGGCTATTTGTGCAGCTGCGAGGAAACGAGGCGCTGGCCAGCGCTGCTTCCACTAGTGTTTGAAGTGGTGTCCGTATCTGTGTTTATTGTCCTGAATTCCGTATTACTGCCTGATCAAAAAAAGGGCAGCTGTTATTCTTTCTGAAGGCTTTTTCTGAGTCTACGGTATGGCACAGCAGTACAAAATGGAATATTACGATTAACCAAGCCATGTAAGAATTAAGGTCACCAGCTATTTCATGCCAGACAAGCTCAGGTCCAAGAGAGGCAAAGACTGGGAGAATAAGCCTGCAAATAAGCAACTTTTCTGGTACACGATCTTAAATTTCAGCTACAAGATAAGCAGTTACAGAAAGCTTTACATATGCATGGCATAAAGCTGTTGAAGTATTGCTTGAAGCTGGTAGCACAATTAAAAACAATGACTAGAAATGCAAGAAACAAACAAAATGCGTGATCATAAAACACATGTACTCTTTCTTAATCCATAGGCTAGGTATGCTGATCACACTCCCCTGCTGAACGGCTGGAGAATAATTGGAATCCTGAAAAACCCCTTTAATCTTTAAGTAGATCCATCAAATTAATAAACGCACTCTAATATTTGCTTACCAAACACACGAGAGAAGCGAATGAGAAGGTCGCTCTGTAATTTGCAATGAAAAACCACAAGGCTGTGCATAAAATTACCTTGCAATGAAATCCTTTAAAAGATAAAATTAACCTTTCCAAGTGTGTGCCTCTGAGCTGAGCTACTTCTCTGCACTTAATTGGCACCTCTGCACCGCATGGGATCGGTGACACCAGGGGAAGGCACGGCTCCACACGGTTCAGTATTCCACGTGGAGAAGAGGAGCAAAAAAGGATGATTTTGAGAAGTATTGGAGTTGGGAGTCTCTTCAGTAACTTCCAAGACACTGCACATGTTTGAGAAGTTGTTTTCAGCTCCACGTGTGCTTAACATTTGGCTGGACTGCTAAGGAGAACGTGGCCAGGCTGCGGACCTTAAAGGTAATCCCCGTAATCTGCCAGTGAAAAGTACTTTAGGAACTAAATTTTAATCTACTTGCTTTAAATCAAGAGGGACTCCTGGTAGCTGTGTAGATTGTCACCATCAACAGTGCCAGATTTCAAACGGATGAATCCTCATCCATCAACCTCACCTCCCAGGCAGTGAAACAGCCAAGCGTAAGCTTCACATTCTGACAGGCTGTGTGTAACACCGGATGTTACCAAAAGCACCTGCTTGGCATCGCTGCTTGTAACGAGAGGTTTGAAGTGTGCAAGAGGTGTGTAAAAAGGGACTGACACGACACCTGCTTTGCAGGGCTGATGGTTAGCTCAAGGTGGCTGTTTGAGGCAGAAACCAAGTACCTGGGGGCTCGTTTATACCCAGCTGCTTGCTGAGGAGCAAAGATCTTTAGTGGCCACGGCTGCTTCGCAAGAAGTAAGCCACAAATTAAAGCATTCAGTGAGATGATAACATAGTAATGATCTAGTTATGGGTGCTCGATGTGAAGCACTGATACTGGGGACTGAAGACTCCTCAGGTACACACTGAATTAAAGGGATCCGTTACACAAGACCGTATCGAGCACCGTCATGAGGATGATTCCCTAAGGATATGAGTTCTACCATGGTTAAAGAAAGTAATTTTGCACATATTTCCATGTGAATGTTGCAGGAAATACTAAGTGAAAGATATTTAATGGCAAGTGTATTTTCTTGCCTTCCAATTGTATCTATTCTGTACCTGACCCCTACATGTCCCTCTTTTTCAGTTCCTTTGAGCACCCTTGCTATCTGGTGCTCCCTCTCGTGAAGACCACCCCTCAGACAGCCTCCCACCATCTCTCCGTGTGTCCATGCAGAAAGCTCTCGAGTTCCCTACCAGACTGTCTCAGAGCAACTGAGTCTTTTCTGGCAGCTTTATTGAGAGGAGGAAGAGCTATTTAGTCTGCAGCAGGAACCAAAACAAACTTAGGCATTTCCAAAATCCAGAGAGAAAAGAAAACAGTTCAGTTATTCCTGTGTTGCTACATGGCATGCTCCTGTACTGTTAGCATTAGAACTGACTGCAGAGATATTATACAGACAAGGCAAGTCCACACGATTCTGGCTTCACATAACAGCTTACAAAATGTCACTGTTTTTCCCTTATTAGGTCCACAGACACACAGGATATCTTATCATTAAGTTACTAACATAACACAGTATACGCACATAAATAAGTTTTCTTACACAGAGCTTTAAACTACATTTCACAAACAAGTGTATTTCCATTTTGCAAGAGGAGAAAAATGGAAAGTTAGGACACCCTGTAAAGTCATTTTATGTATAATTATGAGGTTTCTTCTAGCAAAGAGAGAGCTTATTTTTGGCCTTACCGTTAAAGCAGCAAGTGACATGAAGCTTATTAGGTTGTTCCATACTTTATCAATATCCTTCAGCAGCTGTTGGAGTTTCTCGCTGCAGACAGCCGTTGCTTTGATACCCAGTTCAACTCTCTTTGTTACTCTATAGACTTCAACAACCCCTGTCGGAATAAAACACAGCAAAGAAACACAGATAAATTCACTGCAGGCACAAGGTTCCTGAAATTCCGACTCGAAAATAGCACAAAATAGGCACAGCACATTAAAGGTGGTCATGGACTGTTATTTTTAAGTAGTCGTTACATTATTTAGCAGCAGAGTTGTTGCTCATCACTTCAACACAGGCTTAGATTAAGCTAAATAAATAAATACAATATGGGGAGAAGTGACTATACATTAGTATAGGAGAACATTCAATGCAAGAGACACGCTAAATTAAAACATACCTAGTAAATATTCCATGCCTTGAGCAGACTGGATAACTTCAGTGCAAACAGATGAACTGCTTATTCCATTTAAGGTATCATTTGCTTTCTTTATGACCTGGTGGAAGTAAGATTCATACAAAGGTGGTGTTATTTACCTTAAAATAATTACTACAAACAAGATTGTTACCAACAGAAACCATTACACAAAATAGGAGGCAAATTAAATGACTGCTATATTCAGTCTCATGATTTTTTACATCCATGCTGTAACTCTAAGTTGATCAGGGTAAAAGTATGAACATTTAAAACCTTAGTGCATTCCCACAAATGTTTTCACTACTAAAATAGTAGTTTTGAGTATACGCATGCATTGCTATCTAGTTTAATAATAGCATTCAGATTTTTTTTGCATTTGAGTATTAGACAGCAAAAAGAAATTTTAAAGAAAACTACTCTGGCTGTGAAATTCCTGACACACATTACCAGAAAATCAATGGCCTGTCCTCAAGCCACATTAAATATGCCCGTTTCTAAAAAATGGTGCTGAAGAACAAGGTGCTGATACCAATGCCCCGAACAAAATATTTTATTGGGCTCTGCTCGGGTTGATTCAACCCCTTTCCATGCCTATACAGCCTTAACATTGAATAAAGTTGCATGTACACTAAGGAGGAAAAGATTTCAGAGGCTACACACTTACTTGCAGGGCACTCTCCAGGCATCTTTGCCATTCATACGCGTATCTCTCACTTTCCTATTTGGAAGAAAAGGACAGTCTGAATCCTCTTTCTACACACATTTCCCTCTCTCCTACCACAATAGATGTACAGAAGACAGGTATTTAAAGAGATTATTTGCAGGTTAGCTATGAAAAAAATTAAAATACCTTTTCCTCATTTTAAAAATAGTCTCTTTGCATTTGAACTCTAAAATCTGATTTCTGGGAATTAGAGCTAGTTTTAAAAGGAAGAACACACATACCAACTCCCAACAAATTTGTTACAGGTTTGCCGTTACAGAAATGGGGATTAGCAGAACTTAATCCAAGTCCTTTTACCATCCTATTCTTAACACAAGCGAGAGAAGTAACGATTACACAGCCAAAAAAGTTAAGCCATTTCCCAAAGCCAATGGTTTCAGTGCCAAAACTAGGATTAGATTTTGGTCGTAACCAATTTCCAGTTACAAGCTCAGACTGCAAGGTCAAATGATTCAGACACCAGCATTTTTTTCCATGCCACAAGGCTTTAAAGACAGAAAAGAAGAAACCTCCTTTACAAACTGTTTCCTGTTCATAAGAAGGAGAAAAGGAAAGAAACCTTCCTTTATGAACAGAAAAATCAAAACACCTAACCTTACCCAGGTTACATCTTAGAAATACACCCTACATTGAATCAGCTAAAGTCCCACAGAGCTGGGATACAGAACTCCCTTACTATCACACCAATGAGAGTCATTGCTGATTTTCCTGCATTCCAGACAATTCCTTACCTCAACTTCCCCGGTCAGGTCTTTGTATTTGTCTCTGATGACAGGCAAGGCAGGCTTCTCACTGAGGGTGTTTGAACGATCTCTGAACGGCTGCTCCAAAACCGGTAAAGGTGAAGAGCGGCTTATTTCTCTGTCACCTAGGCTTAAGCTCCTTTTATGAGACCCTAAAAAGTAAGGATATAAACAAGGTTTTTCTTCCACTCAGAGGCAGGGAATACTTAAAATGAACGTAGTGGTATCAGGGGATGCACTACACCTCCATAAGAACAAAACCTTCTATTTACTCACTGATGGGTTAAAACTTCCCCCAGTTCAATTCTTACAAAACTTTGGCACAATAAATTTTTATTTCTACAAAGAAGCCTGGTCCAAGCATCATAGAAATCAATAAGAAGCTTGTTTCCAGTAGTCTTTAGAACAACCCCCACTGGCTAATTTATAATTTGATTGGAAAAAATAGCCTTTAATAAGCACATGCATGATGAGCTTTCTCTGCTCTGAGCGGCCTTACCTTGAACAGACAGGTCAAAGGTAGCCAGCTCGCTCTTAATCATTTCTTCACTAGATTTCATCTTGCCTTGGGAAGTTGCCACCAAGAAGTCAAATTTGCTGATTTTTGGCTTTTCACTTTGGAATTCTCCAAAGTCATCCGTGGACTCCCTGCGCAGTTCAGAAGAGATACTGCTAGCGAGGAAGTCTGCCTCTTGACTCGTGTCGGCTGCTGCATCCTGTGCTTCTGCCGAAGGTCTTGCAAAATCACCGAAGTCTCCAATGTCATCATCACTTGGACCGCCGGATATTGGTCCGGAGTCCTTAAAGTTTGCAAAGGCTGCAAACGAAACATCCTGCAAAGCATCCTCACTAGAAAAGGTTGTCACTTTGGAAACGGTTGTCATGGTAATGTTTTCTGAACTGCCAAACAAAGTCTCCTTCTTCTGAAGAACAGAGGTAGCTGCAGAGGATCCGCTTCCCGGAGCCTGGACAAAGGAGGAGAACTTCTTACCCTGGTGAATGTCTTCTTTGTCGGACCAGTCGTAGCTTGCCAGGCTGCTGACTGCAGACCCACTGTTATAGCTTCCAAATGGGGCACACTTTAAGTCATCTATATCTGAGAAAAAGAAACCCCTACAATTAGAAGCTGAAGTTCAAACGTTAATCTCTCCACACTGTCTAAATTAATAGCTCAGAGTCTTAGAGAATGCAGAAACAAACACAATGCATTGTTGTTTCAATGAGGCTTAAGCTAGTTTGCACAAAAATAATCTGAAAAATACCTAAGTGTTTAATACAAAAATTCTCTACTTACTAAATATAAGCCTCAACCTTTGAATAGTGTCTTATATTTTAAGCTGAAAGTCACCATCCCATTATGGATAGCAAGGAAACACTAAACAAAAAGGAAGTTTCTAGACAGTATGACTGGGCGGGTCACCAGTTCAGTTTTCTGATGCTGGCTACAGAATCTACAAGCAAGACATAACCATTAACCCAATGAGATGCTGGAGTTGCTATTTCACCTTACCAAAACCAACCACGTAGAAATCTAGGTTAGCTTCCCCAGCCCCTTCAATAAAGTACTAATCCGTTTTCATTTTGTATTCATGCTTTGATACAAATAACGTATAAAAATGTGCTGCAATAATTTTTAAGAAGTCTTGTTAAAGCTTATCACAATTGCAGTGGTGCCGCACGACCGACTCTTCAAACCTACATGCTTCAGAAACAACACGGATATCACAAAGATCCCGTTTTACCTTTTACACACTGTTTGTTCATTTAAGTATAGAGAAAATCCAATTATTTCGCAGAAAGGTCCAAACATTCGTACTCACCCAGCAATTATATGGGCCACTAGGTTCTTCTCACTGCCGTGAGCAGGTGTGAGATACGGTCTGGCTGCTTACATTAAAGCCAGCAGAGGGGACCTCGCAGTGCCCAGCTTCTGCCGGGCTCTGTCTGCTGCTCACGCAACTTATCTTTCACATTTCGACTGAGATTGATCCGC
Organism: Heteronetta atricapilla; assembly: GCA_011075105.1. Classification (NCBI taxonomy): domain Eukaryota; kingdom Metazoa; phylum Chordata; class Aves; order Anseriformes; family Anatidae; genus Heteronetta; species Heteronetta atricapilla. The sequence continues at coordinate 10,092,516 of CM021749.1, forward strand.
AGCGAAGGCGCACGGAGCCAGGGGCTAGATAGTTTTCATTAGAGCAGTTTTAAAAAGCCCTGCTATGCTACCTTTGGCATTTGTTTCCCAGCATTAACGACTGTCAGCTTGGATTAGACGCTCAGCCGCTGCTCAGGGCCTACGGTCAGACGGTCCCAAGGCAGAGCGAACACATTCCCCGAGCATCGTCCATGCCGAGGCTCCTGTGAGCACTGGGGCCTCACCTGGCTGGCAGGAGGCACAGCTTGGCCCCAGCACAGCCAGGGCAGAACCACGGCGACATCCCAGCCGCCCTCTTTACCCAGACTGGCTGCACCACCTGAGGATTAAGCCATTTTAACAAAATATTCCGTCTACGTTTATTCATTTTACTGGGAGGGGAGAGCACACCATGCTTCAGGCTGCTTTCCAGGCATGACCCACATCCCCGGCTAATTAGAAAGCCCAACGAGTGTACAATATAATGATAGAGCTTGACGGCTACTACAACAAAGCAAAACATCTCCGTGCAATGTGTCACCTCTCGGAGTGTCCTAAGGGACAGCCTTCACGCAGCTGCTGCCTGTGCAGCTGACAGCATCTCAGTAATAAGCGTTAGCACCTTGAATATACACGGCGAGATTTCCAAGTGCCATTCGAATATTAAATTTGTAGAGCAAGCAGTTTGCAGAAGGGTAAACAGACGAGATGAAATCACCTGCTCAGGGCAAAACTGAATCGAAACAAGGCTCCAAGGTAAAAAGGAGCTGACTTGCAAGGGATCAGTAATTTATCACAAGAAACCACACCTTGTGCTCTCAAATATAAGGTTTTGTTTAGAGAAGCTAAATGAGAGTTTCACTAGCATTAAAGAGTGCCAGAATAACCTCCAAAATGTTAGCCAACTGTAATTAATCCCGAGATCTGGAGAATACCACAGTGTACTAAGCAACCTTTCCCTTTCAATTCATGTTGACTTCAAAACCCAGCACAGATTTAAGCATTGCTATTGTCTCAGCGTTCACCAAGGTGTGGCAAGAAAGAGTGATGATCCTGCTGTGAAGATCTGCAAAATCTACGGTGAACGATTTCTTTGATACCCGGTCACAGCCGGAGCCGAAAGCACATCCTAAAGGAGCAGGTCACCGTATTCCTGCTGACCGATCCTGGCTCGGGGACACGCAGAATCAGCAGCAGCATCGGGTGGGAACCCTGAGCTCCCAGCGCTTCCCCTGTAATCCCGGCAGGGAAGGCACAGAAGGATTTTGTTATTCACAAGCTAATATTTACCGTTCTCGGTGTGAATTCATGCTGACATGAAGCCCACCTCTATAGGTTTAAGAGCTGAGATAAAATGTCATACTTCAAGTCTACTCATTCTATCTGGATTGTTTCATTGATTACAGAAGTATTACTCTGGAGAATAAACTTTTATGAAAGTATTCTACTAGAGGAAAGGTGCTGTTCGGATACTAAATGTCTACAGCTAAAGCAGTCCCCAAACATTTTAATGAAAAGTATGAAAAATAAAAAGTTATGCACGACTGTCTGCAGTTCAAGGTAAACCAGGTTTTATAAAAAAAAAAAAAAAAATCTGATTCTATTGAAAAAAAAAACACGCTATATTTAGCTAGGCCATGAACTGTATTTGTCATGAGTCAGAAGTTCTGTAGAGAAGTACAGTCCTAACCTTTGCCATAGCTACAGCAAGACGAAAGGCTTACCTAAGCTCTTAGAGCACTTGCAGTACAACGACAAGGGGAGCATTTTTCTTCCCCCCCCAACAGGCAGCAGAGCAACTCGCCACCAGACTAATAGGCGAAGAAGCAATTTACATGTGAAAAGCACTTCTTGGTTGACCCCAGAGAACTCTTTATGATGTGGGTATCTTTATTACTGGCACAAGATTGTTTTATTAAGCGCTGCTAAGAACTGCTCCTGCAACAGCCTTTTTCTTAAAGACCGCAGATAGGTTTAATGAATAAAACCGCTCCAGTTAAAACGCTGCGTTTATAACCTCAGATGCAATAAAAACTTCATTTTGCTGCTGTGGCAATTCAAAATATAAGAAGATGCATGTGCATCAGAATATTTTTTTTTTTTTTCAAAGCAAGACGTGATTTTGTGGGAAAAAAAAAGAATTAAGTCTAAGTATCGCATTTAGCAAAGACACCTGCTATTGAGCTACTGCCATTTCCTCCGGCAGGAAACTTTCTGTACAAACAGCATCTGAACTGATGGCAAGCATTAAATCTTATCCAAAAAAGAGCAAAGAATAAATCCATACAAATCTCTAAGAAAACGCTTTCTTTTGAGGATATGCAACCTTTTGGGCAAGGTTAAAATTGATTTCTTAGCACCTTTTGGAGCACATACAGCAGACTGCCCTGTGGAAGCAGGGCAAATATTAAAGGGATGCATCAATGGATTTTAGTGAACTATATCACAATAAAACAGCATTCCTAAGTAACCCTGGTAGCTTTCAGAAACGACATGAGATTTGAGTTTTGTTACAAAAATCTAAGTGCTCTTACTGCCAGCGTAGTTAGAGCCGCATGGAATTGGCACGGCCAGCTCTGCACTGGCGTGACTACAAAACACACACCCCGTGAAATACAATGGGCATGGAATCTCAGACCGCTTAAAGAGGGGTCAGGGAGGGAAGGGGGTGTGCGTGTCCATAAAAATCCAAGTCAGATCCATTCAAATACCACATAGCCACATTTTTTTTCCCTTAAAAAATATTTTCTAGCAAACCCAGAATGGAAAGAGTGATCTTCACAGCGCTGTGCTGGAGCACAGGAAGTTTCTGAAAGCTTTAGAAGCAAAACCCAGTTCGTATTTCATCCAGTGCAGAAGATTTAAAATATTTACCCTTTCCTTCCCACACAGTTTGAACTACCAAAGCCGTGCTCCCCACTCCACATTCAGCCTGCCTGAGGATCACCTGGGGCCGGTATCGCTGCTGGTGCTGAGCGGCGCTGGAGGAGCTGCCAGCCAGAGCTTGGGAGAACACTGACAGGGTGAAATACAGGTAAAACACTGCTTCCCAGCGTCATCTAATCTACAGAAAAACTTGCCATCCTTCATTTGAGCCAACTATAACAATATATTGCAGCTATCAAGGATCAAGTTATGCCTGGAGGCAATTTACAAGCTGGAGTCTTTGATGTCAACAGTTTGATCATTTAAGGAAAACCTTTGACAGAATTAGTTAGCCCAACAACAACAACAACAGGCAATTCTCAAGATTGTATCACACACTTAGTGATTTTAGCCAATATAGGAGGGTTTCACTTTTCAATATTTCAGTTTATATTTAACTCTAATAAATAAATGCAGCTCTCGCACCACGTTCGGGGTGGCAGGGTGACGCAGGACGCTGCTGCTGGTCCTAGCCCCAAAACCCAGCCCAACTCCTACACCAGCACCGTTACCAGCAAGAAGCCCCGAGACTGACGGGTGGCAGGCACCAGCTCCGGACCCCTTCCAGGGAGGAGACCCCTGAGAAGGGCTGGGATGAGAGCTGGAGGAGAACAGAGCTCGTACTGCTGTCTGTGTCCTGCCTACCAGCAATCACAGCAATGCAAAGCCCGTTTCTCAGCTGCTGAAGTCCACCACAGCTTCAACTGCTCCAGTGCAATTCTGTTGAAAGGCAGCACCCGGCACTGCTGAGGTGGAGCCATCGAGAGTGCTGAACATAAGCTACGTTGAAACGAAGGGAAAAGGAGAGGAAACCCTTCAGACCTTGTGGAATGAAAAGCCTTGCTAATTATTTTCCTGTTACCATGATGAACATTGTTTCACAGCAGAATAAAGACCCTCTGAACGTGCATGGGATGCAGAAGCCAGCTCATTTCGACCCCTCAGGAGCCAGGGCAGAGCTGCAAGGAGTTGCTGGTGCCTCTGTGCCCTTCTGCTCAGCTTCAGAAGACCACAGGTTATCTTCCCTAGGTGGGAACCTTCGCAGGATAAATAAGTCTTTTACATCTCTTCTGTTTGCAAGCATGTGAATTTGACTGTCAAGTCTGGACAAAAATGTAATAAAGCAGTCGTGAACACTACTCTCCCTCCTCCAGGTATGATTAGCTGAACAAATACTAATAGCACAAGCCCTGCAGAAGTAAGTCTCTCAGGTTTATGTTCAAGCCTTCTGTTTAAAAAGCTTTAGGGCTAGACATAATGTACGGGTTCTGTAGAATGAGAGAGGTTTGGGTTGTTTTTTCAAAAAAGATTGGTGTAAAGAAGGAAAAACTGGCTTCTAGCCTGTTTTTTTGCTCTTGGGGCAAGGAACTACAAAAATCCAGTTTGCACTGGCATAACACTTGAACTTTACCCCACATCTCAATTATTTTTGGCTTTTAACCTTGTCTGCTAATTTGACAATAATCCAAAACTGTTGGTGGCCCAGGATTTGGAAGAATTTGAAGTAACACCATGCTGTGGCTCAGATTTGCAGCTATCATTTGTGTTTGAAAACTTCCCTGTTTAGTAAGCTAGGACTTTGAAAACAGAGAACAAAGCAGGGCCCTTTATACTTTGGGGCACCAGTTAACTCACTCTAGATCAGCTAAATAAACATCAAAATACTGTTTAATGGTCTCCTACTCGTAAATGCCTAAAGAGCGAAACATTTTCCAACTGGCCTTCGTCACTAAGTCTTCATACAACCTCGGCTGGCAGCAGGGAGATACAGACGAGGAGACAAGGAGACAGAGGTACCAATATTGCTGTCTTCGGTTCGAACTACCACCGTGCCCTCAAAACCAATGCACAGAAACAGCCCTGCCACCGTACATCTTGTCTACTTGATCCATCTCAAGAACTTCTCTTTAAAAAGTTTTTGCCTAGCCTGATTTGGAAGGTTTCAGAAAGGCACAGAGGGAGGTCCAAGCACGCAGCTCAAGAGGTTTGCAGAGGAGAAGCTCACACGCTGCCCTGCCAGCCTAAGGGGATACTATAACTTTAAACTTTGTATTTTTCAGGAAAAAGAGGTATGATTGCAATCCAGCAACAAATCACACACCCCCACGTTTTCAAAATATGCCAAGATAATATTTATTAACACAGCAGGACTTACAGATCACAAAAGATAGTGATACACAGGAGCTCGTAAGGGTGTTACCAGAATAAAGCATGCAGGTCAATACTTGCAGAAGAGAGATATCAAAGCAGATCTGAGAAGGCACATTCACACAGGAAATGTTTAGTTGAAATCAGACATTAGAAAAGCAGCAAAAAACCTGAAGTTGATTAAAATATACAGAGATCTCCAGTAATGCCAAAGAAAAAGGTACTTTACAGATTTGTAAGTGCAGCAAACTGGATAACCCTTTGAGAATACCCCCAGCGAGGTATGCTCCCACTGCGGCGTTCGGCAGGATGCAGAACAAATTAGGTTCACATAACATGACTAGATGCTACTTAAAAATGCTTTAGTCTTGGAGTGAAACATAAATTTGGTATAAAAGAAGCAGCCCAGTTGAATTAACAGCATGCAGGCAGTGCTCAAAGGGTTATACGAAGTATATGCAAGAGAAATCAGGCAACATTAGTATAATCTACCTTCCACACAAAGAATTATAGCAAAGTTTAAAGAGACAGTATCCCCTTTGGAGAGCAAAACGGAAAACCTTGCTTCCCTCCGAGGCCAAGGTCAGCCGCGTGGGAAGCAGCTAGGTGTCTTCTTGCTAATTCCCAGCGCAAGCAACCTACCTGCCCGCATCCGAAAGCTACACAACGTGAAATCTCAATAGCCAAAGGATAAAAACCTCTATATCAGTACAGCAGAAAAGTCTAATATTTATCAACAGCCCCCACCCCGCTGCTCTGGTTCACTCGGGGTGTTAAATATTGCTTGCAAACCTAACGGTTCCCAGTGACCGGTCTGCCGTTTCTCAGCACTGAGGACTACAAAGGGATACTGTCCCTTTTTGACATTAGATTTACAGATCGAAGAAAATGGAGGAAAAAAAAATCTGCTTTTTAACTTATGTAAACTAAAAAAAAAAAAAAAAAGGACTTGAACATCAGCAGTTCATAGGTTGAAATGCATCAAACATACATAGAGGAACACATGAGCACAGAAGTATTCGTAACAGATAGTCCAGAGCACGCTCCGCTAGGAGATTGGAACAGAATCAAATGGAGTAAAACCCTCCTTGTGGAAAAACATCTAGCTTGGCACCATAAGAGAATACAGACTTGTTTGAGTTTAATAAAAATAGCTTCTAATTAATACTTCAAAGTTCAAAAGTTTAGCAACAAGCACATGATCGGCTAACCCCTTTAGACAAACCAAAGAAATCTTTCCTGCCACAAACGGCAATTATTAATCACTGATTTCTGTGGCAAAAGCTCACGTACCGTAGAAGAGCTACATAAGTCAAGCTACCACCAAAAGAGGCTAGAAAAATATTACGAAAAAAGTGCTTTCAAAACCAAAGTAAACATTCAAGAATACACTGTAGGTGCTACGTTTTTGACAGCTCACTCAACTTGGAATTTCACCAAGCAGTAATATGAAAATTAAATGTCTTTGCTAATAAAATTATTCCTGATATTTTGTACCCTGTTATAGAGTATCTTCCATGTCAAAGTTGCCAACTCAATTTTTTCTCCCCTACTTAAAAATAGCATATAATGCAAAATTACAGTACTGTATATTTTCTCTACCCATATCTGCAAAAATGGAAGAATTATTTCATCTGGAAATTACCAATTCTTGCAGTAACAGCTTTTACATTTACAGTTTGTATGCTTCCCCCGTCCAGAAAAGCCTTTGACTGCATAATACTTGTCCCTAGAACACAGTAATGGTTCCCGTATTATTGAAGGCCACAGAACATTTAACTACATCTTATCTTCCTATGTACATATGAAAAGAAAAAGCAGGACACTTGGGAAATCTGTTTTATGATATGCAATCAGATTGGAGATGGTTAATTCATTCTCTCAGGAGTACTTTCATAAAGGGAAATTAAAGAAGGTGAAAGCCTGATAAGGATAAAATAAAAGAGTCCCGTGATTTTAAATTTAGGTCCAAAAGCTATCAATCATGGTCCTAGCATTTACAGACCCTTTGCACAATTATTCCAATGAGGGTATTAACTCTAAAAAGTGTACACAATACCTGTAGTCCTGCAAAATACTGGCTACGCTAATTAAGCCCCCCTCTAACGGGAATATACTAGTGTTATTGATTAGACAGCTTTTCATTAACAGCACAAATCAGTGTTCTGCCTACCCTTTTAGCAGCACAGAGTGGGTTAAGTCCCCGAGTCAAATGCTTTGTTGAAATCAAGAAATTAAAGTGAGACTCTCTGCCATTCATCTTGTTAATATAAATGGAATGACATCGTTTGCATTAGAAAATTTTCCACTCAAATCCCTTAAGTGACAATTGCTAACAGGTACCAGTAATACAATGTTGTCAAATCTCAAAAATAAACTGGAATTGAGTTCAAACTGCTCAATCTCTAGTCACCTAAGACAAAATAAATAAATACTGCCCTTTTAAGGGGCTGTTGGTTAGCAGGTGCACGGATATAGAAGCCTTTCACTACTGAAAGGCCAGTGCATTGTTCTGTAATTTAGCACACAGAAGAACACTGAGACCTCCACCACCTACGTTACCAGAGCAATCTAACCAATTCCTCACCTGCTGCTGGTGGATGCTGGCCACTAACTGTTGGCAAATCCAAAGAGCTATCAGACATGACATGCTTAAGATCTCCTCCCACATCAGCCAGTTTCATGTCAAACTGAACAGACAATGCATCTTCAGAATCCTCCTTGCCAACACTGCTGCCACCAATAGACGGGAGATCCAGAGACTTCACTGAAGCAGAGTCTTCTTTGGCCTGCTTGAAAGCTGCGACTTTGTCCACCAGGGACTTATCTGTGCTGCTGCACGTGGAAGAAAACTTGCTAGAGTGAAAGTCAGCAAAATCATCGTCGCTCTTCACTGAGGAAAGCGTGCTGTCCTTCCCCTCCTCAAAGCCTGCTCCAGAGCCTTCCAGAGAAAGCTGTTTGAAGATATCGTATTTGGTGGGCGTAGCAGAGGTGGCTGAATTCTGCCCACTCTTCACCGTGCTGGCAGATGAGCCAGGCTGAGGAGCAGGGCTGGCCTCTAGCTTAAGTGCATTGTATTTGTCGTCTGGTTTTTGTTCAGAAAATCCACTGCTGTTGTTGAAAGCCATAAAATCTGCAAAGTCATCTTGCCCACTGGCTGATGTGCAATTAGAAAATTCCCCAAAAAGGTTGAACTCTCCAAACTCATCAGCTAAGCTTGAACTTTTGCTAGGTGCTGGCTGCGCAGTGGTAGATGGAAGTGGTGGTGGAGGAAAGGAGGAGGACAATTTTGACGCATTGAATGCAGGTGGGAAGGAGAGCTGCTTGTTTTCTCCAGTAGAGGAAAAAAGATCCAAGTCTGCTAGATTCAAAGAGGGCTTAGCTTGTGTTTGCTGTTTTGACTGAATAGGTAAAGAAGGGAAGGACGTAGGGAAAGTTTTGTCTTTTGTAGGTGGCTCTAACGGCGGGATATTGTCGGCGGTTTTAAAATCTGTGAAGCCATCATCGGTTCCTGCAGACTTGAATTCTGCAAGGTTATCTCCTGACAGAAAAACAATGAAAAACAACATGGTAGTAAAATACTGCAGTGACAACAAATACATCTTATCCATACCATGCAAGCAAGCAAATTATTTCATGCAATGTCAGAAAGATTTTATGCAAACTATTTAAATTAAGACTTCGGGATGCACGTAGAACTGCAAACTCAACTTGTATAGAGCACACAAGTTTCAGGGTCAGCGATTCTAAGTCATACCAGAAAAAAAAAACAAACTTTCAAATACCCTTAAAGTTATATTAAATCCCCTTTACAATGAGTTAATATAAAAGCACACCATGACCAATAGATTCAAAAGGTGATCAGGACTGCCTCGTTCAGCTCCTGCATAAGGCTTTTTCCCCACTTCATCCTTCTCACATTTGCCAAGCAAACATAACCCTAAATTTGACTTATACCAATATTGCATTTGCTTTCTTACAGAAGCAACTCTCTCTCTCCCTTTGACACACTGCACAAATGCAGTGTCTTCATGGGATGTCAGCAGAATGTTGAGACAAAAGCAGCCTGGCTTATAAACTGGAAGGGGAACACAGGAGGGACCAACTCAACGTCTGAAAGTATAACCTCACTTAAAAGACGACAGCCAGCCAAACAAACCTATCCAATTGTGCATAAGGGGGAACCCTAAGGATGGAAGAGACAAGCCACAGGCAAAACAGAATGCAAGGCTGTCATCCTAATAGGTTTAGAACATTTTTAAGCTCTCATTTTTTCCTTCTGACAGTGATCAGAACCTCAGTAAATGCAGTAACTCAAGCATCTTCTAGCTTCTGCTGTGAGTGCTTATAGTTTTAGTAGGAAGCTTGGAAATGGACTTTCACATGAAAATGAGCATAATTAATCATGAAATGTGGAAATAATCAGAAACTACTGAATGTAAGGTTGTGCTGCAATAATTTAAAGCTATTTAAATATTAGGTATCAATGTTTTCATTGAATTTACATTAAATATTTTGGTATAGTAACTTTATAACTTTCTTCCTATTCACGTTTTTGTTTTTTTTTTTAGTTTCTTTTGCACATAAAAAATAACATGACAAATGTTGAGTTGTTTAACCCATTCACCAGCATATATTTACATACATCATTTGTAATTTCAAAGTATTTATGCATATTTTATGACAAGCATCCAACAAACAGATTTTGTTAAAGTTTAGAAATACACCATTCCCCTTTAATTCTCAAGCTACCCCAGTGTCATACCTTAAATTAGTTTAACCAAGATTTAAGACTGCTCCTTACAAGGGTAATAGATGACCATGACCATGACTACCATGACCATGACTATACCTGACTTTATTTCATTCTCCCTTCCCTCCAAACCAATTCACTTGGCCCAACAACAGTACAAATAGTTGTGAAATTGCTATCCATTCATCAAAAAAATGAAACATCACAGCAAACTACACTTACTGATAGATTGTAAACTTTTCCATTAGAAATGTAAGCTGGTGAAAGGGTTAAGAATGGTCAGACCTGGATAGCAGGCAAATAGAGTAATTTTTTTTTTAATATATATTTTAAGACATATACAAAAAGAGGTAAAATATTATTTCATTGCATACATTTAATTCTGGAAAAGTATTGAATACAAGAACCTCACAATACATAACAAGAGTTTCAAAATTGCACAGTTCATAGAAAACCACAAAAAATCATGAAAATATGTTAAAGCATCTCCAAAAATACATACTGCTTACCTACGTATTTGGTCTCTGATGGTTGTTCTAATTCACGGAAAGCACTATACTTGTCCCCACAATCTAGTGAATGTGAGAAAATAAATTTGCATAAAGTTATTATGAACTTGTATCATAAATTTTACATTGGCATAATTGCTCTGACTTTTTACATTAAGTTTTAATAAATGCCAGAAACTAGACATTTGAAACATTGCAATATGTTGTTCAGAGTAGTTGCATATTTTTCCTTTTACCTCCAAAAGTAGCTGTACTTTCAGGCTTCTCAGCTGCAATTCCTTTAAACACAGCATACTTGTCAGTTGATGAGAGTGTCTTATTACCTGGGAGTGGCATTAGTAAAGAAGGAACACTAAAAACAAAAGAGATAAAAGCAAAATTCTTTAATTTATCCATAAGAAATATATGGTTCCAGGTTTTATTTAAAGGAGCCTCTTACGACTACAGTTTGCATCACTGAACTTAAGCTTGTACCCTACAAAGTTCTTAATCAAGAATGTTATGGAAACTACCTCATATCTATTGAGAGTAAGAGCATGTAAGCAAGTAGTTGCTGTTGGGTAACTGATGGAAGAATTTGCACTTTATATCACCGAACTGTACTTCTGTAGGCCAGAAGTCAATTTTCACCTTTATCAATTTTGATTTGTAACAAAGCATGAGCAAAAAACTCCAAAACTTTCCACCACAGGAACTCTTAGCCTAGAAGAGGATAGACATACCCCAAAAATCACTGATGTTTAATTTATCACTACATCCAAGGCAGTGTAAGGACTGTTCTCTCCAACAGAACTAGCTATAAGTAGAGTCAAAACTGCATGAAATTTTTCCAGCTCCTTGCTTTCAGCTTATCAACTTTTGATTTATTTTATCACATATCACAAAATTAAGAGAGTAAAGCAGAACCACTGTTCAAAGGGAAGTAAAAGAGAACTTTGAATTTCTGTCAGTGCAAATCAGCACGTTTAGGTAACCATCTATTCAGCAACATCAGGATTATTCCATAGTTACATAAGCAAATCTTTTTGCACATAAACACACTTTACTTTATAGAGTAAAACTGCCATAATAACCTAACACCATGTTAGCAATTGCTGAAAGATTTAGAAGATGCTCTGTGAGAGCTTTGCTTGCCCTCCGCACAAGCCTTCTTATCAGACCTTGGCAGCTCTACAGAACAACATCCTTTACATATGAATGATGCATTTTACCTCTAGTTTGTGTCATTCAATCCTATACACATTGAAAACGTGAATGAATTTCTATGGCATTCTTTGGCCTGAAGCAAGAATCTTTCCAGAGCCATTTAAATCTCCTTATCAGCAGCCTACAAGCAACATACAGACCTACCACTTGCACACACGTGCTAATGATGGTCTGTGATGCTTGCAGACAGAGCAGCGTCAAAAAAATATAGCTTATGGTAATTTAATTAAATTTCACATCACTGCAAAACAGGCTATTACATATGCAATCTTGGCAAATGTAATGGTTAATCATCTGTACTCTACAGATGGCTTTTTTAAAAAATAAAGCTCCATAAGCAATTAGATTATAGCTCATTGTAACATTTTGTTCAAAAACGAATGCTTTTACAACAGAATAAAGAGAACTGCTGCAATGAAACACCTTCTTTTCCTCCCTTATGATTCCCTACATCCCACTGTGGAATTTAAAAACAGCGTTTCTGCTAAAACTTTCACTAACAGAACGGCTTTAATTGCAAAATGACGTCTAACACAAATTAAGATATACTTAAAATAGAGCACCTTCAACTACACGCGGTATTAGTGATTGACATCAGCAAAATTAAATTCCTTACATGGAATGTCATTAGGCACAGTGTAACTGAACGATCTGTTTTAGTATCCCCAGCTGATGTCACTGTTGAGGAAGCAACCGGTAATCACTACTTACCTGGAAAGCACCAGTTCTATTTGCAACTAAGAAGAGACAGTTCAGTACGTGGAAAATGTGTATGTCTACAATTAGACACGTGGGAGCTACACAAAACTTTGCCACATGCAGCAAAAGTAAACACTTTGTAATTTTGTGATCACAGAACTTTGGAAGATTAATTTTAAACTCTCCAAGGAAGCAAGCATGCATATTTTATTGTACAAAATCTGCCTGAGCCAGAATTACATTTTGGCTGTCTCCCAGATGAAGAGCCAAGATTGCTTAAGTCTCTGTAAGATTTCAATTGAGATTTATATTCAGCTATCAACAATTTACACGCTAGCCAGAGAAATGATAGAAATAACAAAAACCCTGTCCACTGAAGTTCTCAGGCATTTAAGAGTACGTCATGCTTTTTGCATGAATTCCAGGGTCCATATTCAGGGCCTGAAGAAAGACCTGAATGTCAGCAAATGGTTTCTGTTAACTCCAGCGAACATTGGGTCAAGCTATTAATGGAAGCACCCAACACTAAATGCAGAACCCCCCTGTCCTTGTGTATTTTTTTCTGATAGCTTTATGTAAGATTTTTGTCTGAATGCACAGTATGAAGTAACTTTCAATTGCCTGTGCAATAGTGTAAACACTTGAAAACCTAACCCCACACCTTGTATATGCAATTTACCTCAGCATGGTGACTGGAATGGTGAAGAATGGCCAACCACCTATGGCACATCAAATGTCATTTTTGATTCAGAAAGCCTAATTGTAGTTGTAACAACCTTCAGAAGAAATTGTCAGAGTAGAAGTCACGTGACAGAAGAAAATTACAGGCTAGAAAGCTACCCACAAAAGAGGAAAGCATTTTATTTCTTAAAAGAATTCTAAAATACTGAAGGGGTGGAAATCAAAAGATCTGCTACCTGCTCCGATGCTGTGAACTGGTTGCTTTGGATGAGGCAGCTCCATCCCCTTGGAAATCAGTGAAAGATTCATCTAGTGAGCCAGACTTTGAAGCATCTTGAAACTCTTGGAAGTCATCATCTTCTGGTTTTACCACCTGCATTACAAATAACATGTAAATTCATATTCTGTCGTCGCTCCAAATTGTCATATAACATGAAAGCAGGTCAGTAATGTGGTACACTTTAAAAAAATCAACAAAACCACAACCCTTTCAACATCAGTAAGCAAAATTTGTATGGTCAGTGTTTCTACTTCCCCTGCACCTCACCCACTCAACACATACAAGGTGTATAGGATTACAGATAGTATGCATGAAGAACAGCTGAGTAAGGAACTCTGTTCCCTTCACATTAAATTTATTACTGATCGTAGCCATGTAATCTTTTAATATAGGATAGCTATTAATAATTTAAATTGGTCAATAACTTAAATCAATAGATACATAGAGCAAAACCACCAAAAAGATGAACTATAGTTGCAAAACAGCAATATTTATCTCAGCATGATTTACAATATCGTAAAAAAAAAAGAAAAAAAAAGAGGGGTTTAGTTTTTATAGTTTTCTGCTTCTCCCAAAAACTCTTATTTCTAACTATTCTGTAATTTAACAGGTTCTGTTGTGCAGTTTAACCTAAAATTCCATTTTTTGTGCATTACAAAGTCTTAACTACAACTGAAATACTCTTTCAATTCAATTAGTTTGTAATGGAGAAAGTTGTACCTCTTATAATGCCACCAGAAAGAAATGGAAAGAACAGAAGGACATTCACAGTGGCATGACTTCACATTTTTAGATTCCACATTCTAGATTCCAGCTGCTTTTTTTTTTTTTTTTTTTTTCCTGCTTACTTAAAGCCTGTTGTCATTATGCAGCTTTGGAACAGTCAAGCTAATTCTCTTTCCAGGACAGTATTTGCCACACAACAGACAGAGCTCTAACCTGACTTGGCGGGTAGGATGGCATGAAAGCTCCCGAAGGCTGTGCTGCAGCTCCACCCGCTGGTGCTGTTATGTTCATTCCTATCACAGCTGGTCCAATGCTGAGAGGCATGGAGACAGGTGGTCCAGAGGGCATCAGAGGCTGCTGGCTTACAGTGGCAGGCAGCGACATCGGAAATCCAGTTAAAGTGGGGACAGGGGCAGCTGGAAACTGGTTTAACACATCTGGACTCACTGCAGGTATTCCTCTCTGCAAAGGCAGAAAAGCAAAGACAACTGTATAGTACATATCAGCCAAAAGGCATATTGCATTCTCACTCCCATTTCTAGCTTGTACTATTGAAACCAAGAAAGAGCAGGGTTCTGTTCCAGCTTCATTTAAATCTTCTGAAACAGGAAAATGTGATCAAGTGCCTATATAAACAAAACGAACCCTATTCAACACCCTGACTGCTGGAGTTACACCGAGGTCAATGATACCCACCTGAGTGAGCAGAGACATTTGACAGCATTCTTGTTCAGCTTTTAGTAAATCAATCTAGCATGCACAGGCAAGCAAAGCTATGCTGAACTTGGCATGTGCTATACAGTCCACTCCCACAAGATCTTCATTGCTCAAGATACTTTTCTCTTAGTTTTCATGCAAGGCTGGTATTTAGAAATAAATGGTAAGAGATGATAGTATGCTGACAAAGAATGGAAGACTAAAATTCACACTCCATTGGTTCAGGAGAGAGGTAGCAAGCAAGGGCAAGCAAGGGCTAAAATTACAGTCCTACTGAACTTACACGGGGAGCTTCTCCTCTGGACTTCAGCAAAGTAGTGTTTTATTTTATTTTTTACAGCTGTGGCACACTATCCATTTGTGCTAACGTGCAATCAGTCTGTGGCAGATTAATTAAGTGAATTACCTTTTTGCACCAATCCCCAAAGCCTTAGACGTACCTGTGTTACTGCTATCATAGCCAGGACAGAGTACAGCTCTTCTTTCGTGAGCTTCCCGGGGGTGGTGCGGTTGGCTAAAGCCCATATTTGTCCAAGAGTCTCTCTGGGCAATCCAGATGACATCAGGATGGGATACAGCTTAGCTGTATCTATTCCAGCAGGAGTCAAAGTGGTTTCTAAAATTTTCTTATACAACTCTGTTAAGAGGGAGTCAGCATTAGGCAGTGACAACTGCTGTTTTCAAGCAAATTTAAGATTGCATTTCTACTTTATCTCAAACTTAACATTATAGCAAATTAACAACACTCAAAAGTGTAAGGTTTTGATGTTGTATGCCATCATCACTTTTCATCTAAATGTGTTATTGGAAAACCTTTAAAACAACCAAAGAAGAAATACTTTATACAAAATACATTTAGCGCTTTATTACAAAACATGTTTCTTTAATAAAATTGCAGGATAATCCATATTAAAAGATATTTATAACAGTTTTATGTATTTAAATCTCAGTGTGATCAATATTAGCATGGTAAACAGAAAATGAAATGCTACAGTAATTTGCATATATAAGATAAACAGCCTTAAGAAATGGGCCTTCTCAATTAAAAGAGATGCCAAAAACAGACTGCCCATGAAAGCAGTCTTATTAGCAACAGCAACCTCTAACATAATCTGCTTTCATTAGAAATCTTAGGTTAAGCATTTAGCGTGCTTGAAGAAAATCCTTTCTTCAAATGCAGATAAAGCCACCATAAATGTATCAGAAACACAGGATTCAATTTGATAACTGAAGAAAAATGCTTCAAACCAATAAATAAGCTCACCAAAACATTCACACCTGACACTGCCCACTTCGTTAAATGCCCACTTTCATGTTTACCTGGGACCAAACTATCGTTGTAAATCCAAGGAGGCAACATTTGCTGAATTGGGTCCTGTGAAGGGAATACTCCAACTCCTAAACGCGTTCCATTTAGTAAGAAAAAAGAAAGACACAGTTGTATTAAGATTCAGAGTATAAAGGTCTTTGAGACTAGATCATAGTTTGGCAGCATCATTTAGCTTTTCAAGCAAAGACTTCAGATAGGAATCACTGTGCTCAGAGGAAAAACAGTTACTGCAGAAATACATATTTTAACGTAACTAGAATGACTGGGGGGTAACAGCAAGAATACAGTTATGTACACAATGAAATAAGGAGCTCCTCATTTACCAAATTTCCAATGCCTCATTGCTGCTACACTTCAGAACCAGAAGGCATCATAGCTGCCTTCACTGCTACGAACTTCTGAGTGACCTGCCACAACTCCGTCCCTGTGAACTGATTGCTTCCTTCTCCACTACATTAACTCTGCCCCTTGGTCCCACATTTACTTCCCACCTAGCTCCTCCTGAGCAGATCTTGTGCTCATTGTGTACGGAACATGAAAAACTCAGAATCATTTTGGATTTCATGATCTTTTCTACTCACTCTTTCCCAGTGCACCTCCTCGTCTTCCACATGGATTGTCTCCTGACTGCAATCTAATATCTAATCATCCTGTAACTCCAAGTACATTTTAACAATCAATTCCTTCCATTTCTCCACCCAAGGAAAAGAAATTTGCTATTTTTTCCAATCTCATTATTATTATTCAGCTTTAACCACTCTTCCATAAACGTTTATGCATAGACATTTATCCAATTCTTGCTTCCACCCTTGAATCTCTGATAAAATTCAGCCCCTAAAAATCAAAGAATGAGAAATGAAAAGGAATTCTGTCATATTTGGTTGATAGATAAGCGAGTCTTACTCAAAACACTGATAGTACCCAGACTGCTAAAGGTCTGCCATTTTTCAGCATTATCACTTAACTACTTAACTTCTGTTCCTCACAAAGTACTTCAGCTCATCTTTCAAAACACCCTTAACAACCTTTAGACGTAATATTAACTATTGTTGCTCTCTGATTGTATTGAATTTGTGCAAAAACAATGCAATTGACTGAACTATGAATAAATGAACAGCTCCTATTTCATTCTGTATACTCTTCAATGTCACCTTTAGTAATTTACTGTGCATTAAAAAGCCCCTCCATTATTAAAAATGTCTAGTCAAACCATTTAATTTCATCCAGTATTAAAACAAACAAACCAAGTGGATAAGAAAATACTTGAAATCAACATACCCAGTGACTAAGAAGAGGAACATACAAGATTAATAAAAAGTCATGGTACCTTTAGGCAAAAAATAATTGCTCGAGAAAGTGCCTAAATCAATTATCTACACACCAGAAGCTTTCTCTCCCTTCTCTGTCTCCTCTCACCCTCCAGTAAAGTGAGATGACAAAAAGGGCTACATTTATTTTTATCATACTTGACTACACTTGAGCTCAGATTTCATGTAACCCTTGACTACAACGTCAGAGCACTTACCAAGGTGTACCTGATACCTTGCATTTATTTTGACTGAAATAAAACAAAACCAAACATCTAATAGTCAGCTTTAATAAAATCAAAACTGGAACTAAAGCTGGTCCAGCTTTTGAAATGTTGATCTCAAATAACAGATAGTTTTAAACGTAACACATATGAATGGCAAATTGTTTGGCAAATAAGTGAGCTAAGAGCTTTAAGCTAACAAGATTTTATCCTTTCAAATTTAAAAGATGGAAAATAACCATGATATTGACCATCTCTAAATAAAAACAGATAACATTTCTAATTCTCTAAGAAAGAGGACAGAACATTGTAAAACAGAGGACCTGATTAAACAAACATGTTAAAAGTGATCACAGCAGTAAACTCACGTGGAAAAGTTCAAAGCAAAATCACAGTTGTTACTTTTAGCATAGAGCAGGAGGCCCTGACATTATTCAAGCAGGCGTTCAGAGCAAAATTATGCAGGATTGATCTTAGAATTAGCGTACAGAGTGTTAGCGTTCAAGCAGCGCCTTATTAAGTTCTGTCAAATGTTTCATTTGCTCACCACACTCTTCCACTGCTATGTTTTGTTCTGAAGCCTTGCGTGCCTCTGCAGCAGTGGTACCACTTTCGTGTCCACCTACAACATCCCAGTCATTGATGCCTAGACTGGGGCGAACTTGTCTCGCAGCTGAGGCTTTGTGCCCAACTTCAGATGTTTTAAGTTTGGTTTGCTCTTGTTCAGATTCATTTGAGCCATTATCTAAGACTTTCTCCTCCAAGGAAGAGCCTGAATAAACAGCAGGAGGAATTATTTACATTTTTTTTATTAACCACCCAGACTGTAATTCCATACCTTCAGACAGAAGCATTATTGGTACCACTGACAGATGATGAAGAATACCGGCCCCATCTCATAACGGTATCACCACCCTGTTCAAACACTTCTTTGATTTGATTCTGCTTTTCACTTACCATGTATACACAACAAATTCAACTAGCACAAAGCAACAAGTTGGGAATAGATTGAACTATTTTCTGTATTATGAATACTGCTGCATAATCATCTGTGCATTGGTAGCAAAAGCACGATTTAAGGCTCAGGTCCAATATTAACATAAGCAAAATTCTTCACATTATTCTTACTAACATCCACTTAGCCTCCAGGAGAGGAAGCACGTAAGTGTTCCACATCAGCATAAGTTATTTTTTATACCACCATTTCAACTCTTCTACTACATGTACTTAAGATGACGCTAGTACCCAAGACTTAATTCACTTAAGATCAGCCTGATGCATATTTAGCTATCTTCGGATCCACACATGACTTGCTTTTACAGTGCAGTTCTAAGGGAAGCAGGAAGGGGACTCAAATCATCTTTCCCCATGGATCAGCAGATTTCCACTTAATTGCCTATATATATATATATATATATATATCTTTCAGACAGACAAAAAAAATAGGTAAAGACTCTGTAGCTCTATGACAGAAGGTGATATTAAAAAAAAATACTTCAGAGTTACCTGTTTTATGGATATTGGGTGAAGATGCAGAGGTAGGAAAATAAGGAACCTGCCCAATTGTACCATGCAGGATGGATAACACTGGAGTCTGGGCTGGAGGGAGAGGCTGACCCACAGCCTTTTCTGAAAGCAGTTGCCCAGCCTCAGTACCAGAATGGAAAGGCTGAAAAGGCTGAGAGGCAGGCTGAGGCACCAGTTTGGGCATTTCAACAGGCCCTTGTATAAAGTCACTAAATTCTTCATCATCGAGAAAAGCAGAGTGGGAAACAGATACAGCAGAATGGGATGATGTGGGATGATCTGTAAAATGCAATGAACACAACGCAAAGTGATGAGGAAGAAGGTTTTTAAGTGGAAAGGTAGGAAAAATGGCAAATACTAACTATTCACAGCAAATGGGTGAGAAGAAACAGCAACTTGACAGAGATGAGAACAGTGATTATTGTCAGCATAACACATATGGTAAAACTGAGCAGCCACTTCCAACCATGCATCTTCTCTCCCAGACTTTTACAATGTAAACACTTGGACTGAAGCTTGATTCTTTACACTGGCTATGAAAGTATTACATTTGTTTTAAACAGGCTGAGTCAGAGTAAATCAAGAGGTAATATTTCAAATTGGACACCCTCAAACTCAAAACGTATTGTGAGATACAGAAGAAATATATATTCATTTAGACACTTTTCTGCTCAATCCCTTTGTTATTTACCCATTTTAACAGAACTGACGTAGGGTGGGCAAATCAACAAACAATGGGAAAACATCAGAAAACACTTGTAACATCAAAATTATCAGAGTAAATCCACAGCAGAGAAAGATTTTACATGGGAGAAAACTTGTCTAGATAAGCTTCATTTCAGGCACAGAGCAAGCTATATTATAACCCTCAGGAAATCTTCAGTAATAATTATTAAGCAGTACTGGTTACTGAGAAGAGAGACTACCAAAGGCTTCAGTTTGACCATGCCAGGGCAATGGTACACAAGTACTACTGCAGAACTTTGAAGTTTTTATACAATGTTTTGATCATTCTTAATACTTATATGACATTTCTCAGCTTCAAAAGTACTCTCCAAAACATTAATTAATGCTTTGAATAGAAAAGAACTCAATTATATCAGTTATAATGGAAAGATAAAGAAAGTTACTATCACTGGTCTGAACATCCATTACCAATTCCCATGATATTTCACATTAATCATTTCATATTACGCTCTCTTTTGAGGATTATCAAGTCTCCTAAGAAAAGCTGAAATCTAATATTTTACCCTGATAACCTAAGTGAGTAAACAGTTGCTAGGATGACACTTTATTTTACAAAACATTAATACATTCAGTTTACACCACCAGATAAATAGTTCTTTCAATTAGTTCCTCCTGCTGAGGATTTCAAATATGAGGTTTTTTTTCAACTGGAAGATAAGAAAAATGACAAACCTGGCTTTTTTGGGTGTGATGCTGGTGTTGGGTGCATCTTAGCATCTCTAGAAAAACCATCTAAATTTCCTTTAATGGCTTCCAGTGCATCATCCCTGCTTTTTTCACCCGTCTGAAACATGACAGAACACGTTTTGAAAAATTCAGAGCATAACTCAGTTTTCTTTCAATGTCCATACTTGTTCAGTACAAAATTTAGCAATGCCTGCTGGTAAACTTTTCTTCCTCCCGCAACACCTACTTGAAGCATATTAACATCAACTCCCATATTTAGAAAGCACGTATTTTGCAGACTACACAATAACAGCTTTGCTCAGTTTTAAACATGTGCTTTATGTACAGGAACAATACATAAACCTCACTAGACTATTTGGAGTCTTGCAGATATGAGCTCACTGGAAGTGTTCAAAACTTTGGACAAAGTTAACAAACAAGCCACCAAACACTGTTTTCGAAACCTCACTCTGTTCCCAAACGTTACATGCAAGGTTGGTTTAAATTTATTTTTTCAGATACTGATTTTATTTTCAACACCAGCTTTTGTTTACATTATACAAAAAGCATAAAGGACTGAATATTCCAGATGCTTTCAAAGATCTAATCTGATGCCTCATGCAAGTTCCCCACTTGCTTGCTTGCCAGCCAAAAAAGAGCGCCCCATAAAAGCCATTAAAAAAACAAAACTGCAGAAATTAACATTGCAGTTATTATTTAGGCCATACCTTAGGTTTCACGCTGCTTAGGAGCCTCAACTTTTGCTTCTGCTCTTCAAACTGTCGCCGTTTTCGTTCTTCTTCTAAGAACTTCTGCTGATGCTCAAACCTCTTTCTGAAGCAAAGTAATAAGAAAAAATATATATATAAAAAAATTCATTGCAATTTTCACGTCAAGCTTCTGCTCAAATTTTCCACATCTGTCTCAAATTCAGATGGCTTGGTGCACACATTTCCACTTATCCTCTGAATTGTATGACAGCCACTAGTAACTTCATAGAAGTTTTCTCAAAAAATATTCTCAATATTTTCTCAAAAATATTCTACAGCCCTAAATGGACTAAATGGACTTCTAGAGAAGCTACCATTAATATTTTTGCTGTGTGGACTATGCTTCCAGACTCTTAAACCTCTCAAAAAAAGAATTTCCCAAGAGTAACTAAAGTGTCACTTACTGCTGTTCTTCTGCAAACTGCTTCTGCATGTCAGGGGTGTACTGCGGGGCTGCGGGGCGCATTCCCAGGAAAGAAGCCTGGCCCATGTAAGGCATTCCAGCTGCCGGCATCGGACCTAAGGGCATGCCCCCCTAGAAAAAAAGCAATAATACAGCTCCGAGATTTTTTTTCTCGCTCACAAATAAAGCCAAACCAGTGACAATTGCACCGTGCCAAATTATGAATCAGCTAGGTCTCCTAAAATCAGGAGTGCTGGAGGAGCAGCCTCTGAGCACAAACTGTCCCCGAACAAAGTGATGGTCACTCAGTAGATGGCACTCTTCCCTCTCAATAATGAATTACAGTTCTTAGAGGATTTTAGACAGTGCGATGGTCTGCTGGTCACAGGCAAAAATCAAGACTTCAGATCCACACAATCTAACTTGAAGGAAGGAACATTACAGGCATTCTATACACATGTGCCTTTCTTTTTTTTTTTTTTTTTTTAAATGGAAATGCTTTTTTTTTTTTACAGGTTTACTTTTTTTAAAAAAAAGAAGTTTTGTTTCCTGCTCTCAGCAATTGCACAATACTTTTGAATTCCATGCTGGAGGTGCGCACTCCTAACCAATAACGGATGCTGGCAAGATCTGGTCTGGTCACTTTGCAAACAAAGCTTATCCAGGGAAGCAAGGGTGGGAGAACGTATATGGCAACAGCCAAGAAGAAACTTGTCTGAATCAACTGCATGCATATGAGCAATATGTGCTGATACACAGTTATAGCAACAAGGCTTGCCTAGTATAGAAGGAGCCAGAAATTAAGTTATTTCTATTACCAGTCATTTTGTGTTTGGTATCAGAACATGTAGGAAGAGAATAAAGGCTATTATTTTTAGACCAGCTCTCATAAAACCATCTTCCCACTATAAACTTTACAAAATTAATGTAATAAACTCCAGGTGGGGGTGGGAAGGGAGGGGAGCATAAGGAGATGGCAAGATGCAATATATTCTGGTTGTCACAGCAATTTGGTTACAAAGCCACACCAATACATTAAATTTCAGCAAAGTGCAAATTTGCACATAAGAACAGATGGTACTAAACAGAAAACAAATTATTAAAAAATAGAAAATATAGTACTAGCTACTCATGCTTTGTTCTTATTCCTCAATTAGTAACAATAAAGAAAATGTTGCTTTAAGCAAGAAAAAAAAACAAAGCAACATGGGAACTAGGAAAATGGGAAAACTGGTGTGAGAAAATACAGCACATTTATGAGATTCTTTGTTCCCTATAACAAGGTATTTTAAAAGAAATTTTATGAATTGCCACTTACACTTAAAATATATACTTCTATTAACTACAGCATTTGAGTTACAAAGGGATAAAAAAATGCAGCGAGTTGGTCATGACTGGGCAGCACACACAGCCACTTCGTAACTGTTGGCAAGGGTCTCAGTTAAAGTACTGCCCAAATGTCACCTTAGCAGGAAGTACGTGAAACCAAAGCAAAAGAAAAAGCACTAAGTAAAATTAAAAAGACAGAAGGGACATACTGTGGCAGTTTTGAATTATAGTTATTTAACAACTCGATAATATTGCTAACCACACTTCGGCGTAGGTGGCATCTGATCGCTTTTCAGGATCTTGCTGATTTTTTTTTTCCCTTTCCTGTTCAGAAACCATGCTTCTCTTATCACACTTCGATGTCATAACACGTATAATGAAATGAAAGTTCAGATTCTGACAACTTTGAGTGGACTACAACACTCAAGTTTAACTGATACCATCCTTGCATTTCTCTCCTCTCTACAACAGTGAGTAAGGTTTGCCAAACTCCCCCACTCTCCCTACCCAGATCCCAGTGAAACCTGGAGAACTCATTAAATATCAGAAATATCTTCAAAGAGAATAATTGCAAATATGACGTCCCACTACGAACTAACACCCACGCTCCAGCTTCCAGCCAAGTTCTCCCCTCTCATCTCACTGCAGTTGTGAGATGGAGACAGGGTCAGCTGCCACCTTTCAGTCATGCACCTCACCGCAGTCGTGTTTCACTGCCACGCACCTGCATGGCCATGGGTCCGGGAGGCATCTGAGACCCGTAATTCATTCCCATCATGCCTGGCATGTTGGGCTGCATCACAGGAACCATCGGAAATCCTTGCTGTTGCATAGGAATCATCCCTGTAATGCAACATGATACAAGGTGAGCACCTGGTTAGGGTTAAAGCTCTACATTTTGTTTAATATAAACTAAATCACCACAGTGAAGCAAATGGAAAAAGAAATCGCAGACTCGCTGGACTGTTTCAGAAATAAAAAACAGGCTACACTGCAGGCAGCCACAGGATTTCCTTAAGCTAGATACCGGTTGGTCTAAGGGAAGAAATGTTACAGGGCTTCCCTATAACTGAGCTGACGAATCCTCCCACCATCCTAAGGATTCTCCGTGGGTTTCCTTCCGTATTATTTTGAAAGGATTGTTTCCAATTAATGGGATTTAATTAACCAGGTGCTGATAATTAAATGTCCATTTCTCTTGAAAATGAAAACTTACAAACTGGTAGCTTTTGCAGGTAAACCTTGAGAAATAAAGTCATTGTTTTCACAGTGCAGCTTCGCATTCGGAGCTGGCTGGACAACTTGTCCCCAGGTTCGTTAGCCCACTCCATACATTAGAATGGTTATGATATTTGTCAGTGAAAGACAAATTTAAACAAAACTGGACAAATCAAGATGGAATTTATTAATTCGCTGAATAAAGACAAATGGATTGTGTTTCAGGATCTTTGTGTCTCATTTTGCTATCTTGGGAGTCCTACACTAAGAAGCAGCACACACTTGCTACCAGCACCCCATGAGACGATTAGAAGCGAGCATCCCATGCAAAAGCACTCCAGGAGGGACACAACGAAATCAGAAGTAACTCATAAATCAGTTCCTGACCCTTTTAATAAGACAATGGTCACTTCCCCTCTAAGTTCCCCCTGTATTTTCCATTAATTAAACAAACAGCTCTGCAACATGAATGAGAACAAAGGCAATTCAAGGTTGTGGCTCTCCTATTGTATTAATACTTTCACATGGGTTGTGACTCTTGTCCCGGGGTCTTGCTGAGCTTTGTAAATATTTACCAGGTCTTGCAACACCCACACAGTATGGGTATACACAGCTGGTGGGTGAAGCATAGAGAGGTTAAATACCACACTCAAAATAATAATTAAAAAAATCTGAAAGGCAAATTCGGGTTCAAACAAACCAGGAGATGTAGTTTTTCTGGATCTTTAACCTTGCAGTCTGGTAACACTACTACTTTGACGTTGCACAGAAAGTTTTAAAAATCGAGTTGCAAGATTCAGCTTACCAGTATTAACAAAAGGGGAAAAACAGCTAAGGAGTTCACCTAATAATCACACTTCCGAGCACCATCACTTTGTACAAGTTCCTTGAAGTTGGTTAACGAATCTAAACAAAGTAATAAACTCAGTGCTCACAATTTTTAGTTCACACATACCTTGAGGGGGGCCCAAACCACCTGCGACAGGAAACATGAAGCTAGAAGAGGAGGAAAAAAAAATGGTACATGAAGGTCTGTGATTTGAGCGCAAATATAAATGAACGAAAAAGCTACCTCAACCTGCCCGTCAACACCACCACTCTAAGTTCCCCCATCCTGGTCAGCACATCCATCTGCTGCTGCAGGTCTCCGAGATGAGACGCCCGCTAAATTACAGAAAAGCACCCCTGACGGAGATCCCCCGGAACAACCCAGGCTGCAGAGTGATGGAGGATAAGATTTTATCCTCCATAACAGCACGAAAACGGTTTTGACTCATCCACTTCACCCACAGGAGAGCTCTCAGCACCTACGCAGGTTGGGAAGAGGTCAGTTTGTTAATTTGGGCTGGGCCTTCAAGCACCGCAGAATGAATAAGCATCTCCTGCTGGAAGCATCTGATTCAGCAAGACCATTAACTGCACCAGGAAACAGTCCTCAGCTCCTCAGTAACAATTTTCTGCAGAGAAATAAACTGCCCGTGATACCCTACCACATTCCTGCCTCCAAAATAGGTGCAGCACAATGTAACGTAGCTCCTATTTTCTCTAATTTACAAGTAAAACAGTGATACGGGAAAAAAATTGTAATTCCAGTATCAACTCCAAGCACACCTGCAGGAAGAAGTGTTAAAAATTCAACCAAAATTATAATGGAAAACACAAGTCCCCACTTTGACATGGAAGCACGTGCTGTGCTGCCAGACTGGAAGAGGAGGGACCTGGTTTCGAAGGCTCACTTGCAAGCGACTCAGAAGCGTACGTCAGCAGTAATTTACCAAATGGGAAGCAGTGTCCCAGCCAGCTTTTACATCAGAACACCATGCGGGGACGAACACGTTTATAGATATTCGATATCCCTCAGCACGATGGTGGATTTAAAAGAAAGGAAGAAAAGCCATCACAATTGACTGCAGTCAGTTTTGCAAAACCTGCAGGAAGTCAGAAAGCCAATCTGATTTATATTTATAGAAGAGCTGTGTAATTTAAATACAAAGACAAAATAAGGAATTTAGCTCATGGTTAAATGCGTAATTTAATTGCAGCTACTCGCTGCACAGACAGCGGGGTACATGGTCACCACGACAACCCCTATTACTCCTCATTTCATCCTCTAACATGCAATCTTTGTCATACTTTGGCTTTTCTTTCACCCTAATCACCATGCTACATTTTAATTTCTCCTTCCACAGCTAACATACGCTTATGTCTTCAAGCAGGTCTAGGTCTTACTGCCCTTAATCACAACAATTTTAGGTTCTTCTGTTTGAAACGCTGGGCAGACACACACTGCCTCCTCTCAAAACAAGCACTGGGATTGTCGGGATTGGATTCAATCCACTTTAAACTGGGACCACGGTCTACTCAATTCACTGGCGTTCAGGACGTTCATTTTGATCCACTCCTCAGAGTACAAACACGAATATTATGAAGACAAACAGCTTCCTAAAACTCTCAGAGGCATCCATGACCGAACTCCCATATTGCTCAGGAAAACAGTTTTCTCCATCGAAGGGCTGAAGCCCAGTGAAATAACTGGATTTTGCCTGCCCTGGGTTTCACCCATGGAAATAGTTTTCTCTGCAAATACAGAGCCACCTTGACCATGTAATGTTCACTCGGCAAGTACAGCAATTTTAGGCTTCTTTAATAAATACCTTTCTTTGTCTCTTCTGAATTATAAAATATTTAAAGTTAATTTTGGAAATCTCACAGGTATCAAAAAAACGTTCTTCGCTTTTTGTTGCCCCTTCTTGTTGAAGAGCCTGGTCAAAGAGGAGTTCTTCCAAATTAACAAACATAATACAAACTGAACAAGCATAGCAAGATACCTCTGCTTGTTGGAAGCAAACAAGGTACAGAGTATTAAATATTTATCCCTTTCTACTGAGCTCCTGATTTATTTATAAGTCTCAGTTTAAAAAAAAAAAATACAAAAAACAATCAAACAAAAAACCCTGCAGCTAATTAGAGGGCGCTGGAAGAAGAGGTAGTTAACAGAAGTGGCAAAGCAAGCTCCTTTAGCACAGTTCTCCCCGTGTGCAGCCAGGATCCATCTCAGACCCTGCTCCACGATTTAGCTGTGCAATTGCCTAGAGATCGTCCACATGCAAATTTACATAATCCCAAGTTTTTACAAGTTTCTAAACACAAAAACAAGGAGCTTTATTTCTAAGCTGATTTTGGGGGACACAAAAGAAAAGGTATATCGACACATCTAGTTAAAGCAGCTGATTAGCATCGCTGAAAAAGAAAGCTAACTCTCAGTCATTTCTTAGATAAAACTGAAGCACTGCAGAAAGCCACAGAGCTTGATAAAACATACTGATAAAAGTAACAGCAGCAGCTTTCTTCTAAAGAAGGCATTTAATTCCAGGTATCTCAGAATAATAACACTGACAAGGATGAAGAATAAGCAGATGACACAACAACAGAGCAGTCTTTTTTTAAAAAAATAAAATAAAATAAAATAAAATAATAAAACAAAATAGGGGGCATGCTGAAATAGGTCCGTAAGGAGCAGTACACCACTTAGGGCCTAAGAGAGCCCTCGCAGCTGGTTGACAGCATGCTCCAGAATTACCAAATGCACTTTCTAGACCGATGGAAACCTTCATGCCCCCAGTTGTTTAAAACAAACCAGTTCACTACTATCAAGTGTGCTGTTTTAATGTAAGTTCTTATTCCTTGTTATTTCCAAAGGGGATTTAATTGCAGCTGCAGGCTTCTCTGTTGTTCTCAGAAGTGGGAGCTCTCCACCAGCTAGGTTGATGCAACTAGCTGCAATACTTTGGGTAACGCTCTACGAAAACGTAACACACGTCATATAGTCTGCACAAAGCAGAATAAGCATAAGGAAAGTGAAGCAACGACACCAGAACAGCACTCTTAAAGCTGTAATATAAACCCGTAAATTCTTATTGGGTAAGTGTCCTAAATATCAAAACCAAAAGCGAGGTTCAGTCAAAACGCAGGAGCGCAGGGAGAAGCGACTCCCTTTCTGTATTCATACATTACTTTGAAAGCTCCAAACTACAAGCAACATTTTTCTGTCTACAAGTGGATTTTCAAACCCTCTCGCTCCCAACAAGTAAAGCCTCAGTCTACCAACACACTGCAGACTAAGCGCGTTTTTCGCTGTATTTCCACCCAGAAACCCACAGGAATGAAAGTGAAACAAGCAAAGAAACCCCAACACACAAAAGGAATCTCTGCCTCCTGACTTCTTCCTCCAAGAAACAAGAACACTAAGAAGGAGAAACAATGACTCTACATGGCTTTATTTTTCTAAGCCTACAGTTGGTTGATGTTTTTGCTACTTTCTTACTCACGTGCTAAATAGTGTTGCTCTAAAAGGTTACAGGGTTTGTCCAGCCCCTCACAAGAACTGTTTCAGAGTTACAGGTATGGGGAAACAGCAAGATAGCCACCTGCCCCTTCCAAAATACGAAGCACATACATGCCAAGAAGCGTACAAAAGCAGCTCCTCTCCTCCAGGTGCTTTGGGAGCGGCAGTCCCAGAGCCCCCGGGGGGAGCAGAGCAGCCCCCCGAGAAGCCCCCGCACGCCTGCTGACCCCGACAGCGCCGCAGGCTTCAGGTAGCCAGGGTGACTCAACCCGTCCAAATTGCCTTTGTCAAAAGACCAATTTGCCCAACCGCCCTGAAAGTAGGACAACGGATAAATGGCACGCAAGAGCCTACGTTAAGTGTATTCGTATATTACCAAGTCTTCAAAGACAGCAAAACGCAAGGCTCCCTCTCCTTCCAAAACCCACCCCGACACAATAAAACCTCTCACTTACTGCCGTTCCTTCCTCCAGACACCATTCCCCGGTCCCCCACCTCGCT
>CM021749.1:10121905-10225364 GCA_011075105.1 Heteronetta atricapilla
TCCCGCTCCGGCCCCGCTCCCAGCTGGGCCGCGGCGGCGGCGGCTTCCGGGGCCGGGCCCCAGCCTCGGCCCGCCCTCGGCCCGCCGGAGCCCCGCAGCGGGGCGGAGGAGGAGGATGAGGAGGAGCCGGGGATGCCGGTTCGGGCCGTGCCGGTGCCGAGGAGCCGGGCCCCGGGCAGCCCCCGTAGGTGCCCGCCCGTGTAGCCGGGCGTCGCAGCTTGCAGCAGCTGCGGTTTGCGTCAGGCCTTGCCTTCTTCTCAGGAGTTTTCGCTCCGCCGCCTGAGGTGTTTTCACAGTCAGAAGCAGCGGTAAGAGCAGCCCAGCTCCTCGTCTGCCATCTGGGCTGCTGGCAGGAGCGGCAGCAGCACCAGCAAAAGGCTGCTGGCAGAAGAAAGGGGCGAAGGCAGCAGTAATGCCTCCATGAAAACGAAGCAGTGCCACCCTTACCCTCACACCCCAACAGGACTCAGGGCTGCCACTGGAATCCAGCTCCAGCTGGCTTCCCCAGTTGCCATCACAACATTCCCCTGCCAGAGCACCAATTGTTCTGTTTAATGTGGTCAAAAGCAGGCTTGTGCCAACTGGCCCTGTGGAGGGCAGTGGAAAAGTTACTTAATTGCCTTGTAACTGTGCCAGGCAAAATCCTCAGAAGCATTGTAAAATAAAAGCCCACATGATGGGGTGCAGCGTGATTTACTAGTCAGCCATAGTTGGGCAGAAGCAGCTCATCTGCCTTAATAAGTTCAGCTAAAGCTTGCTAAAATACATTTACAAAGTAGGGAAGTTCTGGAGTTGTTCTTTATCTTCAGGCAACGACAGCTTTTCAGTACTTCACAGAGGAGTAAATTCTAAGAAACAGAGTGCTTAAACTTCAATAAGCTACTAGTTAGGGTCAGAAACCACATTAAAATCAAACCCAGTCTGAGAAAAACAGCTAGGTGAAAGCTGAAGCTTTCATTTCATAACCAACTCCCCTCAAAGAGAAACGTTGTCATCTTTCTACAGAATTAGAATTACACCCAGTTAGGCAAGAGAAAGATGCTCATGATCAAAATCTGTTTTCCCTCTTCCCACCACTACTGGAATAGGCACATGTTTTACATATATTAGCAGTACCTTTTAAAGCAATTTCTTACTCAAATTGTAATACATAGTCCACATCTCATCTATCATCGTTACCGTGCAGCAAATGACTTGGTATTTATGAGAACAGGACTGAAGTTTTAGGAAGACATACAGGCAAATTCATTCATAGATGTCAAAATGAAGGAGGTTCCTGTATAACCCAAATATAAGGTGCAATCCTGCAGGAAGAGTGAAAGCCATTTAGCTTTTCTTATAAAACTTTACTGTAATGTGTCTTAGCAAGCTTTGTCTGAACAAACAATTAAGAGTACTCTGCTGTGATCTAAAGAGCTGGGATCCATTTCCAAAATGGATTTAGTATGAGAAAACAAGACAATACTGTAACAGAGATGTTTGCTTAAAGAATTATAATTGCAAAGGAGAAGCCATTCCTGCATTACTGGACTTCTGACACGACAAGGGTGGACTAAGAACACAGATGAGGTAGGTGGAGCCTGACCTTTTTACATAGCAGAATGAGGAATAACGTATGCAGACTTGTCCCATCAAGGTTATATAAACAAATCTCTGTATTAAAGTATTCGGTGACCTTATCTATTCTGTTCTGAGGCTTAAATATGAAATAACACAAAGTTACTCAGAGTTACAGGCATGTAAAAAACAATCATTTTTTTGCTTATTAGGTATTTCAAAAGTAATATGAACAAGACTTTACTTCCACCTATATACATGGTGGGGTTTTTTGTCTGTTTTATTAAAAAAAAGTTCATTTTGTCTCCTGCAAATTTATTAGGGATCACCTGAACACAGAACTGACAGTATTTCCAAGTAGCAATGCAAAACTATGTGACAGTAATATGTTAGTTTTGAACTATCGTTCAGAAACTTAAGTTATTTATGTCAAGACTCCATTCTTCAGCTTCTATAAGAAGCATTCAGGAATCCTCTACAGGCATTTCAGTAGATACTTTCTTGCATGTAAACATTTCCCTTCCCCTTTGCCACCACCTTTGTTCTTCTGTTCTTCAGCATGGACTGGGGCATCAGTCCCAGCTCAAGAGCAGTCACTGCTCAGCTTTTTGAAGCAGTCTTTAAGTTACCGGCATCTGTAGCTTCATTAGCTTTCTTTTTTTCCTTAGTGTTCTCCTTTGCAGTTCTCCTACAAGAAACACATTGGAGACTAAGACAGCTGAACGTTACGTATAGAAAAAAAAAAGCACATAGCGACGTCCCAGACATCAGTCTTTTTACTTTTTACTGCAACTGAACATACATCCTTCTGCAGCAGCAGTCTGCAGCGTGTGTAATGGTGCTCTTCATGACCGCTGCCTACCACACTGAACTGCTACACACCAGACAGCCTTATTTTGTGAGCTCCAGTCATTGCAATTTAAAATCTATTTTTTGTATTAACAATTCATGCATTAAAAACGAAGCCAGCCCCAGCCCTTTGCCAGAAGAGGAGCAGCTAAGTCCTATCCGCCAGAAATGCTAGTCTGAAGTCTGGCTTTACAGCCTGTGGTTTAAACTCAGCTCGTTACAGAGCTGCCTGAATCGCTGCCATCTCATGTGGCACCACATAAGGTGACCTGATGGCATTTATCCAAGTGTCAGTATCTGCTTACTGGAAATAAAACTTCACCATCACCACAAGCATTGTGACCCAGTGGTGCATCCAAACAAGATATTGGTTACTGTGGAGGAAGCTTGCTGGCCTTTCCTGTATAAAAACCACCTTGAGAGGAGAAAAAAAACCTACTTACTTTTTACTTTTCTTCTTTTTTAAGAAGCACTGAGGGGTGGTACAAATCGCTTCTCTCGTGAGTGGTTTCTTAATGAATTTCTTCTTTTGTTTGCTGAGAATGACATTTAGTGAAGAAGGATTAAGTGTCTTTAACAGACAAACATTAATATTCAAAGTAAATAAAATAGACAATGAAAACCTGTACTGGTTGTTAGGGACTGACAGGTCTGAATGTATCTTCAGTGTTTATTCCAAGATCAGTTCAGCTACTTACCCATGACATTTACCATGTCTTTATTGATCCATGATTTTATCTCCATGACATTCAAACAAACTTTAATACATAATGTTTATTTGTTTATATACACACAGATTTCTAATTTTGAAAACTATTACAGTTCTATTAATCAGTTAATAAAACTGTTAATCAGTTCTGCATAAAAAAAAAGCATTACAAAGCACTAATTACAAATCTATCTATATGCATACACCCCTACACCATTTTAAGGTAACTTTTTCCACATGTCAGAAGTCTGATTCGTGACTGTGAGCCTAGGCAATCTAGGGCATATTTCAGGGAATTTGTGTTTTGGTTTTTTTTTTCCTGGAGTTTACTGCTTTTCTATAATTAGAGAATTGTTTCCATTTTTGTCTAGGTGAAAAAACAACACCATCCCCATCTAAAATTCCGTTTGCAGGTGAACTGCAACTGTACCTTTTGGAACCCTTTTATCCCACGCACCCCTCACGCAAGCTTTTGAAATGGAAGACAAACAGTAAACTACTCAAATGAACGTACCTCTGAAGTTTGGGTAAATGTTTTATGTAGCCGGGCACAGGACAGCCAGCTCGCTGAATAACGTTAGCTATGCTGGAAAGGAGAGGAGGGAGGAGATTAACCCTGGCAGAAAGTGCTTGGAGAAGAGATAAGAAGGTCCCATGGACCAGACAGAACCACAGGGTTCAATAATACACTATACAAAACATAAAGTGTATTTTTGCTGTATCATTTTCAGTTTACCTTCGTAATAAAGGCTTATCATCTTCTGTAAAGAAAGTGACTGCTTTTCCTGTGTGCCCTGCTCTTCCAGTACGACCTGTCAAACACAAATTTAACAGAGTAAGAGAGATTTTACTTCAAATACCTTTCTTTATTCTATTCCTCTTCACAGGCCCAGCCTCCCAGTGTATGTTAATATACTAAACATACTACAAAGCAGCTGATCCCCCAAGATTGTTTCTACTGCACAAAAACACACGTCTGAAAGAACCAAGTGTTCAAGGTTTGTAGAAGCTTGACACAAAAGTAACTCAGTTTTACTGGAAGTTGAGGCCAGGTAAAAAGTAGCTCAAGTGAGCTAGTGCTGTAGCAACAGAGGAGTCTTGGCTTCAGGATTTTCACTTATGCACAGGAGAATCTCCATTAAAGATCTAAGAACTAAGAAAAAGGACACACTTTGTGAACAAGCACTCACCTATCCGATGGATGTACTCCACTGCACTTGTTGGCAAATCGTAATTAATGACCATATTTACTCCTTTGAAGTCAATCCCTCGAGCCAGTAAGGCTGTGCAGATGAGCACCCAGATCTTCCCAGATCTGAAGCTGTGTACTACATTATCTCTCTAAGAAAAGAAAGGAAACGTACTTGGAAATGGTCTGATTAGCAGCCTGAGAAAAGAGATGGACTTATTTCCTGAAAGGTGTCATGTTAACGAGCAAAACTAAACCACTCAACCAAAACCTGCAGGTAAGTTTGACAGTAGTTTACTGCAACGTAAGAAAGGTTAAAAACAGGTGTTGTCAAATATTAAAAAAAAAAAAAAAAAAAAAGAAAAGAAAAGAAATTACATCCTCCTACCTGTTGCTGAGTTTTGTCTGCATGGATGACATCCACATTGATGCCTTCATAAATCAGTTCATGGAAAAGCTCTTTAGCCCTCTCAATAGACTGCACAAATACAAGGACTGGAGGAGCAAAACCCTGCAGAAGAATAAGCTTGTCTAAGGTTCAAGTCTTTTTTCTACTGTTCTTGGTTGCAGATGGTGTGGCTGCAGACCTAATTGCCCCAGTATTTTACATCTTAGAGGATAACTATTTTTTTCTAAAATGGATTAAGTATGAGAAAACAAGACAAAAATCTTTGGAAGTCAGATGTAAGCAAGTTCAACTCCACTACCTTCGATAGAATCATTCTTCACTTAATCATCAGGCTGCATTTTAATCCGCAGAAACTAACTGTTCTTGTTCCCCTCCCAGTGTAAGCAATCCTACTCACTGTCAACTAAAATTAAGCAGACAATACAAAATACTCCCAAGACTCAAACCTATAAGCAAGAATAGGGAACCCTCTCAGTTTTCACAGGGAGAGTAACTCCTCTTCCTCTTGTACAGACTTGTACTTTCTTTAGCACATACCACATGGAAGTCTTTGACCTAGGGAATTGCGTGTCCCTGCCAGACACATGGCTCATTTCAGAAGTACGCAAGATGTGCTCAGTCACTCCAAAATACCTTTTTAATAAGCTCTCTCATTGCCGTTAGTTTTCCTGTCTCAGATCCAACAAACAACAGCTCTTGTTCTACTGTCTCCGCTGCAGAGTTTCTGAAACCAGAAAACAAAATCATACACGTGTATTTTACATGGTTGGCGAGAAACACTGCGTGACTTACTCCACCAGTACACACTCCCAAAGTTTATTTGATGACGAAAACCAACATTCTCCCTAGTGTGCAAGGAAGATCTATCTGCCTACACAAATCTTGACGCAAAGAGTCTGTAGTACTAGGATTAACAGACATACACCAAGCAGGCAGGTGAGGCAAAGAAAGGAAACAAGTCACCCAAGAAAGGAAAAAAGCATGAGAGCGCAGAGCACAGCTGCACACCTACCTTGCTCCAACAGACACCAGAACAACACTGTCAAGGTTGAGTTTACACCACTCCTCCACATCGCGTGCAAAGGTTGCACTGAACAAGGCCCTTCTCACCACGTGGGACGTGCATGCCAGGAAGATAGAGGCCAGCTGGTCTCGGAAACCCGTCTTCCCATCTTCAAACAGTTTGTCAGACTCGTCCACCACCAGCCACTCCACGCTAGGAACAAAGAGGGTTTCTTCTCAGTAAGAGTCGCTTGCAGAGAAGTCAGAAGTTCTAACCCGTCATCACAGACACAAGAATTACACACACATGCACTTCTCAGTGGCAAAGCTAGCAGCAAAGCCACATATGATAGAAATTCTCAGTACCTGGTCAGGTCTATTGCTGGAGGATCTTGTTTCAACAAATAAATGAGTCTGTTTGGAGTAGTAACTAGTATATCTATAGGGGAAAAATAAAAGCACATCCAAAATGTTAGACGAATCACAGAATTTAAACAGAATGTTAAGAAACATATTTTCAAACCCAATCTGACAGAGGTTTGTTGGTTTGGGGTTAGGACAAGGCGCTTCTTTGTTGCAATTCATCTGGGGGAGTATTTAAGCAGCAGCAGATCTTGCAAAAAAGTTGTGGATTTCTCTATCACCACAAGACTTCATGTAAATGGTTCTTAAAATCCATCAGGAAGAGTTTACATACAAAAATCATTCTACCGTGCTCTTCTTCAGAGCTTTATCTTCTGTCACATTCACCTTATATTAAGCCTACAACTTAAAGTTCTACCGTCAGGCTCACTTTCTATTTCTTCCATGAAAGCTTTTTTCTTTTTTAGCACTGAGCAATGAATTACACGATTTGAGTGGTATTAACCAACAAGCTTACAACCACACAACCCAAAAAGAAAAGCCAGTGATGTTTTTAAAATTTTCAGAATGCACTTCAGCAGCAAAAGCAATTACCAAATTTCTTAGATGACTTGGTCCCAAACTTCTTCGCTGCTTCAACTGCCTTGTGGATCATGTGTATCCTGAAGCCTGTTCCCTCAGCCAATTTCACCAGCTCCCGATGTGTCTGAAAAGGCAGCAACACAGATTACATTTACAGAAGCTGATCAGCTTTGTTTGAAATCAGAAAAACCGCAGGCATTCAGGAAGGAACAGCTTCAAACATCACCCAGATTTCAGCATATAGCGATAGAGAAAGCTGTCCAGTCTTCTTAGCATAATAAACAGATGAATATGACAACCCCTTTCCCCACAGCATGCACCTGGCTAGCAAGTTCTCGTGTAGGCGCTATGATCAGGGCTCTGAATCCTTTGTTCATCGGTTGTTTCAGGTGCGTTAAGAGAGGAATACAAAATGCCAGTGTTTTTCCAGACCCGGTAGGAGCAGAAGCCAGGAGTTCCCGCCCCTACAAAAGAAAAGGGCATTATTTTACTAGAAGAAAAAGAAATTCAAAGCCAAAAAAAATCACGTGCATGTAAAGATTAATGCTACAAACTAACCCCAAATACATTAGTAAAAGCACAGATAAAAGAAATCTTAAAACAAGGACATTTTGAACCATGGTGCACGTGATAGTTCTGTAACCATACGTGATAGCAGAAGGCTTACATGAAGCATGACGGGAATGGCCTGCATCTGGATTGGCGTTGGGACCTGGAAGCCAGCAGCCTGAACATTCTCCATGATTTTGGGGTGGATTTTGTATTCCTTTTGGAGTTGTTCAAACGTGGCAATTGGGTCAGGAAGATCTGTTCCTTGAACATTAATCCTGTGTTTATTTCTGAAGCGGTTGATCTGAAAGGCAAGAGACAAACTCTGTCTTTTGACAGCACAGAACTAAATACATACAGATTAATCTTCTGATTGTTTTCCCATACTCAGTCACCCTCCTCCAAGGGGAACTGCCCTAAGTGAGTGCCAGCCTCAGATGAAACACCCACCAGTAATCAGTGGCTACATTAGAATGCTGTGATCCTACCTTTTCTCTTCTCAAGCGCTCGAGCTTTTCTACGGTAGGTTTTTTGTCTTTTGTGTCTTTGATTTTTGCTTCCAGAGAGGACATCCACATTATTCCACTATTTTCTGAGAGCTCTGGCATTGACATTGCTTCTGGAAGCGTGAAGGGATAAAGTTTCCATTAGCAAAATCTAGTCAAAAAATTATGTGGTAAAAAAGGACAACTCAAAACCAGTTTTGTCTCATTGCCACTTTTAAAATTAACTTTTTATCTCATTCCCTGAGAAAAAACAGTAATCACCGCCCCACACCTTAATACGGTAACATAACCCAATTGTTTTATCAGCTCCTACACAGCACATATTTAAAGTAAACTTAAACAAGAAGCACAAACTCTGTCAAGGCATTCCACCGCGTGTATGTGCACATAAATACCTTGCATCTTTTTCCTTTTTCTCTTCCCTTTTCCATTTTCTGCCGTTCTTTTCCTCTTCCCCGGCACCTCCACACCTTTTTTCCCTGCTCCATCCTCCTCCTGCAAGCTTTCTCGCTCCGCCGCTCCAGCTCCCGTTGCAGACCCCCGAGGGGCTCCCTCCTTGCTCCCGAAGAAGTCAAGGCCCTCCGACGAGCCGCCGCCGCCGCTCCCCTTTATCACCTGAGGGCAGGAGAGGGGAAAACGCTGAGAGGGCACCCAGCGCCGCCAGGCCGCGGCGGAACCGGGCCCTGCCGTGGGGACGGAACGCGACGGGACCGGCCCCAGGGCCCGGCCCCAACCCCCCCGGGCTCCCCAAGCCGAGCCCGCACCCCGAAGCGCCGCGCGTCGCGCCCGAAACGCCGCACGTCGAAACGGGCCCCGGCGCCCAGACGGCGGAACAGCTCCTGCGCCTCCATGCTGCCGCCCACCCGGAAGCAGAAGGCACTTCCGGGGGCGCGGGGGCCATAGCAACGGGTCCATAGCAACGGGCCCGCGGGGCGGTGCCAGGCCCCAGGGCCGGCCAGGCCGCGCCAGGCCCAGCCCGATTTTTTTTTTTTTTTTCCGTAGTTCTAAGTGGGATCCAGCCACATGCACATTTTCCCACTGTATTTGCAAGCACAACACATCTTTGGGTGGGAGGGGGATAAGGAAAACCTAGTGAAACTATATTTACTTCCTGGAGCAATTTTAAGCATCACTCAAAGCTTCAGTCACCTGCATGATACGTAAATGAATCAGAAATACCAAATCTAGTATATGAGCTGTAAAACTGTTCTACATCTTTATAGGCTCATCGCGGCATTTTGTCCTTTTGTGTATTCCTGATGGCTAGTTAATTACACTGACTGCTTCACCTATTTTAAAGGCACAGCTCATTTAAATGAAAGGACAAAAGCTTTTGTAAGAAGTTTTTGTTCGTGCACGTCTGCGCTTTCATGATTTACAGTATCATTAGCTGGTCTCAAAAGGCTGAAGGGGGAATCGCTCTTGTATCAATCACAGTGCCAGCAAGCACAGATTATCAGCTCCGCTGGGCACAAACATGCTGCCTCTCAGGGATGTAAACTTGGGCCCTAGATATTTCTGAGGAGGAAAACCAGTGGTTTATTAACACATTCTGATCTTTTCATTGTCAGGATCGTCCCTGGTTTTATGTTCTCTTCGTCAATTGACTGGGAAGTCCCTTTGTGATCTGCTACAAGTGGCTCTGCCTTCCTCTGTGAAAGATTGTTTTCTCTTGGTCTAATTTAAATCCAATGCAGTCAAAATTACTGGGGGCTCAAACCTTCACTATCCTCTTATTTTAAGACCCACACTGACAAAGATTTCTGCATGCATTTGACATGAAGCAGTTGAGGAGTTCCAGTGACATCTAAATTAAAGTCAGGCACATGCAGTTTATTTGTTTAATCCTTGATGTAGACTGATGCAATACAACTTCACACACATGCAACTGTGTTTAAAGAAATAATTTTAGAGGCAAAGACAGGAGCAACAGAGCAACTGCCTCAGCTGTTCAGGACAATCAGAGAAAGATCAGAACTCATTTAATTAATCTATTTATTCGTTGTGATAAACTGAGAGACAGAGTATTAAAGGTAAGTCTCCTTGTACTCTGTATCAGATCAAACTACAGATATCGTGCCTGGTGTTCTTGAGGCAGAACAAACAAATCCAATTAAGCAACATAACATCAGCATTACAAAAACCATTTCATGTAATAAAATTCTCAGGGGCCAAACATCTACATTACCGAAGTCTGAGAGCCCCAAGACATACAGGCAATGGTTGTTCTTCCTGTAACATTCACTACTTTAATTATGAGCTTTGAGATGAAAAATTGCATAAATGAGATCCTCCCCGCAGTCCGTATCTGCCTGATTTATAGCACTTTTCCTTTGCCAGACTTCTGACTTCCTAGCAGAGGGGGTGGAAGCAGCCACACAGAAACTGCAGGTGGGTGCAGTGCACCACCACCACTGTGTCCCTCGTTGGTGTCCGTGCCCACCCGCTGCTGCCTGTGTACGCACGGCGAGTAAAGACAGCGCAGGAGAGAGTCAAAGCCGCGTCCTTCAAGGCTGATCCCAGGCTGAGGCTCTTGCTTTTCTGCTGGGAGAGCTGGCTGACGGTTGCTGTGCGAGGATGGGGAAGAATGTGGAGGAATTTGTGTAACAAAGAACTATAAATCACCTCCAGTATCCATCACTCCCCAAGAGATGCTGTCAGCAGATTCAAGAGTGAGGAAACGGGAAATGCTCTCTTCATCAATCGACTGGGAAGTGTCTTTGTGGCGGGGTGAAGGAACTCTGCACCGGGTGGGACAGGGACCCTGTGGCAGGAGCAGCACCAACAGCACGCTCCCACCTCCTGGCACCAAGCCGCCTCTCAACGAGGTCGATCTGCCCAGACGGCGAGGCCAGCGCCAGGACTGGGGCTGTGAGGGGGCACGTCTTGCACGAGGGCAAAAGGGAAAAGCTGGCAAAATACAAAGTCAGAGCAATCTGAATGAATGCAAAGCAAAACTGCTCTTGTCACAGCATCAGGCTTAGCTTTGCTTCCCTGGTGCTGCTCTATCAATTACTCAGCACTAATTGCCAAGTCAGCGCTGACAGCAGATAACCAGCAAGGGTTTTGCAGGGTGTGTGGGTGGGGTGCACAGGGTACTCAGCCCACTGTGACTGCAGGGTTTAAGCACTTCAGCAGCCTCTTGTACCAGGGCAGTCCTGTCTTATCATCAGAGCTTGCTGGACTGGGACTTATTTCCACATAATTCTGTTCAAAACCCATCCTGATCCCCAAAACTGATCCCATATCTGGCTCATGTAAAGCCACTGCAGGATAGGAGCATGGGCAGCCAAAGCTGCTAGCAGGGTGCTGGGTCCCCCCATAAGTTCATCAGATGTTTCTCTTTGATCTAAGTCAAGGCACAGGGCCAGGCCCTACCAGTAGGGCTAAAGTAAAAAACTGCACGATAACAACGCAAGTCTGGTGAGCAGATTCAATGTACTGCATGCACAATCAAGAATGGTCATCTGTAGCTGTGGCATCCCCTCCAGAGGAAAGCCCACTGAGGCCAATATCTCTGTTATATATGCTTTTTTAGCTGCTGTAACACAGGATAGCTTTCGTCAGTGGTACTTTTGCATATCTACTCCCCACGTCCCACTATCCTACTAAATTATCATCACTAATATGCACATAACAGTCAATTAGCCTGGCTGAGCGCACTCGTGACCTCTGATCCCTGCTGTGTCCCCCAATCCATTAACAGGCCCTTGTCCTTTAGCTCCCAGTATGAATTGATGTCGCATCTATTCTCTTTCGGCAAAGAAACATGCTCCCTCATTCATCTGTCCATTTCCACTTTCTGTTCTTTTGTCTCCTCCTTCTGTTCCCTGTGTTGCTAACCTGGTCACAACTTCTTGACCCCACATCCTTGTCCCTCCCGAGGGTGCTGTAATTCCAGTCACTACCAAAAAACTTTTACTTTTTTTTCCCCCTTTTACCCACATCTTATTTAGCAAAAATGGTTTCCAGCAGTGTGGGAGCTTTGATCCCCTATTCGAGAAATCCTTGCAATGTTTTTTTTTTTGTTGTTTTGTTTTGTTTTGTTTTTTAAAGGGCTTTCTTTCTAAAGCAAATGAATTCTTCATAAAAGGGGAAATGGTGTGCTAGCTGGTCTCTGTTCATCTGAGGAAGACAAATGATCTCTTTTATTACTTGAAAAGCATAACAGTTGAGTGTGTAGATTTGTGATTTATATGTAATTACGAATCCATTTGAGCATCATATTAATTACAGAAAGGATAATTAATTTTGCAGGATATACAAGTAAAACCAAACTTCCTGGAATGAGAAGATAAAAATTCTGAGGTTCACATTTTGCATGGCTCTGCATTAACACCAATATTGGGCTAGGGCAGCTCTGTGGTGCACGTTGAGGTTTTTAACTTGTAAATTTGATCCCTAGGTTGAAGAAATAAAGGCGAATGTCAGAGCTCTCCCCTGCAGCGCTCCCATTCCTAGCTCTGCTCCCGTTCCTTGGCCCTGTGCTGGACCTGCTGGCATTTCAGTGCTTCCAAGATGTCAGCAGACCAAGGAGCCCCCCATTTGCAGGTCTCCAGCTGAAATGAGCAACTGGGGACATGCTGGAGCAGCAGGGATTGATGTTTTCTCTGGCTGCTGACAGAGATCTTCATGACCTGTCTTTCCCCATCAAACCCTTTCACATTTTCACAGGCTTTGAAGCCCTCCTGCGAACTTCATGTTGGAGGGGCAGGGATCAATGCGTGCTGCCAGAGCTGCCACCTGCCTGCCACAAAATCCCCTCAAGCTCTACATACCTGCACCTGCAGCATGGATCCAGCAACACATGCAGACAGCACTGGAGATCCCCACCTTCCTCCTGGCGTTCTCAACAAACTCTGCTGCCACCCAACCAAGCCCGTGCAGGAACTTCAAAGGGCGGTGGCTGCTTTCCGAGCGTCACACAGGGTGGCAGTGCCCGGGCTGCAGGGTGCACAGCCCTGGTTTTCCTGCCCAAGTTTCCAGCGGATGCGGCTGTCTGGCTGGACTGGCAGAGCAAGTCTGGAAAAAGACGGCACATTTTGAGCCAGGCGCTCTTGTGCAACTAGGCATTACTTCTACATGTGCGCCAAGCAGCATTTCTGGCGTTGCTGAAATAGCTTCTCTGTATTTCGGTGTCTGTCCAGAGCCCGTTGCCTCCGTGGCCAGCAGTTCGGTGGCTCCTCTGCAGGGATGCTGGGGCTTTCCCTAGCAAACCACCCACCCGCTCAGGGCCAGCGGTCACACACGTGGGGATTCAGCAGCGGGGCACCCCGACCTGCTGGCATGCAGGGTTTGGCCATGATCAGGGTTTCCCTGGCTCTGTCCTGCCCACGATCACAGAGATGATAAGCCCTGCCGCAGCCCCACACAGAGGGCTCGTGCTCGCTGTCTGATAAAGCCATAACGCGGCGAGGGCGGCACTAACCAGGGTATGACCCAGCGGCTTTGCTGGCAGTGTGCTGCAGTGCAAACAGCAGGGGTCTCTGGCCGGTGGCAGCAGGCTGTGCTCTCCTCTGGAGCTAAAGGAGAAGCCACACTCAATGACAACCCTCCTGCATCCCACCTCTGCACCCTCGGGTCCCCCAGCCCCATTGCTGCAGCCTGTGTGCCCTGGCAGGGAAAGGAGCACAAACACAGCAGGGCTTGGGCAATGCCTCCCTGCAGAGAGTAGGTCCTCGTGCTGTGGAGAGCCAAAACAGCCTGGAATTGGCAAATCCTGTGATCGGGGAGGGATTTTCCTTTGTACTTTACGTTACATCCAGTGATGCGGCTTCACTCTGACCTGAAGGAGGCTGCAGGCTGTTACGGGTATGAAGCTGACCTGTGTTAAGCCTCATGGCAGCCCATGGAGCCTCATATGCAGGAATTCCCCTGCGAAACAGCTTTGGACTGGGGGATTATCACCTGGGCTTGTAAAACTGCACTGCTAGTAAAGGAGCTTTGCCATGCTTCCAATAGGTGTCTGCTCCTTGCTACATGACAACTGTGTTGCCAAACACAGAGCCCCAACAGCAAGAGGAGGAAAAAAAAAATGCCCTGCAGGAGGCTCCTTTGCTGTTAAGTGGTATTTCCCAGCCAAGTGGCACTTCCCAGCAGCGCAGGGTGTCGCAGGAGTGAGGGCACAGAGCAAGGTGTGGGCCAGGCACGGCTCCAGCCCCAGGCACCAGAGGCTGCTCAGGGTGTTTTGGGCAACATCACCCCAGCAGGGGGGTCCCTCAGCCGGAGGTTAAACCCACATCCTGGAAACCTTCCCCTTGCAGTGAGCACGTTTGTAAGAGTGCCCACAGCATCCTCCAGCAAACCATCACGCTGCCTTCCTCCCGGCCTGCTGGTGCCCAGGGGTGGGGGACAGCACCCAGGCAGCTCTTTGGCAGCTTCATGCATTCACACCTCTTGGGTAAACACTTTCTCTTCTTGATCATTCATTCTATTCGTTATTATTGACTTTATCCAGCCTGCTTTATCACACTCTCTCAGCTCCATGGTTGCTGCCTTCTCCATCTGTGCCTTTGTTTGGATGTGCCCCGTGCCCGTTTCCCAGTTCCTTTCGGCTTGGTCCCTCCTGTCACCACCCGGCCCCTCTCCTGTGGGGTTGCCCCTCAGCCTCCACCCCCCGAGGTTTTCACTTACCTTCTCTGCACGGCTTTCTGCAGAGCAGCGCTGACAGTAGGCCACGTACCCCCTGCCCACCCCAGCAGCACCTCCCCCTGCGGCAGGATTCACAGATCACACAGCAACGAGTAGGAAGAAATGGTGTTTAATTATGGTATACATTAAATTAGACGTCATTCTGAATATTGGTCTCCAG
The DNA here is from genome assembly GCA_011075105.1 of Heteronetta atricapilla. NCBI lineage: Eukaryota > Metazoa > Chordata > Aves > Anseriformes > Anatidae > Heteronetta > Heteronetta atricapilla. Next base: position 10,136,432 of record CM021749.1, read on the forward strand.
TTCGTGATGACTTATTCACCGGAGGGCAGCTCTCATCAGTCCCAGCAAGCGTCCCACCGTGCCAGACATTGTACAGACACAGAGTGAAAGTCTTTCTTGCCCCAAAGAAAGCATCCAGTGTTTTCCTGAGCAGTGGCCATCCATCCACGGGAATCTCTACTGCTCTAAAGCACCCTCAGCAGTTGGCACACGTGGCAAAGTTTAAGAAAAAAAAAAATGAACAACTTGGGAGCATTAGATCCATTTCTGAAGGGGTGTGTGCACGGAGGAGCTTCCATCCCGTGGGAAGTGAGACGATGCCGTGTACAGCTCCCACAGTTCTGGGAAGCTGGGCACCTAACCCACACCAACGGGTGCGGAGCTGGGATGTGCCCTCACCACGGAGCTGGGCTGACCCACAAGCTGGAGATCTTGCTTCGAAGCCTGTCCTCCGGGAGCCACCGCAAGCAGAGGAGAGGCAGCTCTGGGACTGGTGGTCTGAGGCTGCCAGGGCGTAGGAAACATCCCGTGTCCTCGAACCGGAGCAAGCAGGGAGGAATTTGGGTCTGCGGGAATTCAGGGCTCTTCCAGCCTGCTTCTTCAGCACCTCTCGGAGGCGACACTGGCACGGCGAGAGCACCGTGGTTATTGCTGAGGGGGGAGCCAGCCAGGCTCAGCAGCAGCAGCAGCAAATAAGGCACCTACACTGGCTGGTTTCTGGGCAGGAGACAAGGCAGTGACACATCCCAGCCGCGTCCCATGAAGAGGAGGAAAGGCAGAGGGTCTCCAAACCCCGTCTGAGGAGGATCCCACCAGCACCTCCTGCTGCCCCATCCCCTTGCACAGCACAAGAGCTACGGGATCCCCTGGAAGCTGCTGGTGCTCTGAGCTCTCCGGCAGCGTGGCTGTGTTGCTGGGGCTGCTGAGCGCTTCCCCACCCCACAGCAGCCCACCTCTGCGCCCCCCAACACAGGCTGCCCCCAAGCTCTCTGCTTTGCCCAGGCTCTGGCCGTCAGCAGCCAGCTGCCGGGGCTCTGCTCGGCACGGCACCGGCACCGTGCCGGGGGGGGGGACGTGTGTGTGCCCGTCCCTCCGCAGGGCACGGACCGGTGCTGCTGGACCGGTGTCCTCACACAGGCACAGGGCTTTCCTTGTGGGCTGGCTCATTTAAAAGAAGGGAAATACAAAACCAACAGCATACTCAGCTCTGACCTTTACCAAAAAAAAAAAAATAGGGAGAGAGAGGAGGTTCAGGAACAATATATACAGATGGGGGAATTGCACTTAATTACAGTAGTTTACATCCATTGGACAAAATTTACTTCTTTTATATAAATCTTTATGTATAGGAGTGGGGACAGGTGAGGATGGAGCAGACTGTACCTATATTTACAGTTTAACTGGCTCAGTTCAACAGCTCACGCGATTCCTCCTTCCGAGCGCCAAGTAACAGACCCAAGTCCCTCTCAGTCCGTCGGGCAGAGGAGTGTAACTTAAATACGATCCGTCTTCCCCTGCCGCCGCCTCCCAGGACAGCTCGTTCCTATTTCCTCGGGAGAGCCAACGGCCTCTTGGAAGGCAAATACTTAAGAAAAAAAAAATAAAAATCCTCAAGACACATCTCGGAAATACTGCGCGGAGGGGAGGAGAGGCGCGGTCCCTGGGCAGGCGCCCGCGGTTCGGGCTCGGGCCGGTCCCGGCGGGGTGCTGAGCCTCCGGCTGCGTGTCGGGGAAGTGGGCTCCTCGCTGCGGCGCTGGGCTTCGCTGCGGCTCGGCGCGCGGGTCGCCCGCGGGATGTTGTGGAAAATAAAGTTCCCGTTGCTATGTGCAAAGGCAGCGAGGTGTGGAGCATCACCAGGCTTGCAGGGGACACTGGGGAGGGAGAGAGCAGCACGGTGACTGGAGGGCGAGGGCAGCACCATCGCGGGGCCGGGGCTCCCCGGGGGCACCTCGCCCAGGCCCCCCTGACCTTGGTGGGGCCGCACAAGCCCCAAGCCCTGCAGCACCCCCAAAGGTAAAGCAGTGCGAAAAACACATTGAGCGCCACCCCCAAAATAATACTTTTTTTTTTTTTTTTAAAAAAAAAAAAAAAACTGTTGCAGCAATTGTTCTAAGGATTTTATGCTGGTAAGGCCATGCTTGGGTGGGAGCAGGGCTTTGCTGTCCCCAGCTCTGCTGTCACCTCGGGAGGACCTGGCAACCCCTGGTGCTCCATCAGTGCCACCGCAGCAGCCCCTGCCCCGTCCCTGGGGTCCCCCAGTCACCGGTGGGGTGGGGGCCGGCAGCTGCGGGTGACCTTGTGGGCTGGAGCGAACAGCAAACATCGTAACGTGGAGATAAGGAGACGCCAGGAGCCTCCCGTGACATGTCATTAGGGACGGGCCGCGGCTATCAGGTGTTTGCTAACGTAATAAAAATGGTGGCTCGGCCTCGAGCGTTGTCAGAGGAACCGAGAGCCGCGGGCCCCTCTTGCACATCGGGGACTGCTCAGGGAGTAGCAGCACAAACGGCCACCACTAAAACCCAAACCCTGCCAGGGCCGGGTGCGACCCTCTGGCCATTTCGCACCCGTCCCCAAGCAGCATCTGCACGGCCCAGCCCCGTCTCAACCCCTCCTGCCCGGAGAACCCTTCTCCTGCTTTAATTAAATCGCGAAAGCAGGATGGAGGGAGGAAAACGAGCAAGCACCACGTCAAGGTAGGCTGATCGCAGCGCCCGGCCGGGCAGCGGCCCCGCGGCAGGGCTGCCCAGGCGCTATTCCCATGCGAGGACATTTCCTGTGTGCAGCGGGCTCGTTTCGGCAAGCCGGCATCAAAGCCAGCCCGTGGCAGGAGAGCATGATTAATCAGGGGGAGTTCGGGCTGAGCGCACACCAGATGGGCTGATAAGGCCGCGCGGAGGAAATGGTGCTCCCGAGGAGCGCCTCGCCGCCGCCACACGCAGGCACAGGGCAGCGCTCGCCCCACGAAGAGCAGGAGCCTGCACCGAGCCCAGCCAGAGCAGCCGGTGCCATCAACACTTCTGCCTTCCCCCGTGGGACACCCGGGGCATCCTGAGCCCCCGCGGTGGCCCCAGCCCCTTCCTTGTCCCCCCCCCCGAGCAGCAAACGGTGCCGAGCATCCGCAGGGAGGTCCCGCAGCAATCCCACGCTGTATTTACTCTGCGCTCATTGCAGGCATTTTTTTCCTCTCCACTGTCAAAGCTCGGTAAGAAAGTTTATCTGCATACAAGTTCAAGGCTCTCTCTTATTTATCTAGCAATCAATAAGGGCCGCATATTTCCCACAGTCCCCAGAGCCGGCTCTTAGAAAGGGGCCATTGTCTGAGTAAGGCCTCACACACCTGATTTGAGCCGGGATAAGTCCTGTGCCGGCACGGGGCAGATAAAGTTTGGGGCTGGGGCCACCGATCCCAGCTCGCCCCAACCACGAAGGGCTGGAGCCGCTCTTAGCCCACCTGCTCGGCCGGGCTGAGCCCCCCATGGATGCCCCAGCCCCATGCAGCTGAGCGTGGCCTCACAAGTGCAATCCATCACGGCCACTTGTCACCAGGTCCCCATCACTCCTGCCATCTGCAGCAGGTTTTTTGTAGCCCACCGAAGGTCTGGGGCTGGGTGTTCAGCACCAAAGGGCTCGTCCTCAGCCGGGACACACAGCACAGGCAGGACCCATGGAGCAAACACCCTGAATTACAGCATCCCTGCCCAAATTACACCAACCTGCCCCTGCCCGGCCATTACCTGCTTACTGGAAGACATGTTGGTGAGCGTGCTGATGCTGCTGGTGTCCGTCACCACCATCGCCGAGGGGAAGCGGGAGGTGTGGGAATACTGGGGAGGCTCCTGCTTGTGTGCATACACTGCGGGGAGAAGGGGGACAAGCGGCCGTCACAGAAAAGCCACCCAGAGCCTTGGCAGGGGAGCAAAGCAGGCAAACCCTGCGCTACACAAGTGGGTGCTGCGTGGGGATGGATATTGTGTGGACAGGGACGCAGTAAAACAAGGAGGAGGAAACTGCTGCATGCCTCTGAATGGCCTCTTTCTCATGTACCAGCTCGCCCAGGGAAAACAGGGAGGACCAAAGGATGCGTAAAAAGACCAAGCTCAGCAGAGCCAGGTGCTGGAGCAGTGCCGGGACAACAGGGGAGCCAGAAGGGGAAAGGTTTTGCTTGTGCTGACCACCTCCTCCGGCAAGACTGGAGCAATATGCAATTTGTAGCTGTAAGAACCCAGAAGGAAAAATAATCTTTGCACAAAGCGCTGGCGGTGACCACGGCCAGCCCAGGTGGCACAGGGACAGGAAGGGACAGAGCAGGACACAGCCACCCCACCCCGGCTGGCACCCAGGGGAGCGAGCACACGACGAGCATGGGCATGCAGGAGGGGAGCAGAAGCCCATTTCCCATCGAGTTTATCTTCCAGGCGCTCCCCAGTGTCCCCTTACTGTGCGAGTTGGGCAGCTGGGTGACGGTGGCCATGAAGGGCTGCTGGGCCATGTGGCTGGGCGACTGCTGCATGAGCGGCTGCTGGTGCGGGCTGTGCAGCTGCTGGGAGAACTGGACCGGCTGCAGGGCCGCCAAGCTGCCGGCCACGCTGTTGATGACCGGGACGCTCTGCGCCTGCGAGGTGTTGAGACCTGGGGGAAAGGAGAGAGCGGGGATCAGCGCCGGGGTCCCCAGCGTGCCACAGGAGGGGTCCGGAGGGGTCCCGGGCGCACGCTTACTCTGTGCGATGGCCATGACTCCCGAGAGCGGCGTCATGATGAGGTTCTGGGACTGCTGCGCGTTGTGGTGGGACAGGCTGTGGATGTTGGTCAGGGTGCTCACCGGGGGCAGCCCGCCGCCCGACACAGAGATCTGCCGAGGAGCAACGCAGAAGGGAGACATCAGGCACACAGCGAGGGCTGCTCCCAGCTTCCCAACGCCACCCGGATGCAGCAATCCCAAAAACAGCGATGGGGGGGCTCGGAAAAAGCCTCCGGGAGCCAAGCAGGCTGCGGCCACGCTGGGCACCTTTCAGGGAGGTGCCCCAGGGCTGCAGACCCTGGCTGGGACTCCTGAACATCGCGTTAATAAATAGCAAAGCAGCAGCAGTGCAAAGCTCCCCCGGAACCGGCTGCCAGCGCTCCAGCAGAGCACAGAGCCGGGGACACGACGCGTCCCAGGGCTTTGTCATTTTGCTCGCCAGGTCCAAGTTCCTGCAGCTGGGGACAACTGAGGACTCTCAGCACTCATTAACCTCCAGCCGTCACGGTTTTAGAGGAAAGTGGGAAATATAAACTTGGGAATCTTTTAAAAAAAAATAAAAAAATAAAAAAGACCTGGGTGATCTTCTTAGTCATCACTTTTATGGAAAAAAATCCTGGTTTAGGGTCTGCAGCCACAGCGTGCAGATGGGCAGTGCTGGTGAGGTGGCCAAAGCCGGCTCCCTGGATTTGGGGTTGGAGTGTGATGGTCAGACACACGCAGAGACCCTCGGAGCGTGCTGGGGGGGCTGCGTTGGTCCCTGGTGTAAACAGGGGTACAGCAGCGCCTAGGTATTGCCGGATTATTGAGTCGCTGCATTACTGAGTTCTCCTAACCCCTCTGATGGAATTGCACCGAGCAGCTTCGATCCGGGTTTCGGAGCCATCCTTTGGGCTCTCCGTGTGACACTCCTGGACACCGGTCCCTCGCCTTGTTTATTTTGCCCATTGAATTTGAGATAGCCTCATTGCGATTGTAACAAATACATCAATAAATTCCAGAGCACGAGAGTGACTCATGCTTCCTTATCCAGTACTTTCCACTTTCAAAGTTTCTTCAAGGCCAGGTCACACCACGCCGCGGTGCATGAGCCAGGCGGCTCGCAGCGAGCGCACGCCGCTCACCTGCAGCCTGGGCACGTTTCGGGGGGAATTGGGCAAAAGAGCTGCTCCCAAAAGAAGCCACCTGGAGAGGGCAGGACTGGAAAAGACCCACCAAGCACTGGACCATTGCAGGGGGCTCTCTGGGACTACAGGAGCAACACGGGAGCATAAAGGAGGGAAACACCAGAGCTATCTGCAGCCTCCGTAGCACTCCTCCCTAAAAAACGATTGCCTTCAGATGCAGCAATTTCCTTGGCAGCTTTTGGTTTCATGTGGGGTATTAAAGGCCCATGTTTACTTACTAGAAACCACAGCCTACAGCATATTTTTATTAAATAACTTGCAAGCACTAGCTAGCCTTGCTTAAAGATCAGAGATAAGCTGGCAGAGCTGCACGCTGCTGGGGAACCCGAGCAGCCCCAGACGGCGCTGTGCAGCGGGGATACTTCAGCAGTGCTCTGCCCACGTGTGCCTTTAGCAGGCTGCTTCCCCCACTGTAACATGCAGCCTACCACATGAGGGAAGCCCCCCTGCCTGGGGGCTCCTGTCCCCCCCAAAAAAGGGTCTCCAGCCAAAGGAGCTGGCTGGGGTGCGCCGAGAGCTCTGCGCCACTGAGCTCCTCGCACGGCTTTGTCCTCTCGCCCCCCGCCACCAGTGCCTGCTGCTGCCTTCAGCCGTGACTCATTTTATGACTTCAAGGCTCAGGGTTACAAGGCTCAACACACCCCGAGGGAGACATGGGTGTGCTCGGGACGCATGGCAAGGGAGCGTGCTGCGGGGCTTGGGATCGCTCTGCAACGCTTCCTCCGCCTGGGGAAGGACGCTTGGCGTCCCCGGGCCACGGGGCTACAAGGAGCCCCTCATGGGGGCGAGAGGAGTGAAAGGCAGAGCAGGGAGCTGCAAGGAGCCCCTCGTGGGGACAAGCAGAGGGAAAGGCAGAGCAGGGAACTGCCAGGAGAAAGAGCTCAGGCTGCAGGAGGGAGCGCCCAGCCAGCAGGCTTGCGGGGATGCACAGCCGACAGCCCGGGAGGGACAGTCCTGCGAAAATGGAAGTGAAAACCGGGGCAGAGCGGGCTGGCCCTGCTGCCAAGGGCCATGTGCGACTTTCACTTTCAGCTGGAAAACCTCCTCCCGGAAGAGCGGCAGGGTAGCTGGGCACCACAAAGCTGCACCAGCCTGCTACGAGGGAGCGCCGTGCTCCCATCCCAATCCATCCTGTCCCATCCTGTCTCCTCTGGTCCCATCCTATCCCCTCCTGTCCCATCCTGTCCCCACGGCCCAGCACCAACACCAGGCCATGCGCAGCACCGGGGGCTGGCACCAACCCAGCACGGCCGGGGCGCAAAGAGCTTCCCAACAAAGCTCAGAACCTGGGAGGGCTTAAGGAAAAGTAATGAATGAGCATTTTATCAATGCCCATGTCATCGGCAGGGGAAAGCAAACAGTGATCCACCCAGCGCGCAGCCAGCCAGCGAGGCATGCGATCGATAGGAGCGGAGCGGGCTCTGTCAGGTTTACGGGCTGCGCTCGGGGAACACGCCGCCCGCGGGGCCGCGCATCGCGCTCGAGGCGGGCGCTGGGGACGGGCACGCGCCCGCGCCACGGCCCCGGCCCCACAATGCCCCATTGTTCGTCTCGGGCCGCGTGTGAAACCCGGGGAAAGCGTGTTTGCTTTGCCCGCTGGGCCCTCTTATCTTATCAGCGCCGCCGCCACAATAGGCCAGGTGTACTCACCATTTTACCGTCGGGAGAGAGCAAACCGTGGCCTGGGTCCAAGCCGGCCGGGGAGACCTGCTGCAGGACCGCCTGGCTGGTGGTGACCATGGCACCGCTGCCGTGGTGGCTGATGGCCCCGGAGGACGCCGCCTCGCCGCTCGCCGCCTGGCTGTACCGGACCCCTGCAAAACAGCACCAGGCGTTGGCATCGCCCGCGGGCACCCCGGTGAGGGCACCCCCCCGGCCGTGCCGCCCCCCAAGAAGCGAGGGACCCCCTGGCCCTCCTGGGGCCTGCAGCAGGAGGATGAAGGCGCTTTGGAAACAGATGTGTGATCCCCCTGAGCGATCAGCAGGCGATGTGCCCCCTCCTCCTGTGCTGCTTTCCAGCCCTCACCCCAACCCCATCTCCCGAGATTGTCCAGAGAAAATGAAGCTGAGGGATACCAAGCACCCAGACGGGGCTGCAGCTCCCTGAGGAACCCGGCCGTCCCTGATGCCCGTGGGGCAGAAAGGGGCTGACCCCATCAGACCCATCCAGCCAACAACGGGCACCCTTCCACACCCATCCGCACCCCTCGTGCTTTCATTGCACGGTGCACACCCACGTGCAACCTCCACCGTGTCCCCGGGCTCTCGGACACCAGCTGGGAGCCCTGAGCTGCAGGAGCTGCTCTGCATCCTTGGGGTCTTCCTCCGAGCAGCCCACCTGGCTCCTGGGGGCCCCGAGTCCCCAAGCCCTCCTGTCTCCAAACAATGACAGCCCTCACTTTTTTTCTCAGCCTCTCCTGCATCCCATTTCCCTCTCGACTCGCTCTTGACAAGTGCATGATTAACAGAGAGCCGCGGGAGGACAGAGGGACGAGAAATGCAAACCTCCGAACCAGAGCGCAGCCTGACACCGCCAAGGGGTGAAATCTGGCTTGAGCGCAGGTCTTCAATATAAATATATTTAATTTGGCTAAAAAGCCCTGCACTGATAACCATATGATCAGCCGTGTGTCATGGAAAGGCATCTACAGATCACAAATAATTAACCGAGGAAAACCCACGGGAAACAAAAGCGTCTTTTACACGGGTGCCCTGACAACTCCGGTGAGAAGCCATTTATTATGAGGAGCCCAGCACCGGGCTCGCAGCTGGGTTCACTGAACTCCCCGGAGATGGAAGAGAGGGCCCAAATCTCTCCTGGGAATGAAAACCACCCGCAGCAACCTCTGTGAGCATCATCCGCCCAAGCCAGAGCCAGACACCACCGGTGACCCCGGCCACCATGTGGGCACACTGAGGACCTGTCCCCAAACCGACCCGAGCAGCCCCAGGCGCCCAGGTAGAGGTCTTTGTCCGGGGGTTTTGGGGATGGTGCCAGGAGCCCTGCTGGCACAGTGGCTGAAACCCCAAGGACCTGGAGCTTCAGCAGTGGCTCAGTGCAGGCTGGTGGGTGTTACAGGTCTGTGGGGATGCTCCAAGGGCTGCTCTAAAACCTCTGAGCCAAGGAAGAAGAAACATCTGAACTAACCAATAACTCGGGTCTGGCCGCTTTGCCTACGAGGCCCCAAAAGCACCAGACAGAGCACGGCAGGCTACCTGCTGCTAGCACCGAAAGCACAGAAAAGTCACCCTTTAATCGCCTCCAAATTTTCAACATCAGCTGGTTAAACACGTCCCGCAGATAGGAATCTCCCCGCGATGTCTGGTTCCTGATCATTTCCCAGCAAACCCCTTTATCCCTGATAATACAAGAATGTCCTCTGGCAGGTGGATATTTGCCGGTACGAGTGGACGTCCCAGCCATGAGCAGGGTAAACATTACTCAACCCGGGGCACTGTCACCACATTCTTCCCCGCGGCCCCGGCCTCGTGCAAAGTGTGCTTCAGCCGCTGCCGGCCTGAGATCCTGCAGCGCTGCTCAAACAATGGCAGGGGAGATAAAATAAAGCCCTTTCTTCTCACAATGGTCTTAAAGATAGACGAGGAGCACAGGCGGCTCCGGCTGGAGATTAAATTATAGTTCCCGTGCCGATGAAATAGTGATTGGATTGAAAGAAAGAAACCCAAGGTGTGCTTGAGAATCGCAGGACCGAGATGCTCCCCTTAGGGGTGACGGTCGGTAAGGTTTCAAGCAGTAACACCGTGAGGGAGGGATGCCAGGGTCTGCCGACTGCCAGGGCGACCTTCTCCCTTCGGGATTCTGTGAAGGTTTCAGTAAGGGCAAAATTTTAAACCCCAAATTTACGCTGTACTCAATTCAGCCAAGAGAGCCAGAATTACGAAGCTGTCCTTAAAAAGTAGGCGATGTTAAAAGCTGATTTTCTAGCTTTTCCCTGCAATCCTAAGGACGTGTTTTTGTTTGAGAAGCAATAACCACCGCCGAGGTGTCCGGGTAGCCTGGCAGCCGAGGCTTGGGCAAAGGGTTTTTCCGTCTGCTTTGGCTAACTTGCAAGCCTTTGGGAAGCCACCAACTATTTTTTTTTCCTTCCCTGGAGTGGGATGGGCATTCCTGCTGTTTGTATGCCCTCGCAGTCGGGCTGGATTTTGGCAGATGGGGCGGTTCGCACTGGGAGGCTCACGCTGGTCAGTTACAACAGCACTTCAGGTGATGGAGGTGCCGTTCCTCCTGCCTCCCCAGCCAGCTCCTTCCCAGCCCCGCTTCATCCACGGCCGTGGGGAGATGGTGCAGCCGTCCTGCGGGTCCGAGCGCGGGATGTGTCCCCTGACACCTCACCAGCCCCATTTTCTGCCCTCCTGGGACGCACAGATCCCTCCTGGGGGGCTTCGCAGCCTGCCCGAGCTCAGGGTTTATGGCACGGCGGGCCAGGCGGCCACGCAGAGCCAGGTATGATTGTTGTCCCGCTGCTCTCCTGTGCTCGAAGCAGCCCCAGCACAAGATTTATTCCTCCTCAGCCTCTCCCCGTCCAGCTCTGCGCAGCCGCCCCGGAGAGGAGCCTGCCCGTGAATCACTGTTAATGGGCCTGCCCGCGGAGCCTGCGCCCTTAAAGACTTTTTTTCCCCTCCAACTGAAGCTACAGCCATAATATACAAGTCTGTTTATGGGACCCAGCTATTGTTTGCCCCCTGAGCTGCACGGCCCGTGAAACGTTTTACTGCTGTCCCATGTTTCCAGACAAGCTGCGGGGTCTGGCTCCCGTAGCCTTAACCCTGTGTTTCAGCCCCACAGCCGGCACCCCCGGCTCTGCGGGGTGCCAGAGCCCGTCCCCAAGCCAGCACATCCCAAGGTATATCCCAGAGCATGTCCCCAGGATCATCCCGAGGCACATCCCGAGGCACAGCCCCTGGCAGCAGCTCTCACTGCTCACAACAGCTGCGTTTTTGCCCGGAGCCTCGCCAACACCCCGCAAATCGCCGATTTTGGGGCTGCCACTCAAATTGTCCCTAAAGTGTTAATCTTGCCCAGTTACAGGGGTGCATAGTTTATATCCATTATAAACCTGTTTATTGGGACTGGACCCTCCCATTTTGCTGCTGTCATAAAGCCCTAATTACCCCCCATAAAACCGGGAAAAGCTCCTAACAGCACACCGTACCCACAGAGCTGCACAATGAGCGCAACAGTAAAGAATTACAACGGCTGGCACCGGGTCCACAGCCAGCACCAGCACATACCCCACGGCTATCAAAGAGCAACTTGAAAGACCCAGATATAAACTGATGTACCTCTGGACCAGCGTTTTATGGACAGGCTTTTCTTTAAGGAAAAAAAAAAAAAAAAGAATAAAATCACCCGAATTGCCCTCGCAGCACCAAGAATCTCAGGGCGTGGAGCTGAGTTATTTTTGTATTTGCACGTATGTCTGTAGCGATACCTAAAACATATATCATGTACACTCAGATATACACACATTGTTTGATTTATACGTGCACATGAAGGGTTGTGCTGATGTCTGCAGCGTGGGCACCGCCAGACGGAGGGGGCGGGCGGGGGAGATGCTGCGGGGCCGGGGCTTTGCGGGGCGCCCCGGGGCCCTTTGTATGCAGTGGGGATGCGGGGGGGGGGGGGGGCAGCACGTCACCTAATCTCGTCAGTGCACTGATTGTCTCTGAGGCTCTTGAAGATAAAAATGGCATAAGCCAGAGTCTATGGCATGGCACCGAGGCAGCGAGATAAAGCCCTGAGTGACCTTCAAGTCAAACAGGGAGCCGAGATCGCTGATAATACCCTATAGGAAGGGAAAAGTCCAGAGTCTGAGAAGCCTCCGAGATAGGCTTTAAGTATTTACCTCCAAATAGTTAAAAACTCCAGCCTGAGACTTGGCTCGGGGTCCCCAGGAAGAGGCTGGGAGGATGCCTGACTTTTCCAGCTCTTCCCCCTGCCCCTGGCCGTCATCCTGCCCCTTGGCAGGGCACCACCCGCACCGTGCCCACCAGGCGATGCCGGTGCCCCTCTTTGTGAGCGGTTCTGAGCTGCCCCTCGCAGCCAGCCCCACCGTTCCCTTCCCCAGCAGAGGGGCAGGACCCGGGCAGCGTCCCCAACGCTGTCATTAAGCTGTTAAGGAGGCATTGAGGGCTCCAGACAGCGCCACACACGGTGCAAGGGCAGTTCAAATCCCAGCACGCGCAGCCACGGACGGGGTCAGCACCTCTCGGAGGACCCGGTGGTGCTTTGGGGGCTGCAAGCCTGCCACGCAGCTTGTAGGGCCCCAAATGCCACCGGGTCTGACGGACCCCATCACAGGGGGTGGCTGAGCTCCATCCCAGCCCGCTGCTCCAAAAGCAGCCCACAAAACCCCTGCGCAGCCCTCGCCGTGCCCACCTCCTCCTCCTCCTCGGCGAGGCCGATGCGCACCAGCGCCGGCCGCCAGCAAATCCCCGCGGCCGAGCCCTCCTGACCCCTCCGTGGCCATCACTCCTGCCCGGCTCAAAAGCCCCTCCAAATGGGCTGTCATCGGCCCTATAGCCGCGGCCGGCTCCTGCTGGCCGAAGCTCGGCTGGGAAAATAAAGGTTTGGGCTTAACGGCCCCGCAGCCCCGAGATAAATGCCCGCGGTTACAATAATTGCTGTCCCCTAATAGAAGAAAACAAAGGCTCTCGCGGGGTGCCTGCATGCGCGCTGGCAGGACGGGGGCACATCAAAGGCAGCGGGGTTCGTTCAAAGCCCCGGCTTAATTGTCAATTAAGCATGCACGGGGGGGACAACGCCATGACAACGCGGGGCTGCATGCTGGTGCGGTATTGTAAAGCCCGGCGGCCGACACAGAAAACAGCTGATTTTGCTGACAATGTGCTTGTAGGGCACCTTGTAAGCAATCAGCCGGTGACAGGAGGGCAAACGTCCGCCCGGTCCCGCCATTGTGCGGGGCATTCCTGGGGCAGGGTCACACCGTGGTCACCGCGGGGAGAGCTGCGCCGCGAGCAGGGCTGCGGCCGCTGCCGCCAGCGGGGCAGGTGGGATGTGGGGTGCTCTGCGCCCCGAGGGCGTCCCCACACGTGGAGCCTGCCCGGGGCTCCCACGGCACCTAGGACAGTCCCATCCCCAGCTCTCAGCACCCTCTCCCCATGCCTATTTCTTTTAATTCTGCCTCCTGGTGAGGCTGGGGGCTCGCAGTGAGCCAGGCGGGGATGTCTCCGAGAGGGGGCCGGTTTTCGGCTCCCCAGCCGGGCTGTGCAGGTGCCGCCCTGAGACGGGGTCCGGGCTGTTTGGGGCGCATCGCCCCCAGCCCCACGGCCCCGTGTTGACCCCTCGCCGCCCGCCACAAAGCCCTTGTTTGCCGGGGCTGGCGGCTTTGGAGTGCAGATTGCAGGTAGCGGCACAATGGGGATTGTTCTCCCAACAATGCCCCTTGCCCCACGCTGTGGCTGCCGCCGGGCCCTCCCTGATTACCCTCCCGGCTCTGCCCGGGGCGTTATCTCCTGCTTAAATCCCCCAGGCCATGCACACCAGGGGCAGAGGGGAAGCCAGGCAGCAGGTCTTGGTGCAGCCCCCAGCCCGCAGCCACTTGTGCCATTAGGGTGGCCCCCAGGGCAAGCCCTGTGCCCCCCGGGCAGCTTTCCTCCCCCGGCACCACGTCCCCCTGCCCTCCACGTCAGGCGGCAGCAGCATCCCCGCCCCTGCCCAGCCCAGCCCAGCCCGTGCAGGGACGCCACCGAATTGAGGCAGCCAAGCAAACGCCCATCTGTCCTCGGCGGCACGGAAATCCAGCCCTCGCCACATGGCTCACCCAGCCATCGTGCTACAGGGACGGCGCTCGCTCCTCTCTGCGCCCATCGAGGCTGGAGAGGGACCGGGATGTCCCCGTACCCGGGTGCTGAGCCCACAGCCACACAGCTGATGTGTCTGTGCCCGGTTTGCCAACTGGGAAACTGCACCAAGAGCTCAGCTGCATCGCTGCCCCTTGGCCAACGTGGGCAGCACGGATCATCCTCCCTCCGAGGCCATCACCGCCTTGGCCAGGCACTGCCCCAAGGGTCCAGCGCCCGTTTCTCCAGCAGAAACGGGGAACAGCTCAGCGACTGCTCAACGCCACCACCGCGGGCTTACCTGGCATCTTGCTGGGGGGCGAGGCGCTGGGCTGGTTGTGGTGGGGGGAGCCGTGGGACAGCAGCAGGTTCATGCTGTGCGGGGGCTGGCCCGAGCTGTAGGCGTCCATGGCCAGCTTCTGGCGGAAAGCCTCCTCCTTCCGCCGGTTGGCGAACCAGTTGTAGACGCGCACCTCCGTCACCAGGTTGGAGCCGAGCCCGTGCGCCTTGGAGGGAGACACCCCTCGCTGCAGACACTCGGCCCTGCGCGTGCAAGGGGACACGTTGGAACAAGGGTGCTGCTGGGGAACCCCCCGGATGCACAGGGGGCCTCGGGTGGATGGGTGAATTTGGGGGTGTTTGAGCCCTTCCTCAATGCCTGCCCGCTCTTCCCCGCTGCATCCATGCCACAAAAGCCACCCCACCTCCCTCCGACCTTGCGGCATCCCCGCGGCGTCCCTGGCCACAGCAGGGAGCTTGCTCAGGTCCGCACGCTGCCCAGGGGGGCAAAGCAAGGCGAGAACAGGGCTGGAGGCTCAGCGATGCCGTGACCCGAGCCGGCAGCCGGGGCTGCTGAGGGTTTGCGAGCCGTGAGCCCGGCACCGCGCGTGGTTTTTGGAGGAGAGGCTGCAGGGCGGCAGAGGGAGCGTCGGGCGGCGCGGGGCGGCCGTTACCTGTTGCACTCCTCCACCAGCGCCTCTCGCTCCTCCTTGCTGGGGTTCTTTTGGCGGTCGTAGGCTTGGTACAAGATTTGCTGGGAGGCCGGCCCCCACTTGAAGCGATTGCGGCGCATCTTCTTGCTGGGGGTTTCGGAGCAGGCGTCGTCGAGCTGGCCAGCCCCCTGGTTCTGCTGATTGAACTCTGGAAAGAGAAACAGCAGCTGATCCTGACTGCTTTTGTCTGTCCTATTTCCACAACCCTGGACTGTCTGGTTGAACTCTGAAAGAGAAAGGAGCAGACGTGACCCGGCCTGTAGCCGCCGCTCAGAGTCACCGTCACGCGCGGCGGCAGCCCCCAGACCCCCCCCGGACCCCCGCCTGCCACCCCCAGACCCCGGCCCCGGAGTTTTTTGGTGCCGGCTCGGGGCACCCCGGCACCAGCCGCGCACGCAGGCAGGGGCAGCGGGGTTATGACCGACCCCGATGGGTGTTTAATGTGGAGGCATGCACAGGGCATGCATATTCATGGTGGGGCTCTGCTGGCCCCTGCTTGTTCCAGGAGGAATTTTGCAAGCCAGGAGCCAGGCAGGGCATGTCGAAGCCCCCCAAAATGAGTTCTCGGCCGCCGCAGAGCCCCCTCCTCGCATGCTCACCCTACCCCTGGCTCAGAGAGCCGGGGGCTCAGCCCCGCGCCCCCGAGGTGTGCGCCAGGGGTGACCTTCCCCGCGCCCAGCCGGGCACTTGTCACCGTGGCAGTAAAGGGAGATTAATGGCAGGTTTTTATTATCCTCAGGTTTGCAGGGGAATTCTCCCTCTTTTTGTAATGGCTTTTGCCCTTGTGACAACAGAGTCCCAGACTGGAGCGGGCTCTGTTGGCTTTCACATCTCCAGGTGCGCTTTCAAAGCGGCAGCGCTCGGTGCTAAAACCTTTTCTGTGCTTTTTTTTTTTTTGCTGCTTTCTGCATCCTTTTGGGGAGTGGGGCTGGCGGAGGGGCTCCACCACATCGGACAGGGCTCAGCACATCGCCAGCCCCTCTGCCACTGCTCCCTGCACGAGCCAGACCCCGGGGAATTAAGGAGCCCTGCTCTGGGTGCTCGGTCAAATCGGGCTGTTTTAAGTAACTCCGACCACCCGAGACCATGCTGCAGGCACAAATAATTTATGTTTGGTTTTTTTTCATTCCTCTCTCTTTACTTTTTTGACAAGAAGTTGCAGAAAACGAGCACACTGGAGAAGCACAGAGAGGAAAAGGGGGCAGAGGTGGGAAAAGGATCTACTGGTGTGCGACTGGTAATCGCTTTCCCAGCTCTGAGAACACAGACATACAGAAACCGAGATGTCCTGAGGGGCTTGGGGCACCAAGCACAGTGTCACTGCAAACAAGAGGGGCTCACACCCACTTTTCCTACAGCCAAAATTGATTTATCTCAGTAAAACGTGCTGGGGAGGACCTGGCGAGGGGGGAGCCCAGGGCTGCCCTCGCCCGGCACCGGGGAGCCCCCCGCCCCGCAGCGCTCACCCCAGCCCTGTCCCCGCCGGGTACTTACGCCGCAGGATCTCCCGCTGCTTGCGGACGTACCACGTGTAGAGGGCGGCCCTCTTCTGCGTCTTCATGGGGGTGCCCTTGTTGAGGTGCTGCGAGAGGTGCGACTGGTTGAGGCCGGTGACGTCCACCACCTCCCGCTGCGGGATGTTGTGCTGCTGCATGTAGCCCTTGATCATCTTCGCCGCCCGCCACGGGTCCTCGCTGCGGGGCGGAGGAAACAAAGGGTTAATCTCGCCCCGTATTCGCTTTTGCCTGCGATGGATCCCTGTTATTGTCATCGGAAACCCACTGTTATTGGTGGTAGACGAGCCTTCTTGCTGCCTGCCCTGGACTGAATCCTGTTTTGGGAGGGCACAAAATCCCACGGCCGTGTCCTTCGGGGGAGGCAGGGGCTGGTGTGTGGCCATGGCACCCGCTGGCCTCCATCCCCCCCGGGCTGAGGAGCACAAAGCCAAAGCCAGGGAGCAAACCCAGGTGGGCCCCAGGATGGAAAACCCTAACCAAGTAATTTTAAGTCAGTCTCGAATATTGTTAAACACTTGAATTTGGATCCCTGGCAGGATCCAGTTGCAAAATGGCTCTTCCCTAAATCTGCGTTGCTTTGGTGTCCTTGTGCTAGCTGGCACCAGCTTAGGGATCTAACAAAATTACGGCCCAAAATAAAAATGCCGCATGCGTTCGTTCAGCTCCGATGAAAACAAGATGCAAACAGACCAACACCCGCACCGAGAGCCCTGGGTTTCGGACCCCCGGGCTTGTTCTGCAGTACTCGAGGACGCTGGGCTAAAAGGAAGTGCTCTAACACTGAAAAACCCGTGTGGAACCTAAACCTGGTCACAGTCCTGCACTCAAATAATGAGATATTCTAATGCTGTACTTGGAATAACCGTCCAAATGCTTTTCCAATTCATTAGTTATTTTGGATCCTTCAACTTGTCAAGGGGAAAAAACCCAACGAGTAGATTTCTTACTTTTTGTCCTGAACGCGGCACGAAAACAAAGCTGTTTGGACCCAAAGCAAAAGCACCCAACTGCAAGCAGCCCGCTGGGCGGAGGGGCGCTCCGCCGGCTCCCCAGCCCTGGGGCAGGAGGGCACGGACAGTTTTGGAGGACGTTCCCGTGCCCAAAGCCCACCGACCTGCTGAGCGCAGCGGGCTCGGGCTGCGGCACCTCTCATTCTGGTGCCTCCAGTGGCTTTTTCACTCGGAGGAGGACTTGGAGACCCTTCTCCTTCCTGCACACACGGTGTCCTCCGTACGGCCCCGGCTGCATTGTGGACCCGCAGAGCTGTACGTGCACTCAGGCACACGCTTGCTCCACCAGCCCGAAGCCCCGACCAGGTTACGCACCGCGCAAACCCCGCTGCCGTCCCCAAAGCTGAGCACAACACAGGACAGGGCCACCGGCTCCGCAGCCTCTGCCCAGCACCTCGGCCACACGGCAGAGGTGGGCAGCAGCTTGGCTGCAGGTTTTGCAGCGAGCACAAACCCCAAGTGATGCTGCAAACAGCTCGGCACCGAGCAGCAATGCCCTCAGTGGGTTCCCCAGGCACAGGCATCACCCAGGTGGGCACAGGGGTCTGCACAACGCAGCCCGTGGGCCCTTCCCACGTTAAATTACCCACATAGACACCACCAAAGCAGCACGGAGACAGGGCAGCATGGTGTTTTGGGGCTGCCAGGCCCTCAGGCTCTCCCAGGACACGCAGGAGCCGACGGGGCACAAGGAGAAATCCTCTCACCGCGGGTCTCCTGCGGGCGCTCGGCCCCACTCCCGGCAGGGAGTGAAGCAGGACGCAAGCCGAGGGGCTGCATGCGGGCTTCTCTCCCCAGCAGCTCATAATGCCCACCTGACCCTACTAATTACTGGTTACTAATAAGTTAATGGGACAGGGCTCGTCACCCTTTCACCTAGCAGGCTGACCCACACCTGAACCAAGGGCACCGCTTGTACAGAGCTAAATCCCGAGCCAGCGCAACAGAGCGCACCATGGAAACAGAAAGCGAGGGACTTTGGGTTACAGGAGTGACTTCTGAATTGGAATAAAATTTGGCAACATTTTGGTCAAAATTAAAAAAAAAAAGTGAGCATTAGAAAAAAGTCCGCAAATTTCCTTTCGTTTTCCAGCTCCATGAAGGGCTTCCCTTTGGTGTTTCTCGTGTGTTTCACACCTACGCTTTCAAAACAATCATTCAGCTCTTAATTTCTGAGCAACGTTTTTCTTTACAAATCAATTTGACCGTATTCAAAAGGGTTAAACAACCTGAAACCAAACCCAAACATTTTGTTTCATGTTAAACAAAATGTTTGGACTTGACCCAAAATGAAACGTTCGAGTGTTTGTTTGCCTCTTTTCCTTTTTTTTGGGGGGGTGGGGGGGTTAACCTAAAAAGGCAGAGAGGAAAACATTTTGATTCAACACAACCCCTTTTTTTTTTTTTTTTTTGTGGTTCTGTCACCAAAGTGAAAAACTCATTAATTGCCTAATCTTCATCAGGGCTTTACATGCAGGAAAAACAACAGCGACCCAGAAGCGCTTGGTAATACTGGTGAAGCAGTTCGTAGCCCTCAGCCCTTCTCCACCCTGCGCTGCCCCTGGCATCGAGGAGAGGTTTTTTTTTTTCTTTTCCTGCCCAGAATTAACCAGGACGAAGCCCGGCTGCGAACGCCGACCCAGAGCAGGCACTTCCCAGCCCAGCCTCGTGCCCGTCCCTCTCCCCGGGACCCCCCACCCGCTTGCCCTCTTTGTCAGCCTTGAAAACAGGTAAATACACTCAACATCCTCGGAGAAATATGCCAAGAATTTATACACATGGATTATAAACCCGGCTCCCTACATCGGTGATCTATCTAATCTGCATCTCCCTGTGCACACAGCGCGGAGCAGAGCTCGGAGGCGGAGGGCTCCACGGCCGCCCCTTCCCCTCTGCCCCGGGCACATTTTGGAGAGGGTTTTGGTCTCCCCACCTGGGGAGCTCCCCCATGGCACCGTCCCCATGGGATGTGGGCGCTGCAGTGATCCATCGCTTGTCCCATGCCCCCAGCAGGGCCGCTGGAGCCTGGCCGGGAGGGAGCCGTGGGGCGTCTCGCCCCGGAGCCGTGCTCTGCAGCACCGGCACCACTCTCCAGGCTCTGCGAGGAGCCGGGCTCGGCGCTGCCCTCGGTGCCGCGCTGCCCCAGCACAGAGCTGAGGCCATTCGGGCCCCCTGAACGGGCTGTAGGGACGCCCAAGTGAACGTGGTGCAGGTGGGCAGCCAAGCCCGGGGCATGCTGCCGTCCCCAAAACGAGCCCTGGGGCTGAGCACCCCCGGGGGCACGGGAACAGCCGGTAACCGAGCCAAACCCAGGGCCAGGAGGCTGGGGCTGCGGGGTGGCAGCAGAGCGGGGTTTCGCCCCAGTGTGGGGCTGAAACCGATGGCTCCCGACGCCTCTACCTTGGCTGCCTCTCCAAGTACAAAGGGCCCTCTTAGAGCAAACACAAGCTCTTTGCAAAAGGCTCCTCAGGGACATGTGCCTGCTCTTGTTTGCACCAAAGGCAAACTTTGCACAGGAACACCTGTGGGAGAGCAGCGACGCGGGGCAGAGCCCTCCCTGCGCCCCCGGTGCCACCCGGGCACCCCGGGGCTGGGCACGGCAGCAGGCAGAGGGGAACTGGGGACAGGCAGAGCACCCGGTGGCACACAGGAGGAGTGGGTGGGTTCCCCAGGTGAGTGGGTGGCCCACCGAACAGGCATGCAATGCTGTGCCCCTCAGCACCCTGTGAGGCCAAGTGGAGCCCTGGCACGGGTGCCACCACCCAGCCCCGTTCCCAAAAAGCTGGGGGTTGCCCAGCCTTGCACCAGGGCAGGCCTGGAGCCAAGCACGGCACCCATGGCACCTCCAGCACCCACCGCGGCGCTGGCTCCATCCCGGCCCCTACTGTGACACTGGGGCATTGGGGCCTGGCGGGGGGCACACGGCGGCACAGCCCCCCAGGGGGACAGGCTCAACGCGGCCCGTCGGGACCCCTGGAGACGGGAGGGACCCGGGGACGGCCCCGCGGGGCTCCCAGCTCGGTTCCACCGGCCCCGGGTGCGCAGAGGGGGCAGCCCCGAGCGGCACGGCCCCGCTGATCCCCTCCGGCACGCTCCCTGCCCGCTTCCCCACGGGCCCGGGGCAGCTCCGCTGTGCCCCGACGGCTCGGCACGGCTCGGCACGGCTCGGCACGGCACGGCACGGCTCGGCACGGCACGGCACGGCTCGGCACGGCTCGGCACGGAACGGCACGGCTCGGCACGGCTCGGCACGGCACGGCTCGGCACGGCTCGGCTCGGTTGGGCTCGGCTCGGTTGGGCTCGGCACGGCTCGGCTCGGTTGGGCTCGGCCCGGAGCCGCATCCCCGAGCCGTGCCGGGTCGGAAGCGGAGCGGCCGCGTTTGGGGGTTTCCTCCTTCCCCCTCCCCGCCTGGTTTACAACTCGGGCAATGAATAACCCGCCTCTCCGCTGGCCCTAATCGCGGCCCTTTGTGTATCTTTCTGTTGATGATTTATAGAAATAAATTAATAACGCCCCGGGCTCCACGTGCTGCAGTTTATGTTTCATCTCCCGGCGCGGACGGAGGACGGAGCCGGCGGCGGGGGCGGCCGCGACCACCCGACGGCATCCCCGGGATGTCCCCGCGGTGTCCCCGCCGTGTCCCCGCGATGTCCCCGCGCTGTCCCCGCCGTGCCCCCGCCCTGCCCGCCCCCCGGCGGTACCTGATCATCCTGTCCACCTCCGCCCGCTGCTCCACGGCCTCCTCGGTGTTGAGCGCCTGCAGCTCGCGGAGGATCTGCGGCGTGTCGAAGTCGTCGCCGTCCTCCGAGCCCTCGTCGCCGGACAGCTTGCCCTTGCCGTGCCCGTTGGCGAGCGGCGGGTAGGCGGCTTTGCCGTCGGGCGGCCCGCCGGGGGACAGCGGCAGGCTCTCCAGCTTGACGCCGAAGCCGGCGGCGGGCACCATGTCCTCCAGGGCTCGGATCAGCCCCTCCTTGGTGGCCCCGGAGCTGAGCAGGGCGCCCAGGAGCTCCCGCTGCAGGGCGCTCAGCTGGGACACCATGGTCCCGGGCGCCCGCCGCGCTCTCCCCGCGTTCGGCCCGGCCCGGCCCGGCCCGGCCCGGCCCGGCCCGGCTGCCCCCGGCACCTGCCGCTCCTCCGCGCTCCGCTCCGCCCCGGCCGCCCTCTACCAAGCCATGCCGGCCTCCATTAGGCAATATACCTTATGCAAATCAGCGCCGGGAGGCCTCTCCTCCGGCAGCCGCGGGGGCGGCCGCCGCCCGGACCCCGCGTCCCCGCCCGCCCGTCGCGGCCCGGCCCCCGCCCGCCCGGCTCGGCTCGGCTCGGCCCGGCCCTTATCGGCAGCGCTGGGGCGGACTTTGCCCGAAGCCGACTGGAGGCCCCGGAGGAGCGGAGCGGCGAGGCCGGGGAGGCCGCGGAGAGGGCGGCGGAGCGGGCCCGGGGAGCCCCGACGGCGCGGCCGGCAGCGGGAGGGTCGGAGCCCTGCCGGCCGTCGGGGCGCTGAGCCCCGTGCCCGCCGTCGGGGCGGCCCCGACAGCCTCGGACGCGCTCCGCAACGCCCCGACGGCGGCCCCGGCTCCCCTCCGTCCTCGCCCGGGGCTCAGCTCCCCCCCCACCCCCGCTCCCCCAGGCTGCAGGACCCCAGGGCTCTCCGCCGCCCGGGGGTCCCGTCGGAGTCCCGCCGGTCAGCCCGACACGCCGCCCTTCAGATGGGGTTTTTTGGGGGGTCCGCGGCGGGTTAGCAACGGGGCAGTGCGGGAACGGGGTGCTTGGGGACACGAAGCCCCCACGGAGCCCTGAGAGCCACGGGGGGGCAGGGGGCAGGTCTGGAAGCAGGCAGAGGGAGAAAACCAAACTCCGGGACCTGAGTGCAAAGTGTTTTTCCTTACATTGTGAACACACAAAGTGCCAAAAGCTCAACAAGTTCATCTAACCCAAAGCAGAGGGAGGGCAGGAGAGGCACCACCACA
The DNA here is from genome assembly GCA_011075105.1 of Heteronetta atricapilla. Classification (NCBI taxonomy): domain Eukaryota; kingdom Metazoa; phylum Chordata; class Aves; order Anseriformes; family Anatidae; genus Heteronetta; species Heteronetta atricapilla. The sequence goes on from CM021749.1 coordinate 10,158,651, forward strand.
CCACCAAGCGTGATGTGCTGGGCTCTGGGACCCCGCAGGGAGGGCCAGGCAATGTCCCACACCTCCGCACGTCACCCCCAGCCCCACCAAAGTGCTGTCAGCCTGGTCCCCCAGCTCGGGCTTGGCTGGGACCTGGAGGTGAGCCCCTGCAGAGGACGAGGGCTCCAATCCCACCATTTCCAGCCCTGATTCAGACTTTTGCAGGGTGTCCAAAGCTGTAGCTGCCCGCTCACATCAAGGGCTCCAGGAGTCCCAGAAAGCCCTGGCAGCCCCCAAGCCCCATCCATAGCTGGGGTCTCTGCCCCCACGGATATCCACCAGGAAAATCACAGAATCACAGATGCCTCGGGAACCATCAGGCTCCCAGCAGAGACAGGAGGAGGGAGAGGAGAAGTCCCACAGCCGGGAACATGCTGTGCCCACGTGCAGGAGCGTGCATGTTAGGATCTGTGTTGGTGCATCAGGGGACGAGGCCATGGGGCAGTTTTGGCCCCAGAGGAGCAGGAGCAGCCTGGGGCTGGGAGTCAGGGGCCAGGAGGGCAGCGCAGCACCTTGGCAGCCAAGGGCCGGGGGCAGCAGGGCTTTGGGTTGAAAGTGTCCCCAAATGGAGAAGGAAAAACCTCCCTGCGTGCCTGGGAGGCGGCTGGCAGACGGACATGCCATGGCTCTGCGGAGTTTCTCCGCAGGCTCGCAGCACGCTGAGCACGGCTATGGAAGGGAAAGACTGGACCCCCCCTCCCCCAAAAAAATACAAAAGAAAAAGAAAAAGAAAAAAGAAAAAAGCCCTGTCCCAGCTCCAGCTCCAGCCTGGAGCCCAAGCCTGGCTGAGCACCTTCCCCGCCCCTGCCTGGTGCTGCTCCCACCTGCTTGGGGCTGCGGGAGGTGAGGGCAGCACCTCCGTGCCCGTCCTGGCTGCTTTGAGCCTGCACCCAGGTCAGGCTCCTGGGCTCGCTGGGTCCCAGCACCTTGGCACCTTCCCGGTGCCAGCCCTGCTCAGGGCGGCTCCGAGGGGCTCAGCACCCGGCTGCGGGAGCCTCCCTGGTTCTGCAGGGAGCAGGGGACTGGGAGACTGACCCCACTCAGCCCCTGATGTACCCTCCAGATCTCTCATCCCGGGCTCTCATCACCAGGATTTGGGCTTAGACCCGGTGCCCCTTGGGCTGCCCCAGCCAAAGGCTCGGCGGAGGCGCCGTGCTGAGCACCCAGGGCCGTGCCCACCTGCCCACGACCCCGACCCGGCCTGGGAACAGCCTGGCTCAGGCTCCGGGAAGGTCCCCTCATCTCTTTCAAGTGGGCCAGTGAGCTTTGACTTGGTCTTTGCACAGCTTCATGGCATCGCATGATAATAATGTTCTGTCACAGTGGGTGCCCTGGACCTTGTCCTATTTCCACACATTTGGAGGCACCTGGCTAATGAAGTGGATATTGTTTTCTGGTCCATCTCTCTCACCCTATTGCTCTTCCCCCTTCCTCCACGCCCAGCTCCTCCGAGCGGTGTCAGGAGCCTTGCTGCAATCGGCCCGTTCCCATCGTTGTCCGGCACAGCTCATTAACTCCTCTCAGCAGAAGATCGTGGTCATTACGGCTCGGGGGGCCGGCGGGCGCCCCGCGGGGCTGGGAGCACATAGTTTCCCAGCCAGGGGAAGGCACCGGCCCGGTGTGAGCATCACCCCGAGCTCTCACGTGGAGCTGACCGGGGCTGGGAACAGAGGAGAGCTCTCCCCGCTGCAGCCTGGCTCTGTGGCCGCCTCTACGCCGTCCTGCACACATTTTTTCAAGCTGGACACGCCGCTCAGTGCCCATGAGCCCAGCGAGCCCCCTGAAACCACCCGCTCTGCAGCCAGCCTGTGTGCCGCGGGAGGGTCTGGGTGTCCTGGGGGGGATGGCAGCCTCACCACCCATTCCCCCAACATTTGCAGCACCACCGAGGCTCCCAGTCCGGATCCTGAAGCCCCACGGGGTCGGGCATGGGCAGGGCTGTGGCACAGGGGACTTTGCTCCCGGCACCCTGTGACCGCATCTCAAGGCTGCGTCGGGCAGGGGGACCAGCCGTGCCATGCTGGGGGCCCCCCTGGCACGGCCCCACGCCCACCCTCACACCCTGGGGACGTGGGAGCTGTGTCCCCGGGATCGTCCTCGGTCCCCAGCGCCGCCGGGCGGGGATTTCTCCCGTGCCGACACGACGGGCGAGCCGGGCGCAGCGCCGTGACTCACGGGGCGCCGGGGGAATTCTGCCATGGACGCGCTTACGCATTTTGTGTATGCCTCTCATTTTTTCTTCCAGTTTCATTTAACGCCTGAGCGCGTGCAGACACACCGCCTCTGACCTCGTGGGCAGTGGGCAAAAGAGTTCCCACCAAAACAAGGCCATTAAAGTCCCCTCGCTGATATTTTTTCTCCTCTGCCCCCACTTGCGCCGAGATTTTCGCATTCCCTGCCTGCCTCCGCCTCCCCCACAGCGAGGGTGACGTAATGTTTTGTAGCCTTCTCCCATCCCCACCTTTATTAAATATGACCCGCGTTTGATCCCCGCGCAGCGGCGAGGGGAAGCTGTGGTTTCGGGAGGGCTCAGACATGAAAGGCAGAGCTGTGCGCCCTGCCCGGCGCTGGGCAGCGCGGCCGCCAGCGCTCGCTCCCGGCCCGGTGTTTGCAGCCCTGTGCGCGGCCAGCAGAGAGGTGCAAAGGTGGTGACAGCCACTGGGACGGTGGCACAGGCACTGCTGCCAGCCTGCAAGGGGCACCCAGGGCTGCTGGTGCTTTGGGTTGGACAGTAAATGTGCTTGCTCCCCGTCTTCTCCCTCCCAGGTGGCCGATGAAGCCACGTGTGGGCTCCCGCTTCCCTTTTGGGAAGGGTGCTCAGCCGGAGGGGTCTGGTGGGTGCCCCAGCTCCGCACTGAGCCCTGCCCGCTGTCCTCAACCCCATCCCTGTCCCCTGTCACAGCCTGGCCACCAGCTGCATGCTTGTGGTCCCCAGGACAGAGCAAACCCTGGTGCCACCGACCAGATGAGGGGAGCGGACGTGGCCGAGGGGGTGCTGAGCCAGGCGCCAGCTCAAGCGCGCAGAAACCCTCCTGGTGCCACCCACGCACGCCCCGCTCCAAGCAGGGTCAGGGACCTGCAACCAACCCTCCCCTGCCTGGGTTTGGCTTCCACCACGGCTTTGCCTCTCCCAAGGGGAGCACTGGGGCAGGACCGAGGGCTGGGGGACCACCACAGGCTGCTCCCTGCCCCGCTGCCCTCGGCCTTTTGGCGCTGGAGCTGCAGGGACAGGGTTGGCAAGACCCCAGGGTGTGCCCATGGGGGGCATCTCCTCCATCCCCCAGCCCCACAGCCCTGAACTGGAAGCCGTGCAGGTGCTTCACAGCGGGGACCCCCCCCTGCCACAGTGGAGAGGTGTCGAGGCACGAACAGGGGACGCGGTGACAGCAGGGCCACGGCCGCGTGTGCGAGCCCGCGGGCACGGGGAGGTGCCGGAGGGGTGGGCAGGGGGACAGCCGGCAGCAGCGTTTGTCTGCACTCCGATAATTAATGCTTCTCCCTTACACTTTGCAAATAACTCGCGACTCTCTTTGTCTAGTGATAAATGGGCCCCTTTGAAGTTCTCCTTTCTCAAAAGCAAAGCAAAGAAACACTTTCATAATCCAGCTTCGCCCCCCTGTCCTCCGCAGGGGCTTTGGTGCTCTCAGGGGGGCACAGCGGCGCTGCCAGCCCCTCGCAGGCAGCCGTGTCCCCCCCCCCGGCACTGCTCGGCATCCCCCTGTGCTGAGCCATGCTCCCAGCCTGGCCACGTGTCCCCTGCCCTCTCCCGGGGTCCCCGGGGCTGGGACCCCCATTTTTGGAGCCCAGGGGCTTCCCACAGGCTCCCTAAGGCTCGAGCTGGAGGTGGGCGCCGCAGCTGAGCACCCCCGGGGGAGCGGGGACCCTCGGTGGTACGGGTGGGTGCGAACGTGACCGAGCACCCATCCCAAACTACACTCGTGTCCCCTGCAGCTCCCAGCCCACACTCGGGTTATGCTTCACTGGTACAGCAAAACAAGTTCTGCGGGGCTATAAAAAGACATTGAAACCGGGGCGAGCTAGGAGAGCTCGGAGCAGTGCAAATGAAATCAGTGCCAGAGCCCTTGCATATTGTCACCGGGCTTACGTGTCACAGCAAACAATGCTATCTCCCGAGGAATCGCGGCACAAAGAACACCACAACAGCGGCCCAAACCCCAAACAGGGGGTCACGAGGCTGAGCCCATGTACGAGAGGCTCCCCAAGAGGAGCCCTGGCCCCGAGCGCGGCCGAGCCGCCCCGTGGTGCGTGGCACAGCCCGGCCCCACCATCGCGGCAGGGTCCCGAGACCCCGGGGCCGGGCAGGGAGGCATCCTTGCTTCCCAAAGCGCTGTCTCCCCACGCGGGGCACACATTTTGAGCATGCCATTCTGCTTTGTTGATCAGCCCCCCTCGTCCGCTGCCTTTTTATTAATTTTAAGACAAAGGGGAGGTAAGCGAGCTGGAACCAGCGCGGGAGGAGGGGTTGTTTGCTGGGAAAACAAAAGCAGCGGCGCGCCGTGCCTCCGCCGGGGGATGCTGGAGGAGCACCGAGGGTCTCCCAGCCCCAGCCCCGGTACCTGGGTGCCCCTGAGCCCCCCAGCTGTGCCACCACCGTGTCACCAGCCCCTTGGCACACGCCAGTGGTGCCCCTTTGGGCGGGCAGGTGCCCTGGGATGAGGATGAGCGTGGCCACAGTGGAAAAAGGAAAATAAACCCCAGCGGCCCGTGGGCAGTGAGGTGAAGTGCAAGCAAACCCCTTCGGACTCTTGCTCACAGGACACTGCGGACACTTCGGACACTGCAGCAGGCCTCCGAGGGGGGTCCCAGCCCGGCCACACACCGAGCCCACCCGGGACACTTTTCTCCCCAGGACGGGGGCGGCCCCGGACCCCCATCGGGGTCTGTGCCGGGCCGTGGGGGAGAGGGGAGGGCAAAAATCAAAAGAAAATTGCAGCGGTCAATGGCGCGGAACCGCGGCGGCCTCGGCGGCTGCAGCGTGACTTTGATTCCCCTATCATAACCCCGAATTAAAAATTCAGGCAATTACTTGCATGGCTTCCCTCCGATTAGGCTGGGCCTCGCGTTCATTAATGCGGGCGCACAGAGAAAAGCCATTAGGGCCGGCGGAGGGGAATGTTTCTCTGAGAACAGTTCCGCTTCAGGAAGAAGCCCGGCGAAAGCTGAATTTCACACATTTCACAGGCCGCCCAAGCAAGGCCGGCCCCGTGGGGTCCCTGAAAGCCGCCTTTGTCCAAGGGCCCGGGGCCGGGGCTCGGCGCTGGGAGGGTCCGGGGCGCACCGGGGCAGGTGGCGAGCGATGGCACCGTCCTGGGGCCGATGGCAGCGGCCTCCCAGCGCTTGGCATCGCCGCCGGGCCTGGTGCTGACCCCTGAGTCACCGCGATGTTTCCGGCAGCACCGTGCCGGGCTCCCCGCGGTATTTACCCAGCCCAGCCTCGCCGGGGACACGGCACCGGGCGGCCGCACGCGGCACCGGGGCAGCGGCTGTGGAGAGCAGCGTCTCATGTGAGCCCGTCCCCGGTTTCATGCGGCCCGGGCCAACGCTCAAGCAAGATGCGGCAAGTTTCCCACCCAGCGAGCCTGTTTTTATGAGCAAATTTCACATTTCGCATAGTTTTCTCTCCCTCCTCGCGGTGCAAACGTTTCTCCTGCCCCCGAGGGAGCCGGCGGCGGGGAGCAGGCCCCGGGTTCCTTGGTCGGTCCCGGCCCCCTGTGGCCTCTCCGTGTGTCCTCCCCCCCGGTGCCTCTGCCCCCACAGAACCCCCACCTGGCACAGACACCGTGCCAGCGCACCCGGCGTGCTGGCGCTTCGCCGCTGGGCCATCGCGGAAATCTGCGGGACTGAAAAAATGCCAGCACGTCTAGACTGAAATACCAGACTGGGCTCCCGGGGAGCTGCAGGACCCCCCAGGAGCCGCAGGACCCCCCAGGGCTACCGGTGAGCAGGGGCGGCACGGGGAGACGTGGCCTTGGTTCCCCGGGGATCTCCGAGCCCCTTGTCCCTGCCAGCCCCTGCCTGGTGCTGCCCGTGCCCGGGGTCCCGGCTGCCTCGGGGTCTCCTCCTGCTGGGGGCCATCCATCAGCAGCGACCCCGGGGCCGCCCCAAGGAGGACTGACAGAGGTTGCAGCAGGGCAGAGAGGGAGAGAAGGAAAAACAGACAGGATAAAAATCACCGAATTAGCGGGTCCCGGGGAGGGACGGCCTGTGAGATAGCACGGAGCCATTTTTTACGGTAGAGACAGCGGGCGTGAACCGAGGATCAGCCTCTTCCCTCCGACCCCGCCACTGGAAGTCACCCCTGCCTCCGGTGCGCACCGTGCCGCTACCACAGCCCCCGTGCCCCACCGTGCTTGGCACTGCCGCTGAGACCCCACCGCCCTCGAACCACGGACCGATGGAGGGGACGAGAGCCCCCCTTCCCCTTGCCGGGAGAGGAGCAGCAAGGCCGCGGGCAGCCGTCCTGCTCTCAGCCCCGGAGGTTCACGGCACACCCCCGTTCCCCAGGGGCATCCTGGTGGCTCCCCGCAGCGGGTGCCTGGCGGGTGCCTTCCTGCTGCCCCGTGCTTGTGATCCCCGGGGTCCCGGCGATAAGGATCTGCCCCACCCCGGGGTTTTACACAGGGAGAAGAAAGGTTCGCTTTATTACACCGAGGAAAACGCCTGCACCCTCGCGCCGGCCCCGCTTGGATCGTGGTGTGCCCAGCGTGGGCCCCAGCGGGAACCTCTGGGGGGGTCACGGGGCAAGCAGCACCCGCACCCTGCGAGGGGTCCTGCACCCCACAAAGGGGATCGCCACACACAGCCACGTGCCCTGTAAGTGGGAACCCTGCACCCCACGCACCCTGCAAGGGGGGCACCCCATGCACCCCAAGACAGCCTGCAAGGGGACCCCCACGCCCCTGAAGGGGGGGAGACCCCCAGACCCCTCATGCGCCCCGCAGGGGGTCCCCGGCTCCTGCCCGTGGCCGCGCTGCTCGTGCCCGTGGCGCCACCTCGCGGCCCGGGGGGGCCCGTTCCGGCCGCCCCCCGGCTTTTGGGAGCGGAGGGGCCGAAGCAGCCGCCAGGGCTCCGCGTTGGGCGCTCCCAGCCCTGCGGGGACATCGGCCTTGGGAAGGGGCAGCGATGACCCCCAGAAGCTGCGGCCACCGCCATCCCCGTGGGCACCCCCTGGGATCAGCCCCAACCCCAATGGCACACACGCAGGGTGCCCCCCGCCAGCACCCACCCCCTGCACCACTTTGCTGCCCGTGGTGTCGGACCACTGCCACTTGCACCCAAGAGGTGACACGTGAAGGGTTGCTTTGCTCTGAGATGGTTACTGGAGGGGGGGTAAAAACCCTGAAAGTGAAGGTGGAGCATGGCACAGAGCTCACGGCTGCTCCCCGCGCAGCCCAGGCCGCCCGCAAGGAGCTCAGTGTGCCAGCGCCTGTCCTGGTCCCACCACGAGGTGCCCGCTGCCACGGGGGGCCGTGCAACCTCTTGGGCAGGAAGCTGGGTATTCACTTACCAGGTAATACAATATAAAAATAAGAAAAACGAAAAAATAATAAAGGGGAGAGGGGGGTGTACAGCCTGAGCTGCAAGCTGAGCTTTCAATTTGGCTAGGTCGCTGCTCCTGGAGCGTGGCAAGGGGAGATCCCTGAGCGGGGAGAGCCCCCAGCCCACGGGGCTCAGCCCCAGGAGGTCTCCCCGTGCCGGGGTCGGGCACTGGAGCCCCTTTGTTCTCCCCCAGCCGGTGACCCCGCACAGAAGAGCGGCAGATTGTCTTTCAAACAGAGCCGAGGTGGCGCTTGAATGTCCCTTGCCACCTTGGCTGTAAATCATGCTGCATGTGATAAGGTAATTGCCTTCTCCTTGAAACTATTCATAGGAAAACATATAAAGCGCCTGGCTTGTAAACACAACAGTAAAGAGGCAGGACAATAAATCCTTGGCCAGGGCGGGGAAGGTGCTGCCTCTTGCCGGCACTGAGCACCTCGTGCTCCAGCCCTGGTCGAGGACCAACAGCAGGAGGCACAGGGCGAGCGGGGCCCTCACCACAGCACCAGAAGACACAGAAGACACAGAAGGACACAGCGAGACACCACTGACCTCTGCCTGCAGCGGGATCCGGCAGGAGAAGCACCCTCAGGGCTGCACCCGGGTCCCACCAGCAGCCAAGGACAGCCTGAGTGGCTGGGGCCAGGCAGAACTGAGCCCTGTAATCAACCCCTATAAAGGGACCCGTGCCCCTGCCCAGCCCACACAGCAGCTTTTCAGCCGTTACCCACAGAAATTAGACCCAAATCCCTGCAGCTGCTCTGCCCTCCCATAGCAGGTGCCTCCCCAGCTCCTGCTGGGGGGCTGTTTGCACATGCAGGGGGGACACTCCAGCTCTTGGTTTGCCCACCCCACCCAGACAGGGCTGTTCAGAGCACAAGTCCATGTCTCAGATGCCAGGAGGTATTTCAGGATGCAGACAAACCTCACACTTTTTAATAAAAAACCAAAGCTCCAGGGCTCACACAAACATCAGCAAGAAATCCAGCCACCATCCTGCTTTCAGCAGTGACAAACCACAGCTGCAGAGCGCAGGCTCCACCACACTCTTCCTCAGCCTCCAGCCCAGGTCGCTGCTCAGCACTTCAAAGCACACAGACTGCTCCTGCTGCACGGGGAGGAGCAGTCACTTCTTGGCACATGCAGTGAAAAAGGCCCGTAGGCGCGACTCCATTAATCTGAAGGGGTTTCAGATACTCAAATACTTGAGGCCCACTGAAACCTGTGGCAAGAGCAAGGATGGAAAAAACAAAGCAGACCAATTCTGTACCCCAAAGAGCTTTTATGACAGCTAGGGCTTGCACTGAAGTCTGTTCAAACATCCATGCAGAGGTTAGGACAGCAGAGGCACTTAACTCTCCAAGTGCCTCACAGACGGGCTAATTCCTGGAGGTATTGACTTGTCCCTGGCAACATCACAGAGCTCCGTCCTCTGCCGGCTATCAGCGCAGTAAGCACAAATCAAACAGAGCAAGTCCCATAATCCTGAAGGAAGGGGACAGAACTTCAGCAACACACACAAAGCCACCTGAGGTTTAGAACATCACAACACATCCCACAAAAAGGCGACAAATCCCCGAGGTAGCACTGGTTTAAGAACTCCAGCCCCTGATTAGCTCAGAGGAGCTAGTTTGAGTTTTCTGGCCTATGCAGTGCAGTACCACCCACCTGGAGACACGGAGCCGAGGTTGGGGAAGACAGGACGAGCAAAGGCAGCAGGGAGGGGGAGGCCAGGTGTAAGACACCAGGAATAGACAATTAAAGGCAAAGTATGTTTGCTCTAAGCTGTTACTCAAATATTGGCATATTCAGGTTTATTGCAGGGATGTAAGAGTGGCAAAATTTGCAGCGCTTAGAAAAACAAAATTCAGCCAGATCCCTCCCTTACAAATGTGATTTTGAATATAGCAGCAATAGTAACAAAAGGCTTTCAGATGAACTCATAGCAGAGGCTGTTTTTATAAAACGTACAAAGAAAGGACATTTGTTTCCCAAGTGGTAACATCGTAACAGGTACAAACAAAACCAAGTGAGGATGATTTCAAGAGTTCATTCAAAACAAAAATTTAAAAAAAATGTTTTATGAGGTGGTATGAATGAATAAAGTTCAAAACAAACTGTTTAACACCAACAGGAAACTTTTCTTTTGGATGACCTGCACAATTCCAACCAGTGTGTTTCTTCTCTGTGTGCAATCAGATGTGCAAGTTACTGGCCACTGGAACAGGTGTCCCTTCTTAGGTCTTTGTTAACTCAATGGCATTGGTATGGTTTGTCAAGATACCTTGTAGGTAAACACACACTCTTAGGCCAGCTTTGCCCTCCATCTGTTTCTCTATCCCATTGAGGTGTTCAATAGCTGCCTTTAACTTTCTCTCTTTCTCGCACAAGTCCGTATGCGTTCCTGCTTCATTTTCTTCAACTCCAGATTTCATGTATTGCAGGACATAGGATTTGATCGCATCCCCGTTTTCTGTTATGGTTCTCCAAATTAATGGCAGGTCCGTGCTCTTTGCCAGACTTAACAAGTGAAGCAGAGCCTGGCAGATCTGTGTTCTGAGGCTGGCACTGTACTTGAATTCCAGAAAGTCCTCAGTGTCTTCACTTTTCTGCAAGGCTTCCACCAAGGCATCCCAGATCTGGCAGAACTGCTCAGTGGGTCCGTAGCATTCCCTCTTGCTAGGGATGGAGAGGGCCATGGCTGATTTGATTCGGATTTTAAAATTCTTGCATGACTTCACTACTGAGGAAAGCGCATTATATGCTTGTGTGGTCCAAGGAGCCTCTCCTAATAGTAAAAATAGTAATTTTTATTACTATAAAAACAACAACACAAACCCTTTTCAATCACTCAAAATATACAAAACTGTAAGTGTATCTCCAAAATATTTAATGGTCTTACATTTACTGTATTTATGCTGGCCTAATGAGAGAAGCAGGGGCTATAAAAAACAGTTTTTAAAAAGTTAATCTGAAGTTTTGCAAGAGGAAAAGCAACACTTTTCATCTAATCACAGCCGTAAATCCATTCTTTCCCAACATGACAGATCCAAATGAACATAGCACAGTTATGACTGTATTAGCACTTCCAGAATCCGAACCTATTTCACTGGCTGGAGTTCTGGGAAAGATATACCTCTGGATATGACAACATGATTCAGATCAGTTTACTTTTTCCCCTCTTCCCCGGCACATTTGTAACAGACTGTCTTATTAAAACCACAACCAGTCTACTCACCAAGTGGCAAGGCGGTGTTCTTAAACACATTCCCCAGCGCGTAGCAAGCATTCCAGCGCACCTTCATGGTGGCGTCACTCAGGACAGTAGAAATGAGGGCCTGAAGAGATTCCTCGATGGCTTCCCTAAATCTGGGGTTTGCTACGTGATACGGTTGAAGGAAATGAAGCAGATTCCCAAGGGCCCGCACTGCATTGCTCTTTACCTGGAGGAAAAAAAAAAAAAAACAACTCCCATAACAGCATCTTAGCTTTTAGCTACATGATCATGCACCGAGTCAACAAGGAATCCATCTGGAATCAAGCTGGGGTCTTTTCAGATGTAACTTACTAAATACCATCAGAAAGATCATTTTCTGCAAATGATCATTCCAAAACAATTAAAAATCCTCACGCTGTGGACAAATGCAAAAGCAAGTGCCCTGCAGGCCACAGACATGGGAAACATCCACACATCGACCCTCAAGAGAGGATGCTGACCAGCAGCTCACTGTCTGTTGGGGCAGAACACCCTAAAAGCAAGTAAATGGTGCCTTTTTAAGAAAAAAAAATGAAAATGTAACAGCTAACTACACCACAATCTTCCACCCTCTTTCCCCCTCATACCTTGTCTTTGTCCTTGGATGCTTCGGTCGCAGACCGTAACATTTTCAACAGGAGGAGATCAGAAAATTCCTCTTGAAAACTTTGTCCCATTGTTTCCCTAGCAGGATTGCATTGTGAAAGACCGGCTCAGTTAATCCACTTTCAAAGATGTGATACAATCCTTTATAAAGTCATTTGAACAACCTTCACTCTTTAGAAGGCTAATATGTAAGGCAGACCTTACTACATGTGACCACTATGTTTATTAATTTAAAACCAAGCTATCAATGCAAGAAAGCCTGTTAGCAATGCATTACGTCTGTAATAAAAGACAGAGGGCAATGAATTGCTCAGAGGCAATTCATTAGCAGGAATATATGATAACTATTTCTCCTGTTAAAAATGTAACAGTGGGCTGGGCCTCCTCCAGTCTTTGGCTTGAGGAAGCGTTAAGTATTCGTTAATCATACTTTTGTAGTATGTTAAAGTAAAGTAACCAGGGAACATGCAATTACACAAAGTAACATACGAAAAAAACAAAACTGAAAAAGTAATCTTGGAGCGTACTCCAGAATTAATGATTAGAAAGACCTAAAAATCAAGCCATGAAGTTGAACTTGACATCAGCTGGGGACAGGATATTTGTAATACAGCCCGTGTGTCTACCCATGCTTAAGAGTGGGTACAAAGAAGCATTCCGTTTTGACACAGTGACCACAGATTTTGTCTTTTTGATAGTAAGTGCCCCTCTATTTGCTAGGGGAATCAAGGCACTGAGAGGACCTCTGTGGGCCAAAGCCCACTGACGTACATGTTGACGATCAGGGTGTCTGTAAGATTGCCCAGGGACCAGGCTGCTTTGGCACGGACGTTCGGAGACTTGTCATGGAGGGAATTCAGAATAGCATTTGCTGTGTCTGCCACAAACATCACATCCTGTAAAAAAAAAAAAAAGGATTAGAAAGTTTTTTAAAAAAAATCTGTGTGATTTCCTTAGTAACACACACATCTGGCCCTTCTAGGGAAAATGAGATCTGCACAGACTGCTAACATATTCTTTCTTCGGCAACAACTTTTAATGTGTTTACGGTCCTTTCTGTACAGGTTTGTTTGATCTTTAATTAACAGTCTAAACCACCATGGCGACCAAGCTCACCACTCTCCTAGGTAGCTTTTGCTGAAAGCTTTCACTGTATAATTTAATTCCATTGGTGCTTTAGTTACTTTGGATTTTAACATAATTACCTGGACTGTCAATTTTATACTCATCAAATCCCAATGTTAAGAAAGTAATTGCTTCACCAAGCTCCTTGTTGAGCTGCTTGTTTAATTTTCTCTTCTATGGTACATTACGTTTCATTTTCATTCCTTTGCTCACGATAAAGGATTTTTCTTGCAAAACATTTGAACTAAAATTGCAGCATCAGCTACTGCATAATTTGTTTGTTAAAATCACTCACTTAAGGCTACATTGCAAAAAAAGGCTACTAACCCAGCCAAGCTAAGACCAAATTGTTATGGAAGCTAATCAGAATTTTTCTCTAAATGAGCTTTACTTGTCAGTTTTAAACAAAACTGAAGCCCGTTCCTGTTAAATACTTTAGTTAAACTCCAGGGTGGTATACAGCTGCTCCCTTCATCATCTCTTGCAGCTCTTTCACGCCAACCTAGCTTTTCCCAGTTTGGTCCCTGAGACCGTGGGGAAGATCCTGACCTTGTGTTCCCTTTTTCCCTCCTTTTGTGTTCCCTTCTGAGGCACTCTGGGTTCTCCATCTCACATAGAACTGCACTGAGTCTGTTCACCACACAGGGCAAGAGCCAAAACGGAGACAGCAAAGAAAAAGTATACATGCCAAAAACGAAAAGCAAGAAGGAAGGCCAACCGATTGCAAATGAATTCAGGTCCCTTATCTCATGGTTTATCAAATCCATTCTAAAACAGTTCAAAATAAGAAAAATAAAAAAGTTCTGACCTGACGAAGGCAAGAGAAGAGGATGTAAACTCCAAGGGCACGTGCAGCAGCAGCTTTTACCAGGGGAGTCTCACTGTGGTTCAGGCCAAGCAGCAGAGTGATGCACAGGATCTGCTGGTCATTCTGAAATAAGCAGTTGGCAACACAGAGAAAATGAAAAAGTACTATCAAAGACAGACAACTGACAAATACTCTGAAAGACCGTAACACATGGAATCTATAGAAGCTACCATTCAGAGTGCACTCTCTCCTTCAAGGTAAATTGACTGGTATTTCTGGATGCCACACAGAAAACCAGACTTCCTGAAAAAATGTCATCTTGTTGCTATTAAATAATACCATGAAGGAATCAAAATACTATCTATCATCCAGATGCAGAAGGTAAATGGCCCACCACAGGTAAAACAGCCTGGATCGGTTGCTTTCTCCAGTCACTTCGTAAACAAGGACAACAAGGTAGATTAAGTTCAGCCTGGACAGATTGCCAGTTTACCAAACCGCGACAAATATCTTTGTTTCATCAGAGCAAAGGGTCAGAGTGGGCACTGACTTGACCCCACGTGACCACAGGGACAAGAGAGTGTACAAGATCAAAGTACAGAGTGATGAAGTACATGCTGTACTTGGAGAAACCAGACGGAGAATACCAGAGATACTGCTGTACTAGCAATTCTTGGGCAAATGAGATCTGGCAGAGTGCTCCCCATCAAGAAGGGCACAGTGACATAAAAGGAGCTGCACAATGCAGTGGTGGTACACTGCCAAGGCTTTCATGTTTAGAAGCATATTTCATGTTGCAAAAGGAGAGGAGGGCCAGCATATTCATTGGCTTCTGCCAGGGCAAACACTGCAGTTTAACGTTTTAAAAGCCAGCCAAAAGAAAAAACTTGTGTGCAAATTGGTGAACAACATCCATCCACGGCTGTTAGCTCAGCTGTCTCTTCAAATGCTTAACCAGCAAAATAGCAACCCTTCACCCCTCCCTCACGCAATGAAATTCTTGCCCTCCATCCCATGCATCAATAGCCAAGGTTGAGTATTCATAGCAGGGCCAAAAAGCTTTTGTGACCCACAGCTTAATTGGTTTGTGAGACTAATTACTCTCAACATTGCCTTTTCCAGTCTTCAATAGTCACAGCTTGTTCAGAATGCAAGAAATATTCCAGAAGGCTTCCCTACCTTCTCCATATAAAGGCTTTATATTACTACAACCTAGCAGACAAGATAGAAGTCTCAATAGGTAAAAATGCCAAGCTTATTGAAGTGCTCCGTTACCTGCAGACTGCCAAAAGCTTCTGGCAAGATGGAAGACAGAGCATCACAGGCACTCGTCTGAAGAGTTGCATGTTGAGAATTCTGCAGAGCACCAGGTAAAGGGCCGTTTAACATCATAGTCCAGAAAGTGACAACCTGCAGAAGAAGCAGACAGATTTACCTGTTAAAACTCAGCAATTATGCCTAAGTTCTGTAATAGTTTGTCTTTTTCTACTATCATTTAGAAGACAAACTTACAGCAGGTAGCAAAATCACACATGAAAGTGATTACAACTGTTTGGAACCCTAAAATAATTAACATCCTGAATGAAGTATTTAAGATATTTTAGTACCGCTATAAAGTACTTATTGGCCGAGTTGTTTGTTCCTTCTCAAGGGAATACGCCCATTTATATTGCATTAAGCAGAAGTACGATCCCATTCTTGAAATCACAAAGCTGGGTATTTTCATTTACCTGACAATCTCCATTCACAACAAGGAACAGGAAACCACTCGAAGTGGAGGCGTTTCCCAGCTTGCAGGGTCTCTGGTGACAAGCTTAGGCTTTAGTATACTCTAAATAACATTTTAAAATTACCTTCTGTTCACAGAACGCCATAATGCTAGATGTCTACATCTAGGTTTTATGTAGCAATAATGACACATGCAAAGCTTGTGCTGGTTTTCCAGCTTCCTGACTTACATCAGGCAGGAAGAAGTGGGATGAGGAAAGGTAGAGGCATTGTTAATACCACATAAAAAGATCACTTGCCTACAGTCTAAAATAAATGCCAAAATAATGGAGGAAGCCTACAGAAATCGTACATACCAGTGCCTATAAAGCTGCAGGTATTTACTCCTGTTCTGCTTTACTATAGCTGATTTGTTCCCATGCCAGTAACTTTGCAGGGAATTCAAGAAAGGAAGCTCTGAGTGCAATCTCAGAGGGAGCCCACACACTTACCATGCTGACTGGTACTCTCTGATCAGGGGCAACAGCTGAATCGGGTTTGTACTGCTGTACTATTCCTGTGCCCAGCTCCTCCAGAAGCTGCAAGGAGACAGAAAGCAGCTAGATCTTCATCAAGGATGACTCGAGTACCATAGAACTACAGTAACCTTTACCTAACACTATTCTTATTTACCCAAGGAACAAAAATATGAGATCCAGTATTAATTTGAACTTTATTCTGTCCCTACTAGTGAGGAAATAGATGAAAAGCCTTTCTTACATAAAGTCCCCAGCTAAACCAGCTTAACAAATCGCTCGGCAAAGACAAAATCTTTAAGATTTCCTTTGGGTAACAGGACAAACATCCGTTAAGAATTCAAGACTAGAAGTAGAAGGTGCACTTCCCCAAGTGACAGGGTGCTGCATTTCCAAAGAGCTACATTATAAAGTGCTGCTACGTGAAAAATACAGACTCTGAACATTCAGCATTACTTATTTGTATTTGCAAAGCACACCGAAAGGCAAAACTGCCTTGGTAAAATAACCCTGGTGTTTCCTCACACTCTTACTTTGGCTCCATGAAGCTGAATGGATGGATCCACTTCTTCCATGCATTTGCAAGCAACTTCCCCAAGTTCCAGCAAATAGGTCTGAGCCACAGAGAAATACCCTTTTACAAGAAGAGCCAATACCTAAACACAACAAAAAGATAAACTCAGTTCAGCATTTTTTCCTTCTATTAAGCCAAACTACCTGAAACACAGACAGCATGTTAACAGGCAAACCAACACAGCAACCATATACTGAAGTCTAATGTAACAGATACACCGTACAGCACAACTTCTAGAAGAGTAGAGCTAATTAAAAACCTTCTGACTCCATTATCTTGTTCAAAAAAGAGCCACAAAAGCACTATTGGGTAGCAACACAATGAATTATTTACCGTAAGTTAAATGAGGTCTCCTGTAGCGAAGAAAATAAGCAAGAGAGTCTGTAAGAGTGATACATTCTGCATCCCCTGCAATACTGCTGCTGTGTTCTGCGAAGCTGGATTTAACAAATATCCATCGTTTCAGAAAAAGTATGAGACCCTTGGGATGCACACTATAAAATCTTATCGTTTTCTGTGGTTACGTGAAGAAAAACAGGGCCAAGCCTCAACGTTCACAGGTGGTACTTTAGCCATGCAGCATCACCCTGCAGCTCTTTCCACTCTGTTCCTCAATTGCAAGGTTCCCACACCCACAACCCCCTGTTTTCTAGCAAGCCTTTAATTTAGATTCTGTAAAGAGGAGTTTGCATGGGGGAAAACTCATAGCTTTCACCAGATGCCAGCACTTAAAACCAAATAATATTTAAAAATAAAGGTACCAAAAATCAGACAGAACTCATTGCTGTAGCTTTACTCTAGGAGGGCTTTGCTGTGGCCACAGGCATAGAAACAAAATGCTACTGCTCCTTCAGCCACAACAGAGCAGAAATGCTGCTCTAGCAAATGCTTTCACCTCATCTCACTGAGCGAGCTAAAAACAAAGGCAACCCATGAGACTCGGCTGACGTGAGGCGATTTGATATTGTACCAAGCTGTTCATTTTACAATACAAGCTAACTGTTCATCATCACCTGCAAGGCTTCCAGTCGAACAGGAGATGGTTCATAAACGCTCCCAGATGGAAAGTTAGCATCGCTGTCAGAACAGGAATCCTCTCTGGGCAGAACAACGATGGAAATACAGAGACGGATAAGCCAGCATGGTTCTGAGGATGTACATCCCGCTGGATTATCTGGAGACTCCCCTTCCAAGGGGAGGGCTTTTCTCCAGTGCTCAGAAGAATTAAAACGATGAGGGGTTCCACTACCACTACTGTTTAGCCCTGAAGAACTGGGCTGTTGCAAAAGTAACTGCACCTCTGGTAAAGGTGCTTGGGCAGATACTATAGCCCCTAATAACGTGAGGCTAGAGACTCGGACGTTAACATCTGCAAGAAAGAACAGGGAGGGGGAAGAGAAAGGCAGCCCGTTAGCATCTCACTGATACCTCAATATTTTTTTTTTCAGATATTTTCAAATGAGACAGATCATAACAGACAATTTGATGGTGCTACCTCACGTTATGTATTTATAATATTGCATAATAACCAATAACCAATAACTGAATTAAGGATTAACATGCAAAGAGGCTCCAGACATACAGAACAAACCTTTATGACAAATGTATGGCTTTATCTGGTTCCAGACTCTTGTCAGCAACCCAGGATTTAAACGGCTGTATGGTGCATTTGAAACCAAATTTGCAAGGCACTGAAACACAAAAAAAACATACATGGAGCGGTGGTTATGTCGGCCTGGCCTCCAATACATTCGTTCTTACATTTGCAATTTAGGCCATTTAGATGTCTAATTATCTGAGGGCACCTGAAAAAAAATGACCCAGTTAGCTGTTCTTTGAAAACTGGTTACAAACTCAGCTCCTACAGCAAGTATTTAAGTACTGTGACCTGGCATAAAGACCAAGAAACTTCAATAGCCCACAGAAAACTTTTGCTTCTTAAGATGGTGGTTTGGATTCAAGTCTCAAAGGCAGGGTAAGTCTTCATAATAATTTCATAAGCTCATTCACCTCAAAAAAAGAATACATGAAAAAAATGCAGAACAAGAGAACTGCACTGAAGAGAAAAGAGACCCTAGGCCTCTGTAGGAAGACTCAGTCATTGAAGCTCTGTGATACGATGAGAGTATTTGCCCCTCTTCCCCCTTGGTCCTCAACAGCTACAAGAACTTCTGTGCAATCTTTATTCCCCCAAAAAAAATCTAGAGACCAGTATCAGCTCTTGGGTAGCACTTGGAACATTGACAGTGCAATTACCTTGATGATTTGCGTTAGTGTCTGAAAAGATGATTCTGCCACCAGGGCCAGCAGCAGGCAGCGGTGCAGCTCCCGGATGCTAGAAGCAATAGTTACAGAAAAGGGTGTAAAAGCTCTCTTGTGATCATTAGCATCTTCAGCAACAGAAAGAAACTGCTTCGAACCTTCCAGAATGGCTGACAGAACTTGAAGAGAACAGGCACGTGTCTGAAAAGATAAAACATTTTTGTTAGCCACAGCAGATCTTTTGAGAAAATGCTATTTTCTCATAGGTCTTCTGGAATGATCATCTCAAGCACACATTTTTACTACGTAAGATTAATACTTGAAAAATACAGTGCTTCATCTACTCAAAACTGTCTAACCTTTGGAGAAGGGTCCTTTAAAGCAATAGTCATCAAGGACACTGACTGTGGGCTGCCAATGCCAGGTGCATCAGGAACAAATGCTGACCAGTAGCCATAAAGAACTCTTTTTTCTATTGATTTTATAGTAGAGAGGAAACAAGCTAGAGCCCCTTGACGAACTTTGGCTTGATAAGACCTTAAAAAAAATAAACAAAAAGATTAATGGAATAGCAGCAGTGAAAAGTAATGGACTTAACCTCTTTCATGTTAGTGGCTACCTGTGAGAGCAGTAAGTGAAGTATTTTAGACCAAAACAGAGAACAGAAAGGACAAGTTTACTTTCAAGCCTCTATTAATTACTACCTTCCATTTTTCTTGTACCACAACATAAACAGAAAAGTGATTTTTCCAGCAGTTTTGATTAAGAACTCAATCCTCTGAGAGGAAGTCTACACACATGTAAAATTGGTACTAGATCTACAGGAACAAAAGGGATGATTTAATGTGATAAACTTAAATTGTTATGAACACAGCACTACTTGCTACTATGTTTTATGATTACATGAACAACAATAACCTCATTTTGCTCTGTATTCCACCTTCAGCATCAGAATATTCTGACTCACTGCTGCTGATTCTCTTCCAGCTAGTACAGTGTGAAGATAAGTGATCCTTTCCAGCAGGCACATATGCAGCATCTGATGCACGAGTCTGAGGATCTGCACAAGGACAGTTCTGTGCATCCCCCAAGCGCAGTTTCAGCATGTCAGCTCTACGGATTGATTCATTTCCTGCATCACACAGATCTTCTCTTCCTTCTTCTGCAAACTCTCCTTTCTTTTGTTTCCCTTTGGACTTTTTTCTTCGGTTCTGTTTAAAAAAAATAGATTATTTTTTTTTAAATGTTTGAAGCAGCATCTATAAAGATTTGCGAACATTTCATCGTGGTAAATCTTTTCCTAGGAAAAAAGATCTCCTCTGAAAACAAAGCTAATTGTTAATCCAGACGAAAGCAGAGTTCAATATAATAAATCACGCCCTTTGTGTAAGTGCATCAACACATAACAGTTTTAGTTTCTAAACAAGTTATGTTTAGATTAAATTTAGTTTAACTGAGTTATCACAGCTATTTAGCATCTTCAGTGCAACAATACTGCATGTATAAATGCAAGAAAATGCATATACAATATTGTACATATAAAAAAATCACACCATCATAAAACCACATAAAACCACATAAAACTCTTAAATAAAAAACATATTTTGCACAGAAATTAATATACACAGCCAGTGTTTTTGCAGTTCTTTTGGATTTATAGTAGTTATTTAACATCTAAAAAGAAACAAGTCCACATGACTACCTAACTTTGGATTACCAATTATCTGAAAGACGTTACAGGAAAAAAAAATTACTGGGTTAAATAATAACCTGTGTAAGAATTAAGCAGAACAGCTAGGGAGGAGAGGAAAAGCAGAAAAAAAGAAAATCAGTCCCTAAGCATCAGTCTCTAGGTGAACTTGACTTCCCTTAGAAAAAGTCGAAATGACTCTGAGATGTTAGGGGAGAAAACGCAATTTATAAAATAAAAAACTTTGGCTAGGCTGCAAGCATCAATTCCATGTCTGCAGGCCAAGAATTCTTGGCTACAGACGAACATCTGATGCACACAGCTTAAGTCAAGAAAACCAGTCTCTGCAGAGCCATTTGTTCTTGTCACCTGAGTTCACAAAGCAATTTTATTCAGCGCAGAGATTTATAACCAGTATCTTTAAACCAAAGCAACAACAACAAAGAAAAAGGTATCACATGCCCAAAATGCAAGGAGACCGTTAGCCACTAATACCGTATCAGGTATTTATAACGTCCATACAACCTCGAACATGCACACGAGTACGCAGCAGAATGATTTCAGTTTACCCCTGTTGTCTTAGAGGTAGCTGGCTCTGGCTGCTCCTGCTTGACAGGTGACCTTTTGTCATACTGAGGTAACGGGGCTGGGTACAAGGCTGCAGGCACTTCTATGCTCAGTCCCGGCAGGCCGTGAAACATACACTTCTGGAAGAATAACAGAAACGTTAGCATTCTTTTCCTTTTCGATGCACAAAGATTC
This sequence comes from Heteronetta atricapilla, assembly GCA_011075105.1. Taxonomy (NCBI): domain Eukaryota; kingdom Metazoa; phylum Chordata; class Aves; order Anseriformes; family Anatidae; genus Heteronetta; species Heteronetta atricapilla. Next base: position 10,179,576 of record CM021749.1, read on the forward strand.
GCTGTATATTTCCCCAGGTGTTCATCACTTTTCCATCTGGCTTGTGATCCTCCCTCCACATTTTGCCTCTCCCCATGCTATGTAACAGCTATCCCCAGAAGGACTTTAGGTCCAAAAAAAACAGGCCTCCCATCTTTCTCTCATGTTCTGATGTAGGAACTGCGGTTAAGATGCTGTGAGAGAAACACGATATGTTTTTCTTTATATCTCACACTACATCTTTCCGCCACGCTCAGGCTTCTCTGCTCCCTCTTTCTCATCTTCCCATACTGTTTTGCACTCAACGGGCAACTGGGACGTGCACTTTCCAGTGTGTGTTTCAGTATTTACCTTTAATACTGCAAGCAGAGATCCAAGCTGGTCAGCTTGCATTAGTTTCATCTTCCCACCGTTCAGAAGCGACTGGATACCTTTCAGTGCATTCTGTAGCAACTGAAAGCAAAAGCCACAGAATTACTTACTTTGCCTCCCCAAAACACTGAAGGTTCACATCTCTCAAGTGACATTCTAAGCAGTTAAAGCTTTGCTCAACATAGTTACTTCGACAGTTATTTATAATATCCTATGAAAGCAAAACAACAAAAAAGTCTATTTAAGCAAAATCTCAGTTGAAAACGTTCCAGATTTCATATATTCCAAATTCCAGTATTCCAGCAGCACAATCTCCTAATTAGAGCATCCTAGGCTCACACTTACCACACAAAAGGTGATGTCATCTATATCAGAGGTTTTTGAAGACTGCAGAACACTTAGGAAAGTTTGAAAGCAGACACTTCGGTAGGACTCATCCAAGTATGGCTGTCCAGGCACACTAAAATAAAAGCAAGAGACAAATCATTGCTTTATAATCTGTCTCTTGACTCGCTGTAGGAAGGGAGGGAAATTGCATCACTTTAATCTTTGCTGCCATAAGTACCATAAAATAAAAGTTGGCCATTGCTGCAGTAACTTCAGGGTCATTAAGCAGATTCCTTTCTAATGGATTCCTAAGCATCTGTTTCCAAAACTTTTAGTTACTTCAAGCCACCAAAGCACATTTGATAACACTCAGAGGATAGCCCTAATATTGCAAGCGATTCTCCTGAAATTCGAATCACGGAATAGTTTGAGGTTGGAAAATACCTCTGCGGATCAGCTACTCCAAGCCCCTTGCCCACAGCGCAGCCGATGACAGCAGGTTGCCCAGGACCACGTCCATTCACATTCTGAGCACCTCCAAGGATAGAGGTCTCACGACCTCCCAGCAATTACTGCAGGACCAGACAAAGCACTTTCTTTTCTTCCCTGAACATGTCCCACAATAACACTATTTCCAGAAGTCTGAGAGTTCATGGTTTTATCCACAAATGACACAATAGCTTGGAGCACTAACGTTTTAGACTTCAAGTTTAAGCATACGCAGCCTACAGGTCCCACGTTTGCTGTTCCTAGTGCAGACAGAGCAGACCAGCTGCCCGTGCTGCCAGATGTGCATCTTCTAAGGCAGCCACTCCACCACCTGCAAAGGCCGGTACGCACCTGAGACACAGGTTTGCCATGCTGTGTAGCGCTGCCGTCCTGAGCTCCGCGTTGGGCTGAGCAGAATCACTGAACTGCACCAGGAGTCCCGTCTTGCCCAGCAAATCGGGGAGACACTGAAACAAACCAGCAAAAGTCACTAGGGATCAATGCTCTTCCCTCAGCCCGATGGCTCTTTTGTTTGGCAGTTAAATACATCCATGCTACAAAAAAAGATTTGTCAGCTGCGATTTCAAATTCCAGAGACAGATTATGTTTACCAAAATGACCAGATAATGTGCGTTTCCAAAGCTCTCCTCTTTTGTACTAAAAAAAGTACTAAGCATGAGCATAGCTCAGGCTGAGTCACAATTTATGCCTTCTTCCCAGACATAAAGCTAAGTTAGCAACAACTGCTGTACCAAACTGCTGCAGTTTTCCAGGCTACAAACCCACGCAAGCTGGCAGCTACAACACTGCTAGCATCACTACTCCATGCTCCAGACAAACAGCAGAAACTGCTCTGCAAACTGCCAAGAGCTGGTGACAGCAAGAGAATTCAACATATCAACCACTATCAGTCACACCGCAGCCACAAGGAGCTTCGTGCAAGCCCAGGACTGACACTAGAGAGCCTCGACTTTGAAGTGGCTTTGAACCCACTGCACACCAAAGACCCGATCTGGCTGCGGGATAAATTTCCGGACCCTCAATGGAGCCTGCTGAGTAACATGCAATTCAAAGCTCCCCACATTCTTCCTGCCTGACACACAGACAAACCAGAGTGCTTAGTCTGCAGACTGAGCCTGGTGCCCTTCTTTCACAGTGTGCCTTTGGCTCAAGCCAGATGCTAGATGGTCCCTCCAGCTGCAGCCTGCAGGTACAGCATCATTCAGCACGGGAAGAATCTTGTCACCTACTGACTGTTACAATACACACATAACACACCTGAAATTCAACTTTTCCACAGGTACCAGGCATGATTTAAATGGGGTCTAATATTAATCTAAAAGGTAAAGTGGGTTGAGAACATGATACATTTTCTAGTAACCTCCCTTGCTCTCCAAAAGAGAAAAAGAAGAAACAGCGAGGTTGCAAGTTTTTCTTGGTTAGTTTCTCCTATTTTGTAAACCTACCTTCTGACATTTAGGTCCATTATTGTAAACAAGAGCTCCCAAAGCTTGCAGAATTTCTACATGTGTCCAAGAGCTGCACTGCTTAAGAGCAGAGATGCAGTAGGAGATAAGAAAATTCAAGTTCTGTTCATCAAATGTCACCTGTCATAACAGAAAAGGATTACGGTCAAGAAAAATACATCATCCTGTAGTGTTAAGACCAATATATCTACATATCTACCCCATTATATCTACCCTCCTCATGGGTACAGAGTGTATAAACTGGCTGTTAAAATTATACATCATCACAGAATCAGGCTACAATCAAGAAAAGGACAAATTCACACAGATGTCTTATAACCAAGGGTACTCTCTATGATGTATTAGTTATGACCAGGAGCTATTTTTACACGAGGAAGCCGTCAGCCATGCTAGAGCCATAGATCAGAACCTCTGCTAAGAGTAAAGGACCGACAGAGCAAAAATCCAAGTGAATTTGCATGGAAGCCATCTCCACAGCCCCATAAAAGAAAGAAAAGGCCTCTCTGGCTTAGTGGTACGGCATGGAAGTAGCACAGAGGGAACAGTGAGACAGCCAAACTTTCCGTACCTGAAATCTGTTAAGTAAGTGATAGATGAGCTGACAGACTTTGCTGACCAGATGCGCCTGATCGAGATGAACCAGCTGGCAGGCTTGGACCAGCAAAACACAAACATCCTGGAAAAGAAAGCGTCGGTTTATTAATTAAAGACGACAAATCTGGGGTGGAAACCACATCACCGGCCAAGGCTTTGATCTCATAGCCAGCATAACACCAACATCGATAAAATGTGGGTAACTAACGAGACGCCTGAAGCTCCCGCTTGGGAGCCTTCCCTTTCCCTCGCTCATCACCTAAACGGCAGTGCAGCTCAAACAGCAAACAGTACGGCAACACCAAGGCCAGTAACGATGGCCAAACCCAAAATAAAACAAACAAACAAAACAGGGAAGCTCAGAGACGACCCGCGCCTCCCACGCGTGGGGTGCCCCCAGCGCAGCGCCCCGGTACCTGCGGGCTGGGCCCGGCCGCCGCGGCGGGCCCGCAGCTCTCGGAGATGAGCTGGTCGAACAGCAGGTGCAGCTCGGTGCGGCGGCCGCCCGCGGGCAGCTCGGGGCCGGGCTGAAGGCGGAGGGCGCCGAGCCGCGATAGGCAGCGCCGGAACGAGCCGCCCGGCTCCGGCCCCGCCATCTTGTGCCCTCCCCGTAGCGGTGTTATGGCAACGCCGGGCCCTTCCGGGGCGCCTATGGCGGCCGGGCCGGGCGGGGAGGGGAGGCCGCAAAATGGCGGCGGCGGGAGGAGCGCGGCGGCGGGGGGCGGGAGGCGGCCTCTGAGGGCAGCGCGGGGCGGCAGGGGGCACTGCCCGCCCGCAGCCGGCCCGGAGCGAGAGGGATGGGGCTGTCCCCGAGGGGGGTGTCCGCGTTTTGTCCGGCAGAACCACGCGTTAACGTCGTTATCGCGGGGTCATGTCGCGACAGGGCGACTTGACAGAGCTCCCGGTCCAGCCGTCGCCCTGCGGAGAGCCGCTCACTGCTGCCAAGTGCTCCGGGAGGCAGAGTGATGACAAGCAGCCCGTGGGCACCTTCGCCATAGTGGAGCCTCTGCGAGGGGGTCTTCGCCGAGTGGTTTTGGTGTGAAAATGAGCGAAACTGGGGCTTGTGCCGGGCAGCCTCACGCAGCTGGGTGCTGCTGGGCTCGGCAGAGCCGCTGTGGGTTTGGCATTTCAAAGCCAGCAATGTCAGCATTGCCTTGGAGCAAATTTCTACCAAGCCCACGCTCGGGGACCGGTTTTGGTTTTGTTCCTTTTGTCACCGTTTTATTTTGTGATTTATAATTTTGAAAGCTTCTTAATACATATTTAAAGCTCGTCCTTTCTCGTCTTTTGTTTTTAAAGTGCTGCTGAAATTTGCGTTTTGACAGCAGCCCCTGCTTTTGTGAGGCCCTAATAAATCTGGGACTGAAACCACCACGTGGGTTTATAAAGCAACCGAAGGCAGAGCCAGTGAAGATGCCACACCAGATGGGTTTAGGGAGTAATTCCTCACAGTTTGTTACATGGAGACACATCTTACCACCACCTCGTAAGCCTTCACATTTGCTCGCCCCTCAAAAACCCCAAACAAGAGCAACCATTGCGCAGTATCCAGCAGTGGCCGTGAGGGAAAAGAGCACAACTGTTAAACACGCACTGCTACTATCATGCAAATACATCTAGTTCGACAGCACAGAGCCAGACTTCAAAGGACAGAGAAGTCATTAGAATCACAGTTCAAAGAAAAAAGTGAGCAGCTGGGTTAGGCCATCTGGTATGGGACATAAAATGGTCTCTTTCTTCCCCAGTCAGTCTATGAAATTTTCATTAATTGTAGGGACAGCTTCCAACATTAAGCAACATAATATTGTTTAAACTGTAAGTCTTAATCATCAACGCGCATATCTTAGGAAAACAAAGTACCTGAAGTCTGGTGGGGCTCTTTCCTCTCCTGTAATGCCATGTGCCATAATTACAATTTTAGCTTGGTATTTTCAAAGCAAATTAGTGGGAATTGGATTCCTCAGCTCCTTTGAAGGTCCCGGGAAAGAATGTGGAAAGGACGGCTCCCCAGGCTGCAGGGGAATCTCCTTCTCTGTTGATTTCAGGAGCTGTGTTTGGCTTAAAAACATACAGGGAAAGTGTCCTCCCCAGGCTGCATCACCGGGGCTTGCAGCAGGGTCTGTGCTTCCCCAGGTGCCAGGACTGGGGCCAGGCAAACGCTGACTGCCAGAAGGGCTGGTGCTGGGCCTGATCCTCTGCGTGAAGCAGGAGCTGGCACCGCGGGCTCCGCTCTGGCTGCCCCGCTGAGGCATGACTCTGGTGGGGAATCCATGGGCAAGCATAATACAGCAAGACGGTCCTCTGCGAGAAGCCATGAGAATGTGCGGATAAATCCACGTCTGGAAAGCTTATGGCAGGGCTAGGGGAATGCAAAATCACCGAGATGAGATGAGCTGGCCCACAGAACTGGGAGAGTTCCCATGGGGAGAACGTTTTGTGAACCGTGGTTGATTACGGCTTAAATGAAAACCACCTCCCTGCAGCACCCCAGCGGATATCCGAGCCGAGAGAAATTCCAGCTCCGGCAGTGTAAGCACAGCTCAGCAGAAATCCCCATTTCAGATGCTCTTATCTCCAGGCCCCCAAGAGCTCCCGGAAATTGCTATTCCTGTTGAATATATGGATGAGTTCCTTGAAATTCAGGCAGGTGGTTTGATAATGCAGGGCTGGTGACAGCTGCCACGGGGAAGCCACGCAGAACAGGGGCCATGGCAGAGAGCTCAAGGGCATGGCAGATACCTGCTGATTTTGACAAAATGATGACCTGGGAACTGCTACCATTCCTCCTTCCTCCTTGCATTTCTGATCTGTCAGCTGTGTCTGTTCCTGGAAAAGGCAGAATGGAGAGAGTTCATCTTGATCTTATTGCCCTGGGAGAATAACTGGCCCAAAACTCAGATCAGAATTTCAGGGGGGTTCTTTGCCAGGCTCCCCAGTCCTCCAAATTTCCCAACTTTTCACCTCTTATCAGCATAATTTTGAAGCAGCTGGAACACCTGAATCTAGAACAATCCACGTGCCCAGGGAAGCAAGCATGCACATGCAGATTCTCCATCCCTGGGACGTTCAGGAATGGAGATTTAGTGAGTGCCCCTGCTTGCGAGATGCTACACGTTTACCGTCCTCCAAAGGCACGTGCAGATTCAGCACGGTACTCAGCATTATCTCCACTGGTGCCAAAGGTGTCTCCCACTGCACTTCCCAGCTGTTTTCCCAAGCTGCGGGCCAGCTGATGGACAAACAGCGCTGGCTCCGGGTTTGTTTGCCTCTGAAGGACAGACACGGATACTTGGAATATTTTCCTAATCTCATTTTCTCATGCAAGCGACTGCTGGCAAAGTCGGGGTTCTTGCTGCACAGCGGGATCAGAGGTGGGACGTGGGGATCGGACACAGCACGCAGAGCACCCACGAGCAGCAGGAAGGGTGCCCACCCGCACCGCTGGGACCCCACTGCCTGCATCCAGCCTGGGCTGGGTCCCCAGCCTGGCTCCCTGAGCCCTCAACCTGCCCTGGTGACCTGGCTAATTTTGCTGATTCCTCCTCTCCAGTGAGGGGGCAGGCATTAAACCTCCTTCCAAATGGGAACGCTGTGGTCCGAGGTCACCCAGCCCTCCTGAGAACCAGGGCTCAGGTTTCCAAGGCTATTTCTGGGTGAAGGACTACCGGACTTACTTAGTGGCTTCAACAGGCTGGGCTGGGAACTGCAGCTGAGGCCGGTACTTTGATTTGGAAGCACAGCTGGTACCGGTTGGCCCCTGCATCCCGCTCGTGCTCCTCGCCCTGGGTTTTGTCTTCCCAAGCAGAGGCTGGGACGTCCCCATGCCGCCTCCACAGGAGGTGACGGGGACCCCGAGGACACTGGTGGAGCCTGGCTGGTGGCAGCGAGCCTGCGACACCTCCCCCTCTGCACAAAATAGCGCGGGCTGGTTTCTCACTGGTGCATCTAAATCTGTTTTCATCCTTTGCACGTTTTCAGGAGAGGTGCCATAAACCCGTACATGAGCACCGAGTAACGGCCCCGGCTGCTGCCGGTGCTCAGCCGTCAGGAGGGGAGCGCGGGGCCAAGAGCGCAGCGACCTGCTGGGACTTGGAGAGCGCTCTGCTGGCTGCCCGGCCGCAGTCGCCTGCCAGGGATGCACACCAAACATGAGCTAATCCCAACAAAAATAGGAGTGAAATCATAATTCATATGCATAATTCATGTGCATAATTTTATCTCTGCTGTGTATTCTCCAGGGACGTATTCTAGAAAATGCTTTCCCCTCCCCTCGACACTCTCGTCCTTCCAAAAAGTGCCGTAGATGCAAATCGTTGGAGACAGCAAGGGGTAGTAGCTTTGCTGGGTTACTAAATAAATGCTAGATTTGTCTGAGTTTCTAGCCTACGTCTTGGCAAGTTATGCAGATTGAAGCTGTTGTATAGACAAGCAGGCTTGTAATAATCACAGGATTTTAATTGCTTTCATTGTGAACCCTGGCTGCTGATTGTATCTGCATGGAAAACTAACAGTTTGCACTTGCAAATGCTAAAAATGTTAAACAATAATGGCAATTAGAGATAATTATAGTTATTCTGAAGCAGGGATTGGAGTTAGACTCCAAGAAGACATCCAGAAAGAACGGAAAGCGTTGCCCTGTTTACTGCACAGACTACAAGCTGCTTTCCATACGATGAGAGAACTGCCAGATTTAATTGCTTAATGATTTTCTATAAAATATTTAAGTAACACGGTGTCTTAGGCCAGCCTAGGCTCTGCCGGAATTGCAGGTGTCGGCGTTGCTGGAGGACGGTCACAGCGCCAAAGCCCTGGCCTGGCACCCGGCGCTTGCTGAGTCACGCCGGGTTTTTCTGTGCCATGCAAAGTCACCGGAGGCCACCAGTACCTGGGGACACTTCTGGAGGGGGGCAGGCAGGTGCCAGCCCTCGGCCCGGCCAGCCACCATTTCAGGGGGAGCCTCTGCAGCGCGGGTCCAGATTTGCCCCCTCCAAGCTGGCTGATGGACCTGGTCGGCCGCTCCCTGCTGGGTCAGTTGGGTCCCTTAGAGAAAACAAGATGGTTAAAAGCGGATCAAGGAAGAGGTTTTGTCCTCGTCGAAGCATTTCGGGCTTTCCTCAAAAACAAAGCAGGCGCTTATTTATTCCCAGAGCTGCGCTCTGGGCTGGGTGCCAGCCGCTGTGTGCAGGCTGCGGCGGGGGCACAGCCTGCCCACGCATCCCACCCGTGCGTCCCACCTGCGCGTCCCACCTGCGCACCCTGCCCACGCGCCCCACCTGTGCATCCCACCCTGCATCCCTCCCGCACATCCCACCCAGGCCTGGCCCCCTGTCGGCCCCCAGAGGGCCGTGATGAGTGACACAGCCCCTTGGGAGCCGTGCGAGGTGGGCACGAGATCCAGCCCCAAGCCTGGAACGGAACACTTAACCTCCTGCTCATGGAAAAACGCCTGTGTAAGACGGGATTTCCGTTCCTCTGACTCAGCTTAAGCAGCACAGGGCTAAAGCTCTGCTCTGAGGCATTAAACTCTGCCCGTCCTGCTGTGTCCTGGCAGCGCTCAGCGCTGGGGTAGGACAACGGGGGACGCTTTGCCCAGGGCCTGGCTTGCTGCTTCTGTCCCCACGGCAGCACCCGAGCAGCTCCGCAGACCCCAGCCCCGTCCCACACGTGCAGGTCGGAGCAGCTCGGGGAACAAGGGCTGCTTTCACGGGTGCTGAAGGAGTGCGAGGGACTGCCGTGGCAAATTCCTTGCGTGTTTTTATGGGCTGTAACCAATGCGAGGGGGGAGAAGCGCTCCCAGCAATCTCCTCCCACTGAAAGCACTCCATTCACAGCCAGGCTGGAAAGAGGCGAAAGGAAAGGCCGTGCACATGTTGAAATGCAGGGGGGTGTTGCATGAGGTTCTTGCACCTCTCCTATAAACCTTCCTGCCCTTCCACCAGGGCCAGGCCGTTCCCCTGAGGCCACTAAACCAGCCCGCTCCCACGGGCAAGGGAAAAGGAGCCACGCCAGGGCCAGATAAAACTGTCCCTCGGGCTTAACCCGGGCCAAATCCTGCCGAGCAGGACCTGGGGCTGCCCCTGCTCAGGCTGCAGGCAGGGGAAGGGACAGGACAGGATCAGGCCCAGCAGGGCCGTGCCCGAAGCACGGAGCAGGCCTCAGAGGAGAGGCCGGAAAGAAGGAAGGCAGAGGCTCAAAAGCCAAAAACTACATCTGGATGCTGCTCAGGGCAATCTGCATGGGTCAATGTGGACCTGATGTGTTTGAGACAGTCCGGATGGGGCCTTGTGCTTTACGGCCATCTGCTCCCCTCCCTGCACCGGGATTTAGCTGTGCAGGGGGAAACCTGGCCCAGCATGGCACCGGGCATTGCCCCACCTGCCCTGCCCTGCCCGTGGCCCTTCCCTCGCTGCCCTGCTCAGCACCAACACCTCGGGTAAGCATAGAGCCCGGGGTCGCTCACAGAAGGGCTGTTGGAGCTGCTGAGCAGGGCTAGGCCGTTATTTGTCTCGCCGGTCCTGATTCACTGCTCAGCCTCAGCTCGCTGCTGCCCCGAGGGAGGAAACACAAACACGGCCGGCTCCTGCGAGGATCCTGCAGCTCCGTATCCACAGGGGGCTCTGAGAGGCATGCCTCATGCACAGACATTGCTGCCGTGAGTCACAGCCTGGCAAAGGGTGTTGGAGTCGCTGCTCAATAAATAGAACAAAGCCGGGAACCCCCGGGTGGGAAGGGACGGCACAGCCCCGCTTCCTTCAGCGAGTGCCAGCCGTCTCCTCAGGGTTTACCAGGCAGGGACAGAGGGCGAGATAAAGGAGACTTCCATGTTTCAGCACAAATCTCCCACAAAAACACTGAGAAGAGGAACATGTCCTTTGGGTGCCAGGCTTACCGGCGCCAGGCTCTGCCTCCACGTGCCTGGGATGATTAAGGCTGCGGTGCCGGTGCTGCAGAGTGACTTTGCAGGACAGAAGGAGAGGAGAGCGCGGGCACGCTGTTCCCACAGGAGCCTGGCCCCTGCTCGGGGTGCCAGGGTTGGGAGGACCTCCTCGCCGTCACTCTGTCCCTTCCCAGAGCCACAGGTGGTCACAGCCGGGGGGAGAAGATGAATATTGTGCCAGCAAGGCAGGGAGCAAGGCTGGCTCCTCCCTGCTATGGGAGTAACGCACCTCCTCCAGCTGCTTTACTCCACGGAGAGAGACGAATCCCCGATAACAACTAACAGCTACACACACGGAGCACAGCCACCAGAGGAACTCCTTCAGCACCACAGAACTCTGCTTTCACAAGGCCACACCTAGAAGAAATATAAGGAATTGAAAAACTCGGGTCTGTTAGGAAATAACATGACACTCTCCCCAGCCATGAACCCGCAGCGAACGCACGCACACGTCTGCAGGCACCATCCCAAGCCCACAAGCTCAGCCTGCTGCCCTCAGACATTTCTGAATGCCTGTAAAGCAGCACGGTAACATTACTGAGCTGACACTGAAATAGCAGCTTGCCCAAACATCTGGAAGCAGTTTCTTTCTCCAGATGTTTCCCCCGCAGATACATACCTTCCACTCGGTGCCCCGGATCCAGATGTTTCCAAACAGCTCCACGCTCTTGCTGAAACCGAGCAGGCGTCCTGGGGACGCTGCCAGCCTCCCCAGCACAGCCACGGCTAACGCTCCGAGGCATAATGCAGGACACCTGCACGTGGTGGAAACCGGAGACAAACGCGGAGCCCAGCAATGGAAAAAGTCAAAGCCAAAAGCTGCGTCAGACAGCTGCTGGGGAGCCTGGGGGGAAGGCAGCGGGGACACAAAGCTCTGTGTTAAATCCTCAGCCTGCTCTCAGCTGCGTAGAGGGAAGTGCTGCTTGACTTTGGGCAGCTCGCGCCTTCCAGAGCCCCGGCGCTACACAAAGGATCATTCAGAGGAGAAGCTGAGGACGTGCAGCACCAGGATCTGCTGCAGGGGTGACGGCCAGGTGAGCAGGGCTTGGTTTTACCACCTAGCCTAACGCTGAAGGTGGGAGCTAGAGCTGTTCCTCAGCCTGGAGCAGGACTCCTGCTGCAGAGACGTTCAGGGAAGCAACAAACCCATTTCCTATTCCACCTGTGTCCCACCAGCCCTGGCAGGACTCTGCTTCCCACCAGGGATCCAACACCAGCACTCAACCACTGATAAAAATAAACGCCACTGCAGTGAGCGCTTCCCTGCTGCCAGCACGACCCTGCTTTTCACCATGCATTCAGATGAGCAGCTTCTTGATGTTCCTGAGCCACTTTTCACAGGGTAAGCCCCCCATGCACCCGGAGGGTTTGACTGCCCCAGCCCTACAAGGCTGCAGATGCTTTCTTGGAGCTGCAGCACCAACTCGCACGCAGCCATGCCGGGAGTGCAGAGCCTCAGCGTGATTTAGGTTAAGCTACACAACCACGCTGCCAGCTAAAAGGCTCCCTGGGAGCAGGGAGGGAGGAGCAGCAGCGCTCCCAGCTCCTCCCAAACATAGGAACCGCCTCTGCTTTTCAGCACTGTCAGGTGCAGGTTAGACAGACTGCCTGCATGTAGCAAACACACTGCTGCTTATTTTGGAGTTTTGCTTTCAGCTCATTTTATAGCTGCTTAACACGAGCCTCGTGCTCGTCTACGGCTCAGCTTCCCCTTGTTTGGCATGCTGCTGGTGCTGTCCTGCAGCATAGCTGTTACACCGCTCGAGCTGGTAAGCAGCTCTACCAAAATATCGGTGAGGCTACGAACTTAAACCTCAGTTGTCAGGAGCAAGGCAGAGAGGGGAGCTAACAGCAAGCCCGCAGCCCCGTGACATGCAGGGTACAACACACGCCAGCTCCAGGCAACTGCAAAAAGATGAGTTCTGAAGCAGCTGCGAAGCACGCAGAGGAAGCCTGAAGGGGTAACAGACTTCCCAGCAAAGTAGGGAAGACACCTGAGCATGCACAGGAGCCAGGACCCCAGCTGCTCCGCTGCTCCCCGTCTGTCTGAAGCCATTAAGAGGTCAGCCCTAACGCCTTCAGATCTAGGTTACTTGGCACAGCAGCACCCAGCAGGGCTGCAGGAGGACGCACTCCCCTCAGTCCCTCCTTCTGGCTCTGTGCTGGAGGTCAGTGCCCACACAGATGGGCCACATATGCTCCTCAAATTGAGTTTCTCCCCCCCTCCTGCAGAGCTACCTCCTTTGTGTCATCAGCATCTTCCAGGGCACAGAGCTGGCTGCTCACCTTCTCCAGACAAGAGCAGTTTGTGCTTGGGGCAGTAGGCAATGAAGACACCAGAGGCTGTTTAAATGTGTCAATTCACCTTTAATGTTTGAAAAAAATAAATGGTATTTGAGCCATTGCAGTTATGAAGGGAATGTATCTTGCTCCACAAGAGACCGTGAACAGGTTCACATTAGACTCATGCTTGGAAAAAACAAATCCAAAATATTCTTTCAGATCAAGAGTGGAGTTCCAAACCGACAAGACCACAAGAGTGCCCCAGACAGCCCAAGGCACGTTACCCCAGTGCAGACATTTCCATCAACATGAAGTAATGACAGCTACATTCTTTCTAGTTACAACATTGTTCTATCAATATTACAAAATTAGGCATACTTTGGATTTTGCACAGAGACAAGGACTTTTACTTCAGGAAGTAGTCAACCTGGGTCACCTAAGTCATTTCACAATGAAGAGCTCCCTTCACTCTGCCTTTCCCCACCCCAGCAGTGACTGGTTACCAACACCAAATTTGTCCTAGAGACACGAGTTAGGCCCACGAGCCCAGTGGTATTTGTCTATGAATTAGTTAAACCAACAGCTAAGCCTGTGACCAGCACCAAGTATTCACTTGTCATCACACAGCGTTTGTCCTTCAGAAGGATTTCTCCCACCCAGATACAAAACACTTCCTGCAGTTTAATCCAAGAGTCAGTACGTACTAAGACAACATCACTGCTGAACCTATTGGAGACCAAGACATTTGTCTGCCGTTGAAGCAGATGTCACATGAGTTTCCTTCACACAAACATCACATGTAAATTTAACTTCTTGGTACTGTGCTTTAAGAACAAAAGCAGATATCAGAACATGGAGGACAGGCCTCCAGAAATAGCTTATCAGCTACAGAAATAAAAAAAGGAGACAGTGGCCACTTACAAGTCTTCCACATGACTAGCTTGTTTTAAAGGAGAGCATCAAGTTAAGGCAGTGTTGAGACAACTGGCTAAGAACATGCCAAATAGCTGTTGTCAGTAGTCACCAATTCGATATCCTGCTCCATTCAGGGATGGGCCATGTGGCCAGCTTTAGATCTCAGTACCAAGGTCTAAAGACTTCAGCCACAGCACGCTGCTTCCTGCGGCAAGCAGCAGCTCAAGGGGGTGCTTGTTGAAGCCTTCTAGACCAGGCTGAGGTGCTTACAAGTCTAGGTCAATGCTTCAGCAGAGCCAAAAATACAGTGATGGGTACTGAAAGAACACTGAGGGTGCCAGCTGCAAGTCTGGTTATCACAGTCCGAGGTGGAGTTCAACTTGTGTGAAAGCCACGTAAATAAGAGCCACCCCAGCAGCTTCCAAGTGGTTTAAGTACCTGCACTGAGGTTACTGGGAGAGCCAGCTCTCTACAGTCTGCAGGGTGGGTTCGGAGGCTCACACTGGCTTTGCTCCTCATTACAAGATTAACAGTCTAGTAAAACTCAGTAAGGAAGTCAGGGGCTTTTTGGCCTGCCCAAAGTTTTCCCAGCCTCAAAGAAGGAGTTACCACTGAGGGAGCTGTTGTGGAATAGTTTTATTTCTTCCCACGTAAAGGCCATTGTTTAAGCATTTACAGGTTTCCTAGTGCAATACAACCAAAAAAAGCAGTAACAAAAAAATGCCGCCTTCTTCCCAGGCAACTAAACAGAAGTAGAATTTTACTGCAACATATACACATTAAATATAGTATACAGTCCATGCAGCGGCATAGCCATGTTAAAGGGAGTCGTGGCTTCAGCCATCAGTGCATTACAGTCCGAATTTCACTTGCTCCTACTTCCTATCCAGACTTGAAGAGAAGAATTGCAACCTGACCCAAGTAAAAATAGATGAAGTGCTTTGTCTCGTGTGTTACATAGCTGCCAAAGTTTCTGCCAACAATGCAGTGCCAAGTTGGGTTGTATTTCTTGTCAAATTCCTGAAGAAACAGAAGAGAGGCGTTAAGGCCAAGAAAGCCCACATGAAAATAGTTCTAAGCACAAATTCTTTGCTGGTTCTGTTCACACACTAACTCCCCTCCTCCCACCTGCAGCATCTTTACATTCCCTGCCACAAGACACCATTGTGTTAAGTGAGGCAGTGACTGACACGAGCCAGACCTCTGCACTGGCTTGTCTGAAGGATCCAACGCAAGCGAATTATCTCCCGAGATGTGGAGCACACATCTGCCCTGGGCAGAACGAGCAGACCTAACTGCTCTCCCTGGTACAGACCTATTCAAGCCCTACGTGTAGGCTACTAGCTCGGGGGGATATTTCTCCTCTCCCATTCCAAGCCCACTCACAAAAAAATAAAAAAAGATTCTGGCATGTCTGCTCTAGCAAGGCATTTGAGCTTAAAGGTCACCTAAAAAAGGAAGGAGAAGTCTGCCTTACGGTGTTTGGGATACTTCGTGGAGGGGAAAAAATTGCAGTGAAAATAAGCAGCCAAATTCACAAAACAAAACCCTAAGGTCAGAGCGAGGTAAACAATGGACCCTCACGAATCCTTAGTCTTCTACTAAGCAGGTAAGGGAGGGTTAAAGAATTTTCCTCCCTCTACTACACAACTCCCAGGAACACCCTTCCCTCCCCCTCAGAGCCAGAACAGACTCGATGTTCAAGATTAAAGCAAGACTTAGTCCTCAGACAGCAGCAAGACAGTTTCAGCTCTTTGCAGGTAACCTTTGAAGTAAGGAAAAGCTTTCTTGCCAGGGCTTGAAGGTGCACCAAATCACTTCCCTCCTCCCAACGCTTAGGAAATGAAGGGCAACTTTTTGGATTCTTTCTGCTGCATTCACTCATTTTACAGACTGCATTGCCCCAAGCACTTCCAGATAGGTCTTGCCTCATCAGATCAAAGTGATCTGAGAAGTTCGGAGACACCTTGGAATCCTTTACGTTCAGGGTTAGGTTACAAGCAAGGCCCAGGAGCTAATCCTGGTGCAAGGGCTGCATTGCCTACACAACGTCTTCCTCCCTGAAGAGCTCTTTGCCTGACCATTCCGAGAAGTGGCTGCAGAGGGAACTAACAGCTCCACAGATGCTAACAAGCATGAGACTGCAGTTAACAGGTTCCTGAGAACAGGGAGGCACCTCTTCACAAGAGGGGAGCAACTGCCTGCGCTGCTTTTACAGCAGCATCCCTGGCAGGCAGCACAAGGCTGCGTCCTCCTCCACACCCGCTGCCTCAGAGCCAGAACTGCTCATGCAGGGCTGCCCGCTTCCGAGGGAAACTTCACAGTAATCCCACCCTGCACCAGCACTGCCAGTCCAGCAGCAGCTGTGGAGCAAGTCCTGAGAAGAGGCTGCAGCCAGCTCTAAGCTGAGAAATCCAGAGGGAAAGCACATACTCAGCTTGCTCAGAGCTTGCCAGAGCAGCAGGCCAGGCCCTGCTCTGCCACAGCCTTCCTCTGACCTTGGAGAAGTCACTCCTTTCTCTTGGGAACAGTGGCACAAAGCAGAAAAAGCATCTCCTCCTTCCAAACAGTCAAGTATGAAGTCTCAAAACACTCAGGCTCGACACACACACGAGAGCTTCAGCCAGAAGTCTCAGGCAGAGCAGCCCCTCACCCCTCAGTTACCTTCTTTATATATGCTGCAATGTCCTTTTCTATGTTGTACTTCTCCATTGCCTGCGTGGCACAGTCAACAGCATCCTGCTGCATGTCCTCGGACATGTCCGCATTCTTGATGACAGCCTTTCTGTCAGACATGGTGAACCTAAGGCAGAACATAAGATCCTGTTAATCCCTTCCCCAGAAAGGAGAAGCTGCCTGTGCAGAGGTTTTCCTCTCTATGGCAGGCTGCGTCACACGCCGACACCACCAACTCCCCCTACTACAACCGGAGTTTATCGGGGCAGCCCACAGCAGCCCCAGGCCGAGGTCTCCCTTCCTGCTGGAGCACCGGCGCTGTCCCGGAGGTGAGATCAGAGGCAGTCCAACATCACCACCTGCATCGAGCAGGCAGGGAAAGCTGCGTGGGAGGAGGTGAGATGTGTGGAGACACAGCATGGAGACAGAGCCCTCCTAGACATCAGGGCTACAGCCAGGCTTGCTTCCAGGTGCACCAGTGGTTTGAGCATCATCAGCTCAGAGCCAGCAGACCCCATGCAGCCTGCGCACAGCACAGAGATGTGGGAAGCATGTCAGCTCTAGCAGGGCTTTTACCTCACCCTCAACCAGAGCTACTGCTGCTAGCCAAGCCTGGAATGACGGGCAGAATGGGGAACAGCACTCCTTCCCTCACCTCACCACTGCTTTGCCACTGAAACCCAGACTTCAGCAGTTCTCACGGGACAAAGCCGGTCTGCCAGAACAGAAACACCACGCTGCAGCCTCGGAACACGTGGGGAAGGCTGCCTCACCACACAGCCAGGGAAAACAGCCTCCCATTTTCCTCCCCCGTGCCTGTGAGCCAGAGCACAGGAGCTAGAGGCCAGCACTCCAGTACTGCCCTCATCTCTAGGAAACCAGGGAGAGGTAACTTGAGCTGAGCATTTAACCCCTTGACTATCACCCACTGAAGGTGTTCTGTACCAGGCACTGAAGCCATTCACATGGAGACTCACCACAGCCCTTCCCGGGAAGCAATCAGCACTGGGAAGTGTCCTGTGTGCAGTTCACGGCATCCTAGAGAGCAGGGATTTGACAAGCCCAGCCCTGCACCGTTTCCCCAAGCAGAGGGTGACCCACACACCAGGAAAGGCTCCCAGGCAGTGCTGCTGTCAGCTGCCCCACTCCACCACCTCTGAGCAGGCCCCAGCAGGGTGCACGCCTTGTCTGGGGACTGGTCAAGCAAAGACCTGTGCTGGCACCTTGGCTGCAGCTCCCTCCTACCAGAGGGTATTTAAATTTTGTGAAATTAAGCCATCAGTGGCACCAAGTGCCTCCAATTAAGCCTGCAGAGCACCATCAGGTTTACTAATACTTCACCGTGCTGCAAGTCTGAGCACTACCACCAGGAATGTTTGGGAATAGTGGAACTACGCATTCTTAGCTTTACCAGGGAGTGAAGGAAATCTGCTGCAATGATCGCTTCCTGGAACAGTCCCAGAAAACTGAAGGAGTAGCTTTGTTACAGCAATTAAAGGAGCCTGCTAGCCAGAGAGAAAGAGAATCCAGTTACATAATTGCAGCCCTACAATTACAATACTTCAATTCTTTACTCTGCACTTGAGGACTTCTACTGCAACCTTAATTTATACTGTTTAGATGCAGTGTTTAATAGAGCACTGCTATTAACATACGCTAATAGCATCAGGAGGAATGGCAGGAGCTGAGCTCACCCAGCAGAGGCACACACCCCTACCCCTGCTCTGGAAAAGCCACTTCCAGCCACTTTGTTCTCCTCTCTGCTGTGGTTTAAGTCAGCAGGTTTCAGCCTGGGGCCTAGATACCCTGACAGCGAAGACATGGCTCAGAAGAACCCAAATGGCTGCCTACAGATTTAGATCCACTGTCCAGGGGGCTGGCAGATCCTCCAAAGAGTCTTCAGGGGGTGCACCCCACAGAAAAACACAGGAAAAGGGAAGCAGCAGAAATTCACTTGTGGGTCATTCTTCTAGGAAAACCTCTTTAGAGAAAGAAGGCAAATGAGTTCTCATGGACTCCAGGCCTTCCCATGCCTCCAGCACACACAGTTCAGAGGGCACTTGCCATTACATAAGCAGACACTGAGTGACCTGCAGAAAGCATCTTCCTTCCTCATGGTTCAGGCAAGGTGCATTTCAGTGCAGGCCCAAGCCGCCAAGGACCAGCAGCAGCAGATGATCAAGCCATTATCCTTCAGCAGGGCTGCAGGTGCCTGCCTGTCTGCCCTCCCAGCACCACTGCTCCAGGGCACAGCAACCTCCAGGGGCTGGCAGCAGGGCCCTTGGTGCAGGGCAGGGACAGCTCCCACCGCCCCCCAGCATCCCACTGCAGGACCCTGGCCACACTGCGGGTCACACAGGCCCAGTCCCCACCAGGCCAGCACCATGCACACGCCCCATCCCTGCACCACAGAGCATGCCAGCCCTCGGGGCCCTGCCACCCGCACCGGGAGGAGGTGGGCACCAAGCCCCGGGGCAGCGGTAACATCCCAGCCCCAGCAGCCCGGGGCAGGATAGGGCCCCAGCCCAGCACCTTCCCGCAGCGGAGCAGGATGGAGCCGCGGGCAGCGCCCAGACCTCGTCTCCCGAACAGAGGGGCTTGGGGAGGAGGCTCCAGCCCAGCTTCGCCGCGGCGGGAGGGAGCTGGGGAAGGGGGCGCGGCCCGGCCCTTCCCCGGCGGGCCCGTGCCGCGGCTCTCCGGGAGGCGGCGGCGAGCGCAGGCCGGGCGCTGCGTGACCTTCACCGGAGGGAGCCCCGGGGCGGCGGTGACCTTGCCTGGAGTGAGGCTGCCGGCGGGGCCAGGGGTGTGGGGCGGGCACCGGAACCCCCTCGCCGCGAGCCGCCGCCGCCACCCCTCTCCTCTCATTCCCTTCCCTCTCCTCCCCTCCCGCGGGCGGACCCCGCACACGGAGCCCCGCAGCCCCGGCGCCGCTCACCTTCACAGTGACGGGGCCAAGCCGGGAGAGCGCAGCGCGGCACGACACGGCACGGCGCCGAGGAGAAGGAGGAGGAGGAGGAGGTGGGACAGGCCCGGACCCGCGCGGCTCTGCCGACTCCGCTCCGCTCCCTGCGCCGCGCCGAGCGCTCTGCGCCGCGCCGCCGCGCCGCGCTCAAATACCGCCCCGCCCGCTGCGGCGCGCGGCCCGCCGCGCTCCCATTGGCTGCGCCGCGCCGCACGCCGCGCCCCGATTGGCTGCGCCGCCGCGCTGCCCGCCGCCCCGGCCCGTCCGCCCGCGCTGCTCTGCCTACATCCTGTTTCATCCCACAATGCCGCGGGGCCGGCGCGGGGCGGGGCGGGGAGGGGCGGGGCGTTGCTACGCGGGGGCGGGGCCTGGCGGGTCCGATCCGGAGGGTCCTGAGCCCGGTCCCGGCGTGGTGCTGAGGGGCCCGGCCCAGCCCGGGGCCGGTGTGGAAACCTCGGCGGTGCCCCCCCAAAGTGGCACTCACTGACCCGTGTCCCCAAGCACCAGCCCCAACCTCTCCACGAACACCCCCAGGCCCCTGGTGCCCACGTTTCCAGGGTGCTGAGGGCGCTGCTCTGCTCCCCCGCAGGGCTCGTCCTCGCTCCTGGCCCTGCAACACCACACAGTTCCCCTTCCCCTCTCATTTCTTGGGTTTTTCCTGATTTTATACCGGCAGCGAGGCTTGCAGACCCACCACCAGCACCATGTCCTGTGGGAGTCTCTGCCTGTCCCTGGGGTTTCCAAGCAAGCCCTGCCAGCTCCAGCCCTCCTTCACACGCCCATAAATTCCCAGTCCTGCTTCACGTGCCCACAAACCCCAGCCCCGGTGCTGAGCTGGCCGAGAAGTGTCCCCACACCAGCTCCTGGGGTGACCCCTGGCTGTCACGGTCACCACAAAGAGCTCGCCTGCAGCTTGCAGAGCCCACATCTGGCTGCAGTGCTGGCAAGTGTGAGAAAGCTGTGACGTTTTGGAGATAAAGGACGGGGACAGAAGGGGATGGGAGAGCCCTTTGGCAAAGCCTGTGGCCTGGCAGAGGTGCTTGCCCCAGGTTCCCTGGGTCTTTTGGCTCCGTGTGCCCAGAAAAGACGCGGTTGTCTCTCTGGTGACAGGACAGAAAGGCAGGCAAAGCACAGGAGGGCCACGTCACGCCGGTCTCCTCGTGTTTCACGTACACACAAAAGCCAAGGTGAGGACAAAGGGGAGAACAAAAACCCTGTTCATTCTGAAGCCCAGGGAGAGGTCTGGTGTGGCGCCGTGATACCCCGCTCTGCGTTACTGCTTTCCCTGCAGGTGAAGCTCGGTGTCAGCGACCCAGCAGGTACCAACCAAAGCTGTCAGCCCCTCGAAGGACTGATCCTGCACCTGGCCGGGATGCTCTGCTTGGCCCCACCGAGCAAGGCTGGCCAGATCCTTCTGCAGAAGCACGACACCGGCGCCTCGGCCACTTGGGTTCCCCACGTGGGGCTCCTGCCCTCGATAAACGTGCTCCGGGTGTGCAGCTGCCCTCCGGGCTGCCCGTCTGCCAGGCTGGCCGCCCGCCAGCTCCGATTTGGGTTGCTCCATTTCACTTGGGCACAGGCGCCAAGAAGCCACCTGAGGAAAAGCCCAGCAGAAAAAAAAAAAAAAAATCACGGAAGGGAGCGAGGATCCGCTCCGAGCGCTGTGGGAGTGGAGGAACCACTGCTGTGTTCCTTTTTATTACTTTTTTCCTGCAGTTTGGCAGGAGATGGGAGCGGCCTTGCCTGTCCTGCCAGAATGGTGCCCAGCACTCACCAACACTCTCTTGGTCACCACCGCCCACCCAGCCAGCAGCCTGCCTTCAGCAGTCCCCCATTTCGGGAGCATCATGCAGCTACAGCCCTTCAAGATCTTCCATCTCTTGGCAGCAGTAGGATTAAATACTTTTACGGCAGTGTACCCAGAGGCTCCACGTGGCCGGACAGGGGCTGGATGTGTTGATTTGGGGTCTGAGGAGGGGGGAAAGGCAGTGCCCAGGCAGCTGCTGGGCTGCCTGGAAGGGGCAGAAGGTGAGAGCTGGGTGTCCCCACGTCCCCATGTCCCCACATCCCCCTGTGCCGCAGCAGGCTCCCCGGGCCACGTCTCGGCGAGGCTCCCGGGGGCGTCAGGCTGCGAGGGCAGCCGGCTCTGCTCAGGTTCACTGCACGGTGCTTGGCTGGGCTATTTATAGCTCTGCCGAGTCTCTGTTGAGGCAACAGACCTCGGAGTCTCGCAGATCTCTTTTATTAGCACGCCCGGCTGGGAGGCGCGGAGCCTCGGTTCTCCCCATGTCAGGCAGCACCGCAAGGAGCAGAGCCCGGCCATGGGGGCAGCTGCAGGACCTGGCCCAGCTGATGGGCAGGAGGCAGGTCCTTGGCTCACACAGAGCTGCAGGGGAAGGTCCCTGCTCTGCTCCAGGAGCCCTGAGCAAGCCCCAAGCTGGACCCGCAGCGCTGCCGCCACGACAAGCCGGGCCCGCGGGTCGGGCGCCACCGCCCTTGGTGGAGGCGGGTTGCCCAGCCTGTATGGCTGCACCATCCCTTGCTAATGAAGGAGCTTCGTTAGCGGGCAGGGAGCTGCAAGAGTCAGATCTCTATTCCTGCCCCTGCTGCTGCCATGAAGTTCTGCTTAATCCTCATGGGCAGTAGAGTGACGGCCACGAAGCCGAGGTAGCTGCGGTTTTGGTATCACATTAATCCTGAACTGAGGCTGGGGCAGATGATGGGGGCTGAGCTGATGTTAAGGCTAGAGGCAGGTGTAGGACGATACTTGTCCTGCACAACAGGAGCCCCAGATTTCACCCCAGGACTCCGTGCTTTAGACCTGCCGGTGTCCCTGTGGTGCTGGTGGGTGCCGATGCAGCGCCTGCCTCCCCTTGCCCAGCTGGTCCCAGGGACACCCGCAGCACCTTCAGCCCCACGGGACGGGAGTGAGCTGCCCACAGGGGTCCTGCCACAAAGGGATGAGGAATAAAACCTCGGTCTTTGTCCCCACAGGGACAGCGTGCAGCCACCCGGTGGCCGCCCCTGCAGGCCGGGCGCTTCTCTGGCCATGGGAAGGAGCACGGCCTCCGTGGAGGAAGTGCTTCAAATGCCACAAGGGGAGATGCGTTCCTGAATCGTGACAAAAAGCCTTTATTTATAAGTTGCTCCGAGTGCACTATATAAGGCGCTTCACGGAGATTAAGAGGAAAAGGGCCTGGCTGCGAGGAGCAGCTCGCCATCTAAGGCTGCGGCCTGGCTCTGCCTGCGGCCGGGAGCTTCCTGGCCAGACGCAATTCCAGCCCCAGCCATGACTCTGCCCCTCTGTCCTCAGGTCCTGCCTGTATCCTCGTCCCAAAGCCAGGACAACATCTGCGATAAAACCACACATCTGTAGGAGACGACAGTACAAGTGCTCCCTTTGTCTTCTGTCCCTGCAGCGTTTCAGTCCGTCGTGCCTGCTGTACCTGCTCGTCTCCCTGCTCTTCCCCAGGCTCAGCCATCGGCTGCTTTGAGGGCCAGAAAGCATCAATAAACACAGCAGCAGCAGCAAAGCAGCTTCTCAGTAGAAGTTCTCTGTCTCGCTCATCGCTGCGGTCCCAAACCTTCTCAATCTGGGTCCTCCCCTGTCGCAGTCCTGCCTGAGGCTGCTGTACGAACGATTTGTTACCAGGAGTCAATCGTTTTGGCAGCCGTGCTGCCAGCCGCTTTCAGGAGGTTCGTTCCCAGTCCTGGGCTGCTTTGATCAATTTGTTTGTGAAGCAGTTTTCAGTGGCTTGGTTAATGTGGGTTATTATCTCCCCGGAATCCCTGCTATAGAGGCTGAATAAATCCCAGGGACAGAGAAAATGCCCCGTAAACATCCAGCGGGGAGCTGCCACTGCAAATGCCGAGGGCTTGATCGCTGTAAGCAGCGCACTGCCATCGGTATCAGTGCCCCAGTCTCGAGGGTTACTGCTCACAAATTTGGGACAATTGAGCGTTTCCACTGCCTGCCCTCCTCTTCTGCACAAGGACCCAGCCGAGGCGCGTTTTTCTCTCCAGGAGCAGCTCTCGCAGCCACACACGGGGCAGCCTGGGCGTTTCTCCAAGGCAAATGGTTTTAAAACTGTGACGAGCTGTGGAAGGCTTTTTGTCTAAACACAGCTTTCCACAAGGTAGCGTTCCCTGCAATCCTGCAAGCGCGATAGAAAACTCTTTAATACTAAATGGCGTGTGAGCCTTATTAATATGTATTCAGGTCATCTGCTCTCTGCAAGTTTTTGCAAGTGACTTGCGGTTCACACGGGATCCATAAATAAAAACACCTATCGGGAATCTGGGCAGGGTCACATTAGCACAGGAAAGTAATGAGTGCCTGCATGCATGCCGTGGCTGGACATGCCAGCAGCTGGGACCTCCCTTTAATCTGCTCTCCCCGGAGGTGAAAGGCAGGTTTAGAGATGGAAAAGATGGAAAAAACACCAAAGGAAAAGTTGCCTCAGCCCCGTGCTGTGTGGCTGTGCTCTGCAGCAGTCCCAGTCTGACTGCGAGGCACAGGGGCCTCAGGACTTTGCGACTAGCTGGGTGCTAATTTCACTTCTTCCCTCGAGTTTCGGCATTTTTCCCTTTTCTGCCCTCCCTTCCATTACAACACTTGGGATGGATGCTGCAGCACCAGCCCTAAACCCAGCTCATTTTCTCTGTGAGGGCCCTACCTGCACATCAAAGGCTTCCTGTATTTTTAGGGCAGTTGTGGGCATCGATGCCCACTCCTGCCTTAGCCAGTCACCCATGCATGACCTGGCTGGGGGCTGCTGTGGGGACTCCTTGGCCACTCACACCTGACTAATTGGGCACTCATGCATAAATTAACCGGGTGCTCGAGTGTGAGCTATTTGGGTGCTCATGCACAAATGCAGCAAACCTGCAAATGGTGCCCCCCTCTGCTGCTGTGTCCGCAGCCAGGGATGCTACCCACCAAAAGCTGCTTCCCCCTGCCTGGCCCTGTCCTGTGGAAAAAGAGTGAGCTCCCCAGGGCGCAGGACGGAGCCGCTGCCATCAGGTTCTGCTCTGGCACAGCACGGAGGCAAGATGCCCCGAAAGCAGGAGACGAGGTCTCTGCCGTGTGTGGTGATGTAGGTCAGCCTCACTTCTGAGCTCTACTTAGGCTCTTACCATTCCTGAAAGAGGAAAAAGAATAGAACCACCCATATTGACACTACTTTTCTGTACCACCGATGTTGTGGAAGTTACAGCACCATCTTCCAGCTCTGTTTCAATCCAGGTCTGCTGCCCTGACTGCTGCACTCACTTTTCTTGGGGTTCAGGCTGTGGTGGAGCACACAGACTCGCTTAGCACAAAGATCCCAGCTTGAAAAAGCTTTCGAGTTGTTTGCTCTCACTGAAAAGCAGGTCCTGCTGCTGAGTTCCCACCAGAAGCCATCCCACATTCCTGCACATTACAGCGTGGCCAAAGCGTGTCGTGGGTGTGCGGGCACAGCTCCCCAAACCCGCAGCAGGCAGCAGCAGCATGCCCTCAAGGCCGGGGCTGTGGGGCCCTGCAGCTGTGTGCACACATGTACACGTGTGCCCGTACCATGCAGATACTCAGGGGCTTGC
The DNA here is from genome assembly GCA_011075105.1 of Heteronetta atricapilla. NCBI lineage: Eukaryota > Metazoa > Chordata > Aves > Anseriformes > Anatidae > Heteronetta > Heteronetta atricapilla. The sequence continues at coordinate 10,204,177 of CM021749.1, forward strand.
CGTGATGCAGGTGCCTGTTTCGGGAGCCCCCCTGGGCTGGCATCGGCGCAAGCCGTGCTCAGCCCCCTTTGCTGCCCTCCTCGCCAGCCGGGTCAATCGTATATTAATGCTCTCGCCTCGCTCTGCAGAAGGAGCTGCAACACTTGACCCAATCAATAAATATACATTTCAAACATCCCTTAAGCCTCTAATACCTCTCTGAATGGAAGAGCCCACAAGGGATTTTGTTTTAATTAGAGGGATGCTCCGGGCCGCTCTGCCCAGCGCCTGCCCAGCCTCAGCAGCGCTGTGGGGGCGACAGCGTGCCAGGTGGCTGCGCGCTCTCTAGGCAAAGGGGATTTATTTTTAAACAGTTGTCTGAAATCCTGCCTGCCTCTCCAGCAAAAGGGCAAGGCGGCTCCGCTCCGGGGATGCAGGCAGCCTTCGGGCCGTGCTGCCAGCGGTGCGGTGCTGTGCCGACAGCGATGCCCTGCGTGGAAAGGGCCGAGCGGCTGACGGTCACCCCGTGAGAGCTGCCAAGGAAGGCAATTAATGCTGGGGCTGGGCCCTTCTCTCATTTCCCAGCCCTCTCCCTTTCTGTCTCCCTTTCCCTTGCTGTCCTCGGCGAGATGCCGTTACAAGGCTGCACAAGCTGCCCCCAGCTCCAGCCTGTTATAAAGCAGGCACGGTGCCACAGCCAGTAAAACCAGCTCCAAAACCCAGAGGACCTTTTGGAAGCATTTCAGCATTTCTGTCTAGACAAAAGCCAGCTTTATCTCCTAGCAGAAGGCCTGAGGAGACAGGAAAAACGCTCAACTTTTGGTATTTTCCTGCTTATGAATCCCATAGCTCGCCTTCCCCATCCTCACCCCTTGCAAGCAACTCACGCGGTGTGAGTGCCTGGGCAGGGTCTGGCCACATGCCCCGGGATAAAGGGCATCGTTTATCTGTGGCATGGAGGTGTTGGGATGCACTTTGTGGCAAGGAAAGGGCAGAAGTGTCTGCCTGGCAGCCCCAGTCCAGCTCGGTGCTTGGCTTGTGTTTGACTCCAAACGGGCAAGCGGCTGGCCAGGCGCACGGCTGCCCTCTGCCCAGGAGGAAGAGGAGGAAGAAAAAGGGGAATAAAGGAAGAAAAAAAAAAAAAGCCCTCGAGGAAAACAAACACTCACTGATGTCTTTTGTGCTCTCAGAGAGAACAAGTGGACGGAGCCGCCGCTTTATGCTTGCCCCTAGGACCTGCAACGTACATTTGTTGGTTTTCTCCCTTCTGCTGCTAACAGGCAAAAAGCCTCGCGGGTGACGGCGCTGCGCAGACAGGGCTGCGGCCAAGGGGTCCAGGAAGGAAAATCAGACAGATCGTGGAGTGAGGCACACACGGCCCAGCTCTTCATCAAAGGGAAAACAAGCCAGAGCTGCTGAACCCACTAAGCAGGGAGAGAGGGGTGAGCAGTATCTGGCACGCCCCGAGCCCCTTGCAAAAGGAAGAGCTGTGTCTCTGAACACAAAGCAGTGCGTGTCTAGTGCAGGGCTCCACTCGGGCAGGACAAGTGAAGGAAGCAATACAGCCCCCCAGCACGCCACAACGCCACCGGGAGCTGTTTATGGTTAGCAGGTTCCCGGGGAGGAAGCGCGGCTTCGCCCAGTGCTGTGGCTCTGCACCCTTACCAGCACGGCTCTCCAAGGCTTCCGACCCCACAAAGGTCCCTGCTCTGCCCCTGCCTGTCCTGCGTTTGGTATTTTGGGGTAGGAAAATGTTAATACACCGCCTGGGAAACTACACGAGGAATATCCCACATTCACGCTTGGATGCTGCCTCTGAAATGCAATGATCTCTGCTATCCTTATTTATTACCCCCAAGTAGCTGCAGCACAAAGGCATAGCAGAAAAATAAATAAATATAATTTTTTTTTTTCTTTCTATTTGATATTTCAGCTGGGCACTAACTAGTCACTCAGAAATCAAACCAGAGGTGGCAGTTGTCACACCTTGCTTGGCGCTGTGCAGCAGTGAAGAACAGGCACTGTCCATGCGAGACACCCCGTGTGCTTTCCCTCCTTACTTCTGAGCACAGACATTAGCTTGCTACTTTAAAAGCAGTTGGTTTTGTACCTTCCACTTTTTTTTTTTTCTTTTAATTTTTATTTTTAAATCTGTTGGACGTGAACTGGGAAGTTTCCTAAGTGGAGAACATCTGGATCACAAAAGGCTGTGGAACAACTTCTGCTGGGAACAGAAACGCCCTTCTCCCGTGGTTACGTGAAGTTCTGCAAGTCGATGAAACGGTTCCTAAAACTTGGGTTTAAAACATTCTGCTTGAAAATAGTTTTTAATGCATTTCTCGCTTGTGTTAAAAAAATCAGCAAAACCACATCCATGCTGCGGGGCTGCAGCCTGTCGTCTCCGAACGCCCTGGGCAGAACAGGGAGCGGAGACGGCGGCCGTGCTGCCGGCAGCCTCTGATGGAAAGCTAATGGAAAACCTTTAAAAACCACTGAGGCCTGGCAAATCTGGGTTATTTTTGGAAAGCAAAAAGCCTCGGATCTCCCCCCGCTCCCGAGCCTCAGCCGGGCAGCACGGCCAGCACCCAGACCTGGCGAGCACGGGCTCGTTTCCAGCCTGTGCCAAGGGCTCCCCCCGATGCGGTGTGTGGCACCCGAGGGGACCTGAAGTCACGGCAACGTGCAAACAAGGCAGCGTGCATCCCCAAACCTGATTTCTTAAATTAACCTTTAATTGCTACCAGCAAGGCAAATGGCACTGAGAGATGCTACAGTCACTGCTCCTCTGAGTAAGTCGTGTTAATAGCTTCAGCGGTGTAGGTGTTATTTTGAAGAAAAAAAGATCAGTGTTCCAGAACTTCTAAAGCCAGGCATCTGCACAAAACGCATAATCCTTTGCAGTTTAGCTCAGCTAACAACGTCATACGCTTCAACAGCAACAAAGCCATGGTGCTTCACTGAGCCCTTCGCACCGTGTCCCCTGCAGGCACCCCGTCCCTCTCTTACCAAATTATTTTCACCAGCTTTTAAACCTTGCTTGTAATTAGCTATGGCTCTTCTCTAAGGCAAGGCTCTGGCTGAGGCGCAGGGGCTTCCAAGCTGCCGGGCGCTGTGTCCCCGCGGGCGACCCAGCCTCGTCCTCTGGTGGCTTTTCCTGTTCCGATCTCTCCCCGTGTCTGCTCTCAAGCAGAATTTGCTCTCAGGGTGCTCTGTGTTTCCCATTTGCATCAAGACATGCCACGGCATGTGCCCATGAAATCTTTTGGCTTATGCATAAGTAAATAAAACGAGCTCTGTCCTCACGCACTTTCACAGGACATATTTGCAAACTTACAGGCATTGTTTTAGCAACGCACGCAGAGATTCTCCTAAAAAGTTAGGCGCTGCAATTTTTGCACGTACAAGCTGATAACCGGGAGGTGCTATTTTAAAATTAAAGCCCCCAAACCATCAGCTCAGTATGCTGAGCCCCGAAGGCACTGTGTAGCTTCGTGTCATTGCTGAAGTGCCGGAGGAGCCCAGGTTCCGCTCAGCAGCGCGTTCAGAGCCATTGTTGTGGGAGTGCACCAGGAAGTTCGGACAATCCAGAGCAAGAAACACTGCAGTTTTAAAAGCAGCCCTTTCCTCACAAACAAGCTGAGCTTTGAAGAGGTGTTATTTTGCAATATGGTAAGATTAGTCAAAGCTAATCCCAGCTGGATCTCAGCGCTGAGGAGGCCGCCAGCCATGAGGGGAAAACAGGTCCTGCCCGACACCACGGCGTGCGGCCAAAGCCCTCGAGGAGCGCCCATGGCTCAGCTGTGATGTGCCCTGGCTCTGCCGGTGATCCTGGGAAAGCCCCCGTGCCTCCAGCACCTCTGGTTTGTCATAAATAAAGGAACATTGAGCCCACCACAGAGCGCTTCAGTGTCTGCGTAAGGACACTGCGGCACGGGCATGGTTACTGGAGCAGAGGGGAGGTGCATTTTAACTCTGTGGGAAGACGTCCGAGAACGAAGGCGAGAGAAGGAACGCTGTGAAAAAGCCAGAAAGGGACAAACCAAACCTGCTGGGTGTCTTTCTCTGTGTGGGAAGGCCGAGGGCAGGCTGAGGAGCGATAACCACAAGCTGTACTGTAGCCTACCTCCAGCCGGACACTTCTTTCTGCGTTACCTGATTAATATTTGCATTACCCATCAATATCCTCAGCTTGAAAGCCCAGTGGTTCATTACGCTCATCCTGAGAACTAAAGCTTGACATTTCACAGGAGTTGCATTTTTTTGCAAGACTATTTGCCATTTGTTTTCCAGTAGTTTATTTTCTACGTAATTAATGTTTGATGATTCTCAACATATACGTTTGCTAGAAAGCCAAACGTGACTCTGACAAAGCAAACAAATGCTCTGCAGCTTATCCAACTGCTTGAAGCACTCCGCTGATAACACACAGCTAAAAAAAGGTAATGAGAAAGAAAACGTTCAATAATTCTATAAAGACACACTTCATTAAGGTAATTAAGGCAATCGTTTAAAGTAGTTATGAGGATTATTAACACACAAAAGAAATTATGCAACAGGGCTTTAGCTAACCAGGCAGACTTACCATTATTTTATGATGCCTTTAAGAGTAACTTCCAGCAGCTTAATAAGCCTTTGAAAATAAAGACTCATTCCCTGGCAAAGGATGGAACCCTCTCTATACCTGGGAAGGGTATATTCAGGGTCTTTGAGACTTTTCTGGGGAGACAAAGGGGTGATTTTATTTTGTCTGCTATGCAACAAGTATTTCTACTGATCTGGCAAATAACTGAACTAGCTCATTAAATTATGCTGGTGCAAAAACCATATTTATTCCGAAGCACCTACTGAGCTCGTGTACACGGTCTGGTACATGGTTTTCAGCTCGTCCCTGGAACCTCGCGGGTGCTGCAGGCTGTGCCCCACAGGTTTGTACAACAAGAATGGTGAAACCATTAAAACTCTGTAAAGATGCAGAAAATCCCTAGATAGTCAGCAGTTCACACTTGGGTAAACCACCACTCCTGAAGATGGGCTTTCTCGTAATGTCTTTCTGTGATTAATAGCAGTCTTTATTTAAACCACCAGCAACCTAACACAGATATTACCAATGTTTAAGAACATTACCACACAGGACGTTACTGTACTTTAACCTACACAGGAGAGAAATAAAGGCATTTATAATGCTCAAACACATTATACTAAAAATATTTTTCTAACTGCAAGCCGTTCAGATTGCTGTTTTCTAGAGGAATACGCATTTTTAATTAACACATGAAAATCAAGTATGCGTGACAGCCACTACTACTAAAGAGGTATGACACATTTCTCAATATCCCTTAATTAACTCGTGAGCCTAGAGGGTTTTTTCTGCACACTCAGATGCTGCTTTAGCCCCATCCCTGCGGTTGCCATGATTCAGCCCTTCCCTCACCACACGGACTCGCCTGTACTGATAGGAAAGATACCAGGGGACCAGTGAGAGGAGACTGCAAAAGTGCAGCAATTTAAAAAAATGTTTTAGTATCCCTCCCACATCTGACACAGCGTGCGGGCTGCACAACAAATTGTCACTCCAAAGCAACGTGGGCCACGTGAAGCATGAGAAAACGAACCGAGTTAGGGAGAAAATGTGTCCCAGCACAGTGGCTGTGCTGCAGGGCCTGGGGGCAGGCGCAGCACCCCAAAACATGACTGAACTCCCCGTGCTGCCGAGTGGGGACTCCCTGCAGCAGCGCATTCATCAGCCCTGGTCTCGGAGGCAAGGGAAATGCCCTACCCTCCAGAACCGGGCTAATTAATAAATAGTAAGAATAATAAAAAAAAAACATGCTTGGGGTTTCATGTCACCTGGAGGACCTGCTGGCCAGAACAGCGCTAGTTTGAAAGCAAAGTTTGGCTCACTTAATTGCATCCTCGTTAGTTAAAAGCAATTTGTGTATTAGAAGTCGCGTTTACTGCCTTAACAAATCTTTCAGGAATTTGTGACTAACTAGAATAATAAATTGGTGCTTAGAAGTGACTTTATGTAAATTATCGTCTCATAAACGTTACATTGCAGTGCATTATTCCCTTACCTCCCCAGAACTCCTTCCCTGCCTCCCCTCTGCTTCTGCAGGGCCACCCAACCCCCTGGGTTGCTCCCCCTCTGCTCCCAACACCTTTTGGGCCTTTGCTTTTATTAATAAATGCAGACACAAAACAGGCAGCACACTTTAAAGTTTTTTTTTGTACTTTATTTTGATTCCCAAAATCGCATCGGCAATTGTCATTGGCTGCTGGGTTTGTCTGATGCAAGAGTCCCACAGGACCATGGCACAGCTCCCACAGGTAAACGGCCCTGACGGCCAGAAGAAAATAAATAGGTAAATAAATAAATAAGAAGTTAGCCACACGATCGCCTGGGCTGGGCCGAGGCTGGAGGCGGCCCGCCCTGGGCTCCCCGTGCCCCCGGGGCAGCCATTTTATAGCAGCGAGGACCTGCCCGGCCCAGCTCCTTCCTGAGGAGCGGGCACAGCGCTGCAGGGCGGGACGGGGCAGCCACGGCCCCCTGGAGGACAGGGGCAGAGGGACAGGGGGCAGGGGACAGGAGACGGGGGACAGAGGACGGAGCCCGGCTCCGCTCCGCTCCCCTCACGGCCCTGCCGCCCCCCACCCCCCGCGCGGTGCATTGTGGGCCGCACCCCGCGCCTTGGCGCCAAGCGCCCCCGCGCCGCGGTGCATTGTGGGCCGCGCCCTGCCCGCCCCTAGCCCCTGCCGGGCCTTCTTGGCGCGAGCGCCGCACCGGACGTGACGCCACACGGCCCGGCGCACCGAGAGGCGGCGGTGGGGCGAGGTGCGTTGCTCTCCCGGCGGCACGCCGCACCCGCTCAGCCCTCACTCCCGGCGGCGGTGCAGCCCGCAAGGCTTCGGCTTCTCTGGCGAAGCCGCTGCCTGGAGCGGACGGAGGGACTACTTTCCTGCGGCGCCGCGCATGCGCGGGAGCGGGGACTGAGGGCGCGGAGGGATACTGGGCCTCCGGCCGAGCGCGGGGGACGCGCGAGAGGTGCTGCGGCTCGGGGTGAGATCGCTGCGCGCAGCAGGAGCGCGAGGGGGAGCCGCGGTCGCCATTTTGCAGCGGCGGCTGGGGGAGGCGGCGCGAGGAGCGCTCCCGTCCGTACGGCCCGGCCCCGCCGCCGCCACCGCCCGCCCGCTGCCCGCGCCTCAGGCCCTGCCCCGCCGCAGCCATTGCCGACCTCGCCATGTCCGGGGGGGGCGTGATCCGCGGCCCGGCCGGCAACAACGACTGCCGCATCTACGTGGGGAACCTGCCCCCCGACATCCGCACCAAGGACATCGAGGACGTCTTCTACAAGTACGGCGCCATCCGCGACATCGACCTCAAGAACCGCCGCGGGGGGCCGCCCTTCGCCTTCGTCGAGTTTGAGGACCCCAGGTGAGGCCCCGCTGCACCCCCAACCCCTCACGCCGTGAGGCCCCGGGCCCGGCGCGGCCTCCCCCCGGTTGCTGAGGCGCTGCCCGGCTTCCCGCCGCCTTTCCAGGCCTCAGGCGGCGCTAACGGGGCGGCCCGGCCGCGGGGAGGGGCCGGCGGGAAGCGGGAACAAAGGCGGGGGGGGGGGGGGGGCGGCGGGGGCAGGGCGCGGCGCTAACGGGGGGGGTGGCGGCCGAGCTCACCGCCCCGACCCGGCCCGCAGGGACGCGGAGGACGCCGTGTACGGGCGGGACGGCTACGATTACGATGGGTATCGCCTCCGCGTGGAGTTCCCTCGCAGCGGCCGGGGCACCGGCAGAGGCGGCGGAGGAGGTGGAGGTGGAGGAGCCCCCCGGGGCAGGTACGGGCCCCCATCGCGGCGCTCGGAGTACAGAGTGATCGTCTCGGGTGAGTCATTCCTCTCGCTAGCCCTAGTTGCTCCCCCGGGGTCCATGCTGGGCTTCTTTGGGGCTGGCAGCTGCAAGGGGCGATGCGGCTCTGCGTCGCTTCCTGGAAAGCGTCGCCTCGTGTAGCTTGCACGGAGCGCTCTTCCTGGCTGCTAACAGCTCCTCGAGGCATCCTGCCTGCTTACTACGTAGCCTCCCCCGTGCGCTGCGGGATGACGCCGTATCTACGGCAGATGCGAACGTACTGGGGTTGTAAAGCAAGGTGTTGCTTTCTTATCTAGGGCTGCCTCCAAGTGGAAGTTGGCAGGATTTAAAGGATCACATGCGTGAGGCAGGTGATGTATGTTATGCTGATGTTTTCCGAGATGGCACTGGTGTCGTGGAGTTTGTACGGAAGGAAGATATGACCTACGCTGTGCGAAAACTGGATAACACTAAATTTAGATCTCATGAGGTAGGTTCCTTACTTACTCTTTTGGCCAGAATTGGATACAAAGGGCTTAACAGTAGGAGTTGAAGGTAAGGAATGTGTGGCGTTCGTTGTTTTAAAACACAAAGCAGCTAAAGTAAGTCTGTGGTCAGTTTGTCACGGAATAGACTTTATTAAGGCTTTGGTGTCTATTTCTGTGCTTTAGTAAACGATATCCGCAGTCTGTCAGCATGCCTAAAAAGATGGCCCTGAAGCCTAGACCTTTCAATCGAAAGTTCTGTCTATTCAATAGGGAGAAACTGCCTACATCCGTGTTAAAGTTGATGGTCCAAGAAGTCCAAGCTATGGAAGATCTCGGTCACGCAGCCGTAGTCGTAGCAGAAGCCGTAGTCGAAGCAACAGCAGAAGCCGCAGTTATTCCCCAAGAAGAAGCAGAGGATCTCCACGCTACTCTCCCCGCCACAGCAGATCCCGATCTCGTACATAAACGATCACTAGCTCTGATCTTTTTGTAGAACCCCATGTTGTACACAGTTTTCCTTTACTCAGTACAGTCTTTCAATTTTTTTTTTAATTCAAACTGTTTTACTCAAATTGGCTGAAGTGTTGAATTGCATTCTTGTGTAAAATCCCTAGTGAGTATTTGCTCCGTAACATCAACATTCCCCTCATGTCTTTGGTAAATTGTATTTTAATTGATGTCAGTCAGGATTGTTTCAATTTAGTTCTAGTTAAATACCAACACTCTTCAAACTGTGGTATTGCTGTGTAAATGTCTCAGTGTTCAGCTATGGTTTATACGAGCTGGGGATGTTGGGATGTTTGTGGCTAACTTGTCTCTTCTGGGGGATCTTATATTTTATCTTGCCTTTTCGTGTGTCTTTCTGTAGACATATCTGAAGAGATGGATTAAGAATGCTTTGGATTAAAGGATTGTGGAGCACATGTCAATCATTTTAGGATTGTCAAAAGGAGGATTGAGGAGGATCAGATCAATAATGGAGGCAATGGTATGACTCCAAGTGCTATTGTCACAGATGAACTTGGCAGTATTGACCTTATACTGAGAGACAGGTTAATTGAGTACGTGCGCCTGCGTGTCACTTCTTCAGGCATGTTTTAGTTACTGCAGACTACAATTGCTCTTCTTAAAACCTTTTTTTTTGGCAATTGTGGCTAAATACTTGCTTTTGTAATTCTCTATTCCATTCTAGTTTTTTAAAGGAACAAACCGGGACGGGGGTGGGAGCATTGGTTTACTTTGTCATGCAGCATTTGGTTACAAGTGTTAATGTTGCGTAGTACTTGTACACTTGTAGATGAAGGGTATCTTAAATCAGAGTATAATATCAATACTGCTAAAATCTGCATGTCCTCTGTGTGACTGATACAGCGTTGCTATTTCATTTTTTTAAAGTACCAGAATGAAAGCGAAAATAGAAAACCTAGTTGGGAATAATTTAAGTCTCAGCCCTTCCCCTCAGACTAATTCACAATTGACCCACGAATATGCTTGAAAACTCCAGTTAGTTAATTTTGTTACCTTCCAGCTGGGAGTGCTAGTTATAGCTTAGACGTACAGTAGGCGGATAGCTTTAGCAGTAAACTTTTACAATTCCATAAACATTTTTTGCAACCACAAAACCTGTAGCGCACCACCGTACGAGCAATGAGTATGTTGGCATTTTCAGTTGACATATGTAAATATTACGATGTTTCCTCCAAATAATTAACATTTCTAAAAAAAAAGAAAATTAGCATCACCGTTCAAAAGCTTGTTTTGGGGAATTGATAGTTATTAATGTACATCTGTATTAATTGATGGCAAACATAACTGATCATTCCCCAGAATCCTATTTTTTCATTACAGTATCTAACTTTTTGCCTCCTCTTTTTTGGTTTTGCTGGTTATAAAGGTTTGGATTGGAGAGGGCTCACTGGATCCCAATCCTTGGAGCTGGATCATTGGATTCAAATCATAATGTGGATAGGATAGGGAGGCTGAATTGCAAGGATTCATGGAGCGGGATCAGATTACCAGGAACATAGGAGTGGATTCCTGCCCCAACCAAACCGCATTCGTGTGGATTTTTTTATTCAACTCAATTGGCTATTCCAAAGATATTTTTTTTCCTATTTCTGACGATTGGAGCCCTTATGATGCACGATGGAGTTTTTCATTTTTTGGTAAAAGGAGCAAAGCGAGGACCTGGAGAGGTACGCTGGAGCAATCTCCTTGGAAGGATTCAGCACGAGTAGATGGTAAACGTTAAAGGGGAAAAAGGGGGGTTTGTTTAAACAAAGTAAATCAATAAGTCGTTTCTCTAAATTTAAAGTCAAAAATTGGAGTTAAAGATTAAGTAGGTTTTCAATTGGCTACTGCCTTTTTTTCTTTGACAAATAAAATTTTTAAAAAAACATGCATGGTTGTCATCATTTGTTGATAACGAGTCCGCTTGCCACCAGAAACCGTAGCATTGTGAAATTTCACGTTTTCAGACAAAAAGCTTTTGTACGCAACAAAGGTCTGCTGTTCCGCAGGAAGCGCTGGGGTTGGAGCTTCTGAACAAGGGAGCGGTGCCCTGGGAAATGGGCAGAATTCACTGAGAGGGGGGGAGAAGAAGAAAGAATCGGAACTGCTTAAAAAAGGATGCTGTTGGGGATCGGGCTCAGTCCTCCCCCTGCCACCCTGTTAAATGCTGGTTAGAAACGGCGTGGGGGAAGTTTCCCGGTGCTCTCAAGTGTCGGTGGGCTTGAGGCTCGTGCAGGAGCTGGGCAGTGGTGGCAGGTTACCACGTGCAGGCGCTGGGCTGTTACCCTGCACCGTGGGCGGCTGCTAACGGCACCGCTGCCACTTGAGGCTGTGCTCGTGGCTGCCAGGCGTGTCCCAGCACCTTCCCGGGGTGAATCTCCTCATATTCAATCAATGTTCCATTAGTTATCTGCAACAACATTTTTTATGTTTGATTTAAGTTAAATTGGTGTTGGTGCTGAGCGTTTCTGCACAATGCATCGCAGTGTGCCAACGAGCTGAGACCCGAAGGTGCTCGGGTTAAGGTGGCGATGGGACACTTGTTAAGTACGCTTTGCTCCCAGGAACGGGTGAGTGAAGTTTGTTTCTGTACGGCAGGGAAGTGGAGCAGGGCAAGCCTCCTGCCCTATTTCAGGACAGGGACACGTGTTTGTGAGTGGGGCGAGGGAGCAGGTTTGGGTTTAATCTTGGCGTGCTGGCATACGGAACGCCAACACACGGTGACAGTTTGTACAGGACGTGATCTCCCTGCAGGAATACGGAATTGCCAAAGATGTGTACGTGGGCACTTGCTGTTCCTTTTAACCAAAGTTGGTGAATCCTGATTGTAAAAGCACTGCATTGGGGAAGGGAAGGCAAAAGCTGTTAGCACAGGACAGACTGTAGCTGCTCAAGTGGCCGTGGGCTGGTGCCAGCTGGGACAGATGGGGAGAGCAGCAGAGATGAGGTGACCAGGGGTGTGCAGAGGTGCGGTGGCTCGTGCAAGAGGAGTTGGGCGGTGGGAATTAAGGGAGCGGAGCGCAGTGCGTGCCTGGAGACACGCAGGTATGTGCTGTAGAGCACTGGGGAGAGCCCAGAGCCACAAACCCTTGGGTTCTGGTCGGTTCTGTCATCTGTTCAGGAAAGGTGAAGCTTGGAGCAGTTGTAAGGCCTCCCTGAGGCTTTACAACTAACCCTCCTAACCCTTGCAAAATGTTTTATTTCACGAAAGGAAACCTGAAGAGTTCGGTTTAACTGAACCAAACCCAAATGTGGGATTGTGTTGGAAAGAAACTGCGCAGGGGAGGGAGAGGAAAGGGCTGGGACCCTGCTGAAGGGGTCGGTCCTCTGCGGTACGGGAGGCTGGGTTCTGCCCTGGGGAGTCCAGCCCAAGTCACCGAACCTGGGCAAGGTAATGAGCTGGTTAAAGTAACGTAACATTAATTAAAGGGATTTTCAGCTGACTGAAATATCTTAAATATCAGTGCAAGCTGTAATGCTGGAGGGGCAAGAAGGCTTTAAAAACGTCCAGCCTGGACCTCCAGGCACCCCCGAGAGCCCGCAGGTAAGAGGTGTGGGGGAGTGGTGCTGTGGCTGCTGGGCTCTGTTGAGTGCAGCTGAGCTGCGTAAGTGGCAAATCCTTGGTGACTGCTTCGGTGATCATCTTGGAGTGCTTCGCAGCAGCAGTAAACATCGCGGCGCTGGAAGGGCAGCCCTCCCGAGGGGGTGCGCAGCAGGGGGCCGCTATCTGCGTGCCGAGGAAGAGGAGAGCACCGTGTTTGTGCTGATACTCGTGGACCTCTCCATGTTCCTGCAAAGCTCCTGAAGTTTGATTTAAGGGACTGGTGGGCGTCGTACCGCTGAGCGAAAGCTGCTGATCCTCCCATCTAAGTGGAATCATTTTCATTTCACCTGGAAAATGGAAGGGAATGGAGCAATTCTGAAGTTCTTGTTTTGGATTCCTGTGTCGAGGGAGAGCGGTCCGGTTCACCTTGTCCTGCGTGTGACGTGGTGTGTGCTGCGTGGTGCTGCGACAGCGCCGGTGTTTGTAAAATGCTTTGGGATCCTCCAATAAAGCTGTTTGCGGAGCTCAGCTGTGGTGTGTTTGTGCCTCTAGACCTTTCTCCTTTTTTTTCTGTTACTGTCTTATGGCTAACAGCCAGACGTGCCTCTGATAGCTTAGGGAACTTAACTGGGGTGGGTCAGGGCTCTCCCCAAGTGCCTTTTTTCCTGGACCTCACCTGCAGCGGCCGGGGGCAGAGCGTCGCTGATGGGCTGACGCCACGGACTCCGCAGTCGAGGAGCTGCTGTCAGAACCGCGCTGTGCACCCGTGTCAGCAGCGCTGGAGCTGCTCAGGTGGAGGAGTCTGACTTTGATGCTCTCTCAGTTTTAATTGCACCGCCTCGCTGTGGGCTCATTAACGTAGCTACGCAGCGGGGGAGCTGGGAGCGGTGTGGGAGCGGTGCCTTCCCGAGGCAGGGCCCTGGGCTCCGCATCTCCCCCTGCAGCGCCTGGGGCTGAGGGTGAAAATTAACCCGAGTCAGCGCCCGCTGAACTTCTCTCGTGGGGAATGTTCCTTGCAGGCACGGCCCGTGCCAGTCATCCTGAGCAGCTTACTGCTGCTGGGTCCGACTCGCTTCGGGTTTGGTTTATTGTCCTACATAAATAAGCAGAAACAGGTTATGCTGGAAGGGAGGCAGCCAGACGTTAGCTGCTCTAGCGCTCGTTCCAGGATGAATTTTACGGGATTTTAACCCAGCTCCTGAGTGCTTTTACTTGCCCTAGCAGGGTGGAAGCGGGCGGGGGTTCCTCGGGTGGCTCCGTCTCCCCATGGAGGTGGGCTCGAGCCCCTCATCCCCTGGATGTTCCTGGCTGCCCGTGCCGTGAGCAGCGCTTCGTGCGCGGGGAACCTGCCCTTTGGGACGGCCTCGCGACTCCGGAGCTGTGGTTTTGTTGGGACACTGAGGGCAATTGTTTGCCCTGGAGATGTGTGGCTCCTCTGTTTTGCCCTCGGCCTCTGCAGCTGCCTGCCTGTAGCGGAGCGTGAGACTGCCTGCATTGTGCAGGCGGTGCGGGGAGGGAGGGGAGCCGTCCTTAATCCCACACCGCGCTGATAGCGGGGTACTTAGTAAGCCCAACATTAGCACCAAAATAGAAATGGTTAGAAAACTTGTGGTTTCTCCTAGAAACCACAGTTTGTTTTGTTGTTGTTGTTGTTGGTTGTTGTTGTGTTTTCGAACAGAAACTTCTGCTTTAGAACAGCGGGCTCATTCACTGACCCGGCAGCGTCAGTCACGGCCCGAGATTTCTCGCTCCTGATGACAGCAGGTCGCTCCTAGCTTTACACCAAAACTATTTAATAACTTCTAGACCCGCCAAAGCCCGTTGCAGATCTGGTGAGCGTCCAGCTTCCCCTCTGCTGAGCACAAAACCTTCCTGATTGCGGTGCCTGACGAACCCACGCGGTGCTCGGTGCCCAGCTCTGTGCTCCTGCCGCTGCTCGGGGCCGGCGCAGGACCCGCACGGGCTGGGAGCGACCCTGCCCTCGCCGTGCCACGGCCCCACGTGGGCTCTGCTCCGTCCCGGGTTTACGAAGCTCAGCCTCTGCAAACCGGAGGTCTGAGTGCCTGTGCGGCAGTTACGGGGCTATTAACGTAATTTTATGCACTAATTTGTGTGATCATTAAAGGGATGAGAGGGGCATTGTTCGCATGAGTAATTACCTCTGTTTTAATAGCTTTAATTCATCCCGTAAGAGAGTTTCATGTCTGTATGAGTCAGCTAAGGTTTCACGCTTCGGGTCTGATAGATTTTAAAAATACCCATTTCTTAAACCAAGGGCTGTGCCCCGATGCCGTGACCGCCCCACCAGACCACGGGGACGTGCGCCTGGGAGCGGCCGGCACGGGGCTGCGGGAGGAGCTGAGGCTGCAAAAAGCCACCAGCACCCGTGGGGTGGCACCCGTGGCCCCTGGGAGCAGGGATTTAAAAACGAAACACCTGCAGGAACTCGGCAGTTTGCTGAGCTCGGGGCGCTTTCCTCCCAGCAAAGAGCAGGGCTGACTTTTTCTAGTGAGTTTTGATGCTGTTTTAGGCTTGTAGCAAGGGAAAACTTCCTCCACGCTGCTTGGCATTGAATTTGAATCTGCCCCCTTTCGCCGCCTTGCTGCTCCTTCCCTCCATGCGTGCCCATCTCTGAAGTGCACGGCGAGGAGCTGCAGGCTGCCAGGTGAGGCTGCGCGAGGTGAGGCTGCGGCGGGGGCAAAACGGCCCGAGCTGGGCTGCGGCGCCCCAGTGCTTCGTGCTGCGTTCCTGCAGGGACGGGTAGGTTTTAATCCCAAATGGTTTACGATTAATAATTGAGCGGGGGCTTGGGTAGTGATCTTTCTGCTGGGGTGATGCAGGAACGAGAGGTTTTAGGAATGAGATGTCGGGTTGGGATGCACTGTGTGTTGCCCTGCTCATGGCACTGCTGGCAGCGCTCCGAGGCTCAGCCTCTGCCCGTGCTCGCAGGGCTGGCAGCCGCGGCCTCCCCGCACCCAGCCCCTGGCACGCAGCAGCTGCAGCCTCCTGGCCACACGTGAGCCCTCCTGGCATGGGCACTGCTCCGTGGGTGCTGCCGGACACCCAGTCCACGAGCAGGGCCCAGGCAGCTGTCGGAGCCCCGGGGCAGAGCCTCGTGCTCGGACGTGCCGGGTGCTCGCCCCAGCCGAGCGGGGTGGGCGACCGCACCGACATCGATTACTTTGAGAAAATCCATAACTCGCAAATGAGCTTAACCCCCCCGGCTCCGCACACACGCGCGCACAGGTCCTGCAAAAGCAAACAGCGAAGAACAAACAAGCCGGGGCAGCGCGGGCGCGGAGGCACGCGCGGGGCTGGAGCCCTGCCCGGCGCCGGGGCCACCGCTCGGTGTGGGCGCTGCGGCTCCGCCGCTCCCTGCCCGCGGGACCCGGGTGCCTCCACGGCCGTCACTCGCCGCAGCCCTGCGGGAAGGCGAGGCGGCGTTATCCACGGCCTCCAGCTGCGGATGGGGCGGAGGGAGGCTCGCCGGAGCTTTGCCGTGTGCCAGCGAAGGATCGGGGATTAGCGCTCGGATTTCCTCGCCGGCTCGGCTGCTCTAATTCAGCGGCTGTTTTCCCCTGGACGTGCCGACCTGCTGGGCCTGCCCCTCGCGCCCGAGGAGCCGGGGCAGATGGTGGGAAGGGGAGCGAGGCAGGAGCGGATGTTTCCACGCGGCCCTCGGCCCCTCGGGAATTATTACTAAAAATGGTCACTGGTGATTAACCGGAGGAGCACGCTGCTGAGGAGCTGCTGCGCGCTGCCTCTCCTGGAGTTCTCCAGTCCAGTGCGAAGCTGGAAGCAGCTTTTGCCACGGGCACAGCACGGAGGCCGGGGCAGGCAGGGTGGTACAAACCGGCACGGGCTGCCAGGGGTCGGCGTGCACCCCAGGAGGTCTCCGAGCTGCAGGAAACAAACGATCCTGGCCCTGTGTGCATCACTTCTGTGCATGGAACCGAGGAACGACACCGAATCTGATGTCAAGCGCGGGTGGCTCGCACTGCTCAGCACCGGTGCTGTGGCACCGCTGGCACCGTGCCACCGGCTGCCCCCGGCACGCACCTCGTGTGCCGTGAGGGGCAGCCCCGCGTGCGCGGTGCCTGCAGGCGCTTTTTTTGTGCCCAAGGGTGGCGGAGAAGCCAGCAGCCGGCCACACGTCCCCGTGGCCAGCGTGGTGGTGGCGAGCGGCGGGAGGAGCAGCGCTTCCGCCCCGGTGCCGTGCGCGCCACGGGTGACAGCAGCTGCTCAGTGGGAAAAAAGTTGCGAGATAACCGAAATAATAATAAAAGGACGCTCGGCACTCGGAGCGCAGGGCAGCTCCGAGCTCAAGGTGCCAAGCGGAGATTAGTGTGCGCACAGCTGAGGACAAGGAGGTGGGATGAGATAACGCCGCTTCCCGTGCGTGGCCAGGCTAAACTTAGCCGTGCTGCTCTGCCGCAGGACGGGGCCGGCCCCGAGGCAGCTCTGCGTGCAGGGCGAGGGCACCCAGCTGCTGTGCGAGAAGTGCCTGGCTCTCAGCCTGTGGGTGCAGCTGGCGCCCCGCTCTGCAGGGTGCTGCTGGTGCGCTGCCCCGTGCCTCCGGGAAGGCAGGAGGGTGACCCCCAATGCTGGGACGGGCCCCTCGTCCCCTCAGCCCACCCTTAACGCCGCCCCAGCAGCCGCCTGCTTCTCCCCGGGTTCTCTCCCTGTCCTGCTGCTGTGCACCTCGAGGTTTGGTGCTGAAAACAAGGAGCCGAGGAGCGCTCAGACATCCCTGCTGTGGGCCGTTAATGAAGCTCCTTCCCTTTGAGTAGCTTCTCGCTGCTTCTCCATTGATTGCCGTAATGCCTTTCTGCAGTGATTCAGCCAAGCTGGCTGGTAATTTCCTGCATCCTATTTTCCCCTTTTGAGAAGTGGAGTGATCTTTCAGATGCGCTAATTACCAGGCGAGGAGGATGCTCTGCGCAGCGGCAGCTCCCTGCTGAGCCCTGGGGCCGGTGAGTGCCAGCACCAGCACTGCCCCAGGGGCACGGCTCGGGATGGGAGATGGCAGCGGGCTGCCATGGGGCACGGCCACAGCAGCCTCCTCTCCACAGAGATATTTCCTTGCTTGCAAGCAGGTTGCTCGCAGCCCCTGCCCTTGGCCACCCGTGCGGCACCCCAGTGCCCTCAGATCCCTCTGTGCTCCCTGCTCCTGCAGCCCGCGTCTTGGGTCTGCTCCGCCTCAGCGTGCATTTCCCAACATCACATTTTACTGTCTCTTTTTAGCTTCCTGGATGAGTTTGAAAGGGAAGTTGAGGCTGCACGGAGAGAAAATAGAGAAGACACGAAGTTAGGAAAGCGGCAAAAGAGAAACTGCCCCCAGCTGGGTAACATCGGCTCTTATTTACGCACCGGAGGGCTCTTCAGCCCCGCGAAGCTGTGAAATTCAAAGCACGCCGCGTCGCTCCGGGAGCAGCGCGCAAACAGACAGGGGCTCCTCTAAAGCTGAAATATTTGACAACATTTTCTATTCTTAGCAATCCCAGCGCACGCTCGCGCAACAGAACCCGAGGAGCGCTGCGTGTCAGCGGGCAGGCGAGCTCCGGGCCGAGCGCGGCCTCCTCCGAGCACCGCGGTGGGAGCGCAGCGGGGCCAGGATCACCCCCCAGAGCCAGGCAGCCCCTGACCCCCCTGGACCCGTGCCCGACGCGCTGAGATCCCTGCGAGAGGCAGGGGCAGGGCAGAAATGCAAACTGCTCCTCCAGCGCTCGCGTCCCAGCGAAAGCACTCGTGCACGGGGTGTTTCTGCGGGGGGGGAGAGGGACGAAGCTGGCGGTGTTTGGCTCGGTCCTGCCCGGGGCTGGGGGCCGCATCCAGCTGCCGCCTGTCCCCGCAGGACAGCTAATGGCGCCCGTCACACAGCCGCTTCCTTAACCGTTTCGTGGCTGGCCGCCGTGGAGGAAGCAGCTCCTCTCGGGGCGTGTGGAGGCGTGAGGTGGGTCTGAGGAATTAAGCGTGGTTATTTCTTCCTCCTGAGGCTGGTGCCCCCGGGGATGCCACGCACCCAGCAGTAGGAGGTCTGCTGCTGCTCCCGCGGGGACGGCGGCGCCGGGGCTGCCTGCGGGCTTTGGGCATCGCTGCTGGCGCAAGGCAGGGACCCCGGCAGTGTTCCCGTCCTTCCCTGCCACGCAGGAAGCGCTGAGGAAGAAACGGGGAAGATTTTTACTCTGAAAGGCAGGAAGGAGCCACCTCAGGACGGTGATAAGTGGGGCACGCGGCTCCCGCTGCCCTAGAAATTCCCTTTGCATGTTTGCCGCGAGTACCCAGGCAGCAGCACGGTGGCTGCTGATGTTATCGCTGTCCCGGCTCGATGACTAAGGCAGCTGGAAGGTATAAATTAAACAACATAACACTTCGAGTCACCTGTTATGTGGGTTTGTCCAAAGCAGTGCAGCTTTAATTAAGATGGAGAGTTTACAAATCTAACCTTTGTTTATTGTGCTTTGGGGCACGTAAAATGTAAATACGTGTTTTCAAACACTGTGGCTTTTTATATTTCCAGTTATAATTCTGGGTAAAGGAGAGTTCGTCAGGTTTGGCATAGACTTGCCCTTTATAAATACAGCTCCTCCGAGTTCGTTCCCCCCTCGGGGCTTATCTGCAGCTCTCGGGCTCACGCTGCTCCGAAGGCAGCCTGCCTCAGCTCCCCGGTGCCGGGACACCCCAGGGGTGCGAGGGGCCTGGGCTGCTCCTCGTCCTCCCACCGAGAGAGCTCAGCCCCGCTCCTTTGAGGGACAAGTGAGCGCTCCTACTCTCCATTTTCCTCTCTTACAATTTAGTAAAGAAGTGCTGAGCGTCCTCCTCATTTTTGTTCCTGAAAGGTGCTTTCTGCCCTCTTGGCTCTTTGACTGTAAAACCAACAAGAACGTCAAGTTTAGCCTCCTACGTGCTCATCGGGATTTCTTCGATGACTCAGTGACATGCTTGGGTAGTTTTCTTAGCCTTTAACTGAGGCAAGCCTGAGCCTTTAACAAAGAGCACTCTCACCAGCCTTATTAATACGTGTGAACAAAAATAACTGACCGACCAGGAGAAAAATAACCACGAGCAGCAGTCATTTCCCCCCCCCCTCTAAACGTGGGGTTTCTCTCTCAGCTTCCTGCAGCCCTCCCTGCCGGGGAGCAGCGTGGGGCACAGAAGAAGAGCCGAGGAGGGGCAGGTGCAGTGGAGGTATGACCGTGGAGGTCTGACCGGCTGCCCCGTCACGCTGCCTTTGGGCAGAGCTTCTCCTCATGGGCACGAACGCGCTCGCAAGGCCAGCCACAGGCAGGCGTGGAGGTGCAGGGCAGGGAGGAGGTGCTGCACAAGAGTTAAAAACTCCCTTTTGAGTCCTTTTGTTGTTTGTTTGTCTCAGTTCAGGGCTCCTGCAGCCCCATGACGGTATTTGCTTGTTGCCAGCACCGTCCGCTGGATGCATCGCGTCAGAGGTCCACACAAATGTTTTTTATTTGCAAGCAGATTTTGATATTATCACTTGACTCTGGTGCTGAGGTTTTAAGGAAAAAAACTTGAAGATACCCTAAGATCCGTGAAACTACTGCAAGCGTGACTATTAACAGAAATACTCCTGTTTTGCAACGGTCTTGGAAAGTGAAGAAATGCTCAGAAAGGGCAGGGGAACAGCACGCCGCAGGGCCAGGTGACCTGCCCAAGATTGCACAGTGATGGCCAAGACCGCAGGCCAGGACTCAGGACCGGTCCCCTGCTGGTGTCCACCCCAGTCCATCTTCACGACCCCGCCACGGCAGCGAAACCCTGGTGTCCCCTGGGGTTGGTGCTTAGGGACCGCCTGTCCTTCACATCATAAATAACGTGATACTCAACAGAAAGGAAAAGCACGCTCATCTCCAGCGGGGGAGGAAGCAGCACGGGAGGTTTCATGGATGTGAACCACGTTTAGCCCCGTTTGCTGAGGCCAGCCCTGCAGAAGGCACTGGGGACACGTCTATTTCTGACAGCCTGCCCTGCCGTGTCGAGGTCTGGACCTGGCAGGGATGCTCAGCACAGGGCTGGGCCTGAGGAAATAGGGGCTGAGGGGAACCAGAGGGGAAAAAAGCGGGTCCTGCGGGGCAGTTCTTATGGCCTCAGCTCCCAAAGCTGTCCCTTTTTCTGCGACCTAGCCGTAAAACCCCCTCGTGTTGTGGTGTCTGCTCGTGTGCTTCCTGCGACTGCTGAGGACAAGCCAGGCGCTGCCCTGAGGAGGCCACCGAGGCGGCGTCCCCGGTGTCCCCGCACCCGGTGCCCCTCAGCGGGGAGCCGGGCCCGCTGCCTCTGCCTCTGAGGGCCGCGCTCGCTGTGTGTAAACACGTAATTAACGGGAAGCGCACGCTTAATTGCTTGCGGCTTAGATTTGCATCCAGGTGCTGCGTTCCACACGCCTCGGATCCAACCCAACGCCGCCAGGGCGTGTGTGAGGGGGGAACCGGGGGGGTGTGTGGGGGGAATAAGCGGCGGGGCCGCCTCACGGAGCTCGGCCCCGGGACCCGGCGGGGGGCGCGGCCCGGCCGTGCTGAGGGCGCCCCGGGGCCGAGCCGCCCCCGCGGCTCCCTCCCCGTGCGGCGGGCGGGCGGGGAGGGAGCGAAGGAGGGCGAGGGGAGGGGAGAGGCAGGCAGGGAGGAGAGGAGAGGGAGGGGAGGGCGGCGCGGCTCGGCCCCCGCCCGGGGCGGCGGCGGCGGCGGCGGCGGCGGCTGCTGCCACCACCAGCACCAGCCGGGGCCGCGGCCCCTCGCCCGCTCCTCCATCTTCTCTCGCCACAGCTCGCCTCGGCTTCCCCAGCCGGGACCGGCCCATTGCCAGCCCCGCGGGGGGGG
>CM021749.1:10225764-10242523 GCA_011075105.1 Heteronetta atricapilla
TATTTTTATTTTCCTCGAGCGAGCGATGCTCGTCAGCATCACTTCTATTTTTTTAACTTTTTCCTTAGCCCCCCCGGCAGACAAAACCGCCTTTATTTTAGTTTATTTATTTTTTTTCTCCCCCTCCCAGGACAAAAAAAAGCCCAACGGAGAGGCAGCAGCAGCCCGGGCCCGGCAAACCCCGCTGCCACAGCCCGCGGCCGGGGGCACGACTTAATCCCTCCCTCCCCGGCCGGCTGCCGGCGCCTTGTTTTCTTTTAAAACAGGCAACGAGAGGCCGGGCTCGGACCCGGACCCCCCCCCCGGTGCCGGTTCCCCTTGCCCCGACCCCTCCCGGGGCTTTCATTTTATTTTTTTTTAAATTATTTTTATTTTTTGCCGGCTCTGCGCCGCGTTGTTTTTCGCCTCCTTTTGCCTTTTTTTTTTTTTTCTTCTTTTTTTTTTTTTTTCTCTACGTTGAAACGTGTGAGCAGGGAAACAAATAAATAAATAAATAATAAAGGCGGGCACATCACCTCTCCCGAGGTAAAACAATCCTCTTTGCCAGCGCCCGGCTGCTTACTCACCGCCCGCCGCCGGGATCAGCGCCCGCCGCCGGTGCTGGGCGAATGGATCGGGGCAGGGCCCCCCCCCCCAGGCCCCCTTGGTCCCTCCACCGGGGCCGGGCCGGTCGTTGTCCCCGCCAGGCACCTGATTCCCCCCAGCCCAGGGCCGTCACCCCCCGAGCAGGGTGGTTTTGGCTTCCCCTTGGCACCCGGCTGAGCCGTTCGGGGCAGAATTGTCCCGAGGCGGGCGGCGGGGCACCGCAGCAGCCGCTCGGAGCGGTGCGAGGCAGCACCCCGTGCCCCGTCCGGCTCCTCGCTGCCTGCCCTGGTTTTTGGGGTGGGTGCTTTTTGGGGTGGGTGCCGTGTTTCCGAGCGGCGGGGTCCCGCTCTGGTTCGGTAGCGGGCTGCGCTGCTTTTAATTAGGAGCCGGCAGCGCGCTTTGCCACCGCGCAGTTTTGTGCGGCTTGAAAGCATCTCCACAGAACCGTGACGTGGAAATTTTCCTTGTGCCCCCCCCAGCAATAAAGCTTTAAGGCCTCCCAATAAATGCTGAGTATTGTTTCTTGAGTCATTGCATTAAAACCGAGGATTTAGGATGGGAGCATCCTGATGCACCCAGCAGACAGCACTATGAAGTGCTTTTCTTCTTTCTGCTCTTGAGCTTTTCTTTCTATTCTTACCAGCAGCGTGACAGCCTGAAATCCAAAAGATTAGTTAAAATGAGTAACAAAAAGTGAATTTACCCCCCCCCAGCCCCTTCCCTGCCATCGGTTAAATAACAAAACCCGGGGACCAAATACACACGCTATTTTTTTAAGGGCTTTTACTAAACATACTTCCCAGCTGTTGCAGGATTTCTAAGGGAAGGTTAATTTACAGCCCGTAAAACTGTAACTTCTGGCAAACTGCTTCCAGAGAAGGTTTCAATGTCTCACTGTTGGTCTCGCCAGCAATGCGATGTGTAACTGTAAACTGCTCCTGCCAAATAAAGTTACTGGGTCGCGCTTAGGTGGCGTGCTGACGGATTGTATCTTCGGAAAGCAGCGATTACAATGTTGAATAAGCAGTTCTTGTTCGGAGCTTGTTCGTCCCTGAAATGCGCCTTTGGAAACCGCTTTTGGTGCCTGCTCGGAAAGTGAAAGTTGTATCTGTTGGTGTTGGGAGGACTCATCCATCAAACAGGGTATTCAAGATATGACTCACGCTAATTTGTTGCTCTCGCATTAAGGCTTGAGTGCAAAAATCTTTTAGCCTCTGGCACTGGAAGTTGGTGGTGCCACGTCCTACCACTCTGGGTCACGAATTGCGGATTTCTTATTTACTGCCCCCCCCCAGGAAAGAAAGATTTAGCGATAGAGCGGGGTGTTTGGCATGAGAGCCTGTCCCAGGCGATCAGAATCTGGCAAAAAAAAACACGTTGACTTGACATTAGCGCTAGGTCGAGTAAAACTGGATAACGAGGGCTGGCGAGAGGCGTGCAGCAGGTGCTGCGTTCCCTTCTCGGGCAGCAAGTGAAAAAAAATATAAAATAATATTTTTTTTTTAAAAAAAATGCCCGATCTTTTTTAGAAAGCCTTTAATACAGGCCCTGGAAAACGAGGAGTAGCTGGTGTTGCAGAAGGGGTTGCGGGAGCGTGCTGCTAACAGCCCCGCGGAGCTGGGAAGCGCTAAGCAGGCTTATGTAAGAGCGGCTTGGTAGCACAGAGCCCGCTGAACGTGCGTGGTGCTGCGCCCCGTGCCTGCATCCCGCCGCGGGTCCTTCCCTCCGTGTGCTGCTGATACTTCAGGGCTTAAAAATACCCATCCGCTGCACAAGTTTGAACCTTGTCCAAAGGATTTGGGCTCCCTATTATCCGATCTAGCTCTGCCTTTGAAACCGTATCTCCGGAGCTATCCTTAGGTGCTCTGAAGTGTCTTCTGATGCAGTTAACAACATTGTTTAGTGCTTATTTAAAGTTGGCTGTAAAACCTCGCAGACTTTATTATTATTATTTTTTTTTCAAATCAAAATTGTGTCTAAGTGCACAACTTGCTTAACGCCGTGCTTTGGATGTGCTCGGTGCATGTTCCGCTCGTTCCCGTGCGACGCGGACGTCACGACCGCGCTTTAAAAACCTGGCAGATAAAATCCGCAGCTGTCGCTCAAGCCAGGCAAAAATTTACTGGGGAGGATGAAGCCAGAGCCGTGCCCTGCTCGGCAGCGTAGCCTCCAGGAGAGCTCTGTGTTTGACTCTTTAGCAATCGCTGCTGCGACACGGCCCCGCGGGCTGCTGTTTGCCTGCCTGCTGCAGCCCTTCAGCGCAGGTGCAGGTAGAAGCAGCCGGGCTGTCCCAGGCCTTAGTGATCCCAGCAAGGCTTGTCCCGTGTCACCGTGCCGAACCCAGGCCGCTTTCCTGTCGGCTAGGCTGGCGGTGTTACGGGGCACGTATCCCTGCCCACGTGGGGTAGTGTTTGTATCCACCGGTGGCTTTTATCCAAAGAGCGTCGGCACCGCGCTCCCGAGCAAGGAGCGGCCGAGGCGCCGCGGCCGCGTGGCAGGGCAGGACACGAGTACCTGGATCCCAGGGCCAGGCACATACAGTGCCGGCTGGACACGCTGCGGTCGCTGCTCGGGGCTGTGAGAGGCAAAGGGACAGGATGTAACTGAGGACAAGTCCCAGAGCTTGGGCATGCTTCGTAAAAAACTGTCCGTCCTCAACCAAAGTAAAAGTAGATGTGGTGGGGGCTGCAAGCAGGCGGTGTTTAACCCGGCTGTCCCAGCCTCGAGCCGTGCTGCGCAGCCTGCCTGGTGAAGGAAGCCGTAGGAAGAAGCCCTGGGAGGCAGCAGTGCTGCTCTGGTGGGAACGGCAGCTCCCCAAACTCGGCTTCAGACCTGGCTTGCCCCGCTGAGAGCCAGACTGGGGTCAAACCGGGCTGCTGGGGCCGAGGCACGTCTCGAATGCAGATGCGTTGGAGGTGCCGGAGTGATTTATTTTAATGCTCCATTAGGCTGGATTGGTCTGCGTGGTTTCTGAACCACTTCAGATTTGTTTCTGCCAGGGTTTTGTCCCGGTCCGACGGGCTGAGCGTTAAGGACAGCGTTTTCTGTCTCAGAATAAACAGCACTTAGCGCCCCTGGGGCTGCAGCAGCGGGGGCTGCAGCGTGGCCGAGGGGCGTTTGCCCTGGCACTGGCAGGGTCTCCCTCTGCCTTTTCCCCACAGCTTCTCCCCCTGCTCCTGTAGCTCCCAGGCACTCGGTATCGCTGTTCTCGAGCAGCTCGGAGGTCTTCCCATCCCCGTGTTCCCCGGACACCTCCCAGAGCTCATTGATCAGCTTCCCTCCCGTCCCAGAACTCTGCCGGTGAAGAGAAGAGCTCTTCTTAGCTGGCAGACTCAAAGTGCTCGGTGAATCAACATGCCGGGGGCCTGCCAGGCGTACCAGTGCTGCTTTAGGCAGCTCCCCACCCGAGCTGCGTCGGTCTCAGTGCCAGCACGCTGCTCTGAGCACGGCGTTTAAATACGGTGGCTTATCGCATCCCGGCTCTCGGCGGCCGCAGCCTAATCCCCGGCGTGCAGTAAGCCCGGGTTAGGTTTAGAGGCGGGGCGGTGTTTTGCAACTCCCCCCGGTACATTCATAAGCTCCAAAGATAGTCCTGCTGGGGCACCTGATACGATCGTTAGTAAAACGAGTTATCTGTTATGTAAAGATCAGGCGATACGGGAGTAAAGATCTGACAAGCGCCTCGTTGTTTTCCATAAGAAACGTTGCCCTCCGGAAACTTAATTAGGTGATTGCTACGGTGTGCGCCTTGCCACGCTTGCTCGCCGCAGAATCCGTGCCGCGTGCGCATCGAAAGCGCGAGTGGCTTTTTCCTCCTCAAAAGCAAATCCCGTCACCTTTTGCAGTTGTACGTCGATGGCTCTCGGGCTAGAGTTTGCTTTCCCATAGTCTGTAAATGTTCTCGCCGCGTCCAAGCGAGCTCCCGTCCGTAGAATTTAAGTGTGAATGTTTGGTTTTAGGCACACGAAGCCTCACATCACCAACAGCAGGCAGCACAGAACAGCTTGTTGCCGCTCCTGAGCTCTGCTGTTGAGCCACCCGATCAGAAGCCGATTCTGCCCTTACCAATAACGCAGAAACCTCAGCCCGCACCCGAAACGTTAAAGGATGCTATTGTTGGGATTAAAAAGGAAAAACCTAAAACCTCCTTTGTGTGCACTTACTGCAGCAAAGCTTTCAGGGACAGCTACCATTTGAGGCGCCACGAGTCCTGCCACACGGGCGTAAAGTTAGTGTCACGGCCAAAGAAAACTCCCACCACGATGGTGCCCCTTATCTCGACCATCGCTGGTGACAACAGCCGAAGTTCGCTGGTTTCCACCATCGCGGGCATCCTGTCCACGGTCACTACGTCTTCCTCCGCCACCAACCCCAGCAGCAGCGCCGGTGCCACGGCCATGTCAGTGACTCAGACGGTGAAGAAGCCCAGCAAGCCCGTTAAGAAGAACCACGCTTGCGAGATGTGCGGGAAGGCCTTCAGGGATGTGTACCACCTCAACCGGCACAAGCTGTCCCACTCGGATGAAAAACCCTTCGAATGTCCCATTTGCAATCAGCGCTTCAAGAGAAAGGATCGCATGACCTACCACGTGAGGTCTCACGAAGGTGGCATCACGAAACCCTACACCTGTGGTGTTTGTGGAAAAGGCTTCTCGAGGTACCATGTAGAAAATCCCAGGCGAGCTCAAGTATTGGCTTTTCATAACCAGGCAGGGCTGAGCTATCGTAGCGAGGGGCTGGGAGGCGCGGGCCCCGTGGAGGATGGGCGAGGGGATGAGGAAAGGAGCCTTGCTTACCTCTAGGGTCTCGGTCTGAGCCTGATGGGCAGTGAGCGGCCCCTCTTGTGATGACAGCGTTTAGAAATGTCGTCACGACCTCAGGACGCGTGTCTGTGTCTCTGTGGTGACCGCTCAGCCCCCTTGCTGGCTGTGGCAGAGGTCAGGGGCCGAGCGGGGCACGGCAGGCCGGCTGCCTCCTCGTCTCCTCACGAGGCTGAGGCGTGCCGGCAGTGCTGCAGGGAAGCTTGCGCTGCTGCTGGCTGCGCCTGCAACACAAAACTCCCACCTCTAGAGCTGTTGACCTGTCAAACGTACACAAGGTACAACCAAGCTTCCAGGTGGATGAGAACGTGGTGAAGTTTCAAAGTGCAGGTTGGGTCTCACATGTGTTGCTTTAGCCAAGAGTCACCGGGTAGGTAAGGGGGACGTAGTTAGTGCCGTGCAGAGGGCTGGGGGCTGCGGGGGGTCGCAAGGTTCAGCACAGCTGGCCAGAGTGTCACTGCTATCTGTTTGTAACAGTATGCATTTTCTTTTCTGTTCCTCTCTTTTTTGCAGGCCTGATCATCTAAGCTGTCACGTTAAACATGTTCACTCAACAGAGAGACCCTTCAAATGCCAAGTAAGGGCTAACATGATTTATTAAGAACAATGCATCGTTGTGTAGTTAGAACCTCAGGGGAATAATCCTCCCAGAACCGTGTCTGCTCCTGGACTTTTCTGTGGAGTGCAAGCTTAGCAATAAAGTCTCATCTGCGTTACTTGTCGGCTGTGCCCTGGTGCTGATGTAGGTGCAGAGGCAGTTTAAGAGGATGCAGTGGCTACGCCTGTAGGAAGAGGAGAGGCTTTTTGCTTTCTTGGAGAACAATGTTGTTGTGCTGTTTGATGACGTGCGTAACCTAGCACTAGGACTGTAACGGTGTCCTCAGCTCAGTGCTGGTTACTGCAGGAGTGTGTGCAATGTGTTTCTCAGTGCATCCATTAAAATGGGTTGGAGTAGTTGATTCTGGATCTGTTGTTTTGCTGGAATGTGAGCACAAGCTGGTGTCAGTTGATGACTTAGTACAAGGGAAATAACTGGACTGCCCTCGAGCAATTAACTGTTTTGCTTGGAGTATTTATTCATGTTCCAACCTGCGTTTTAGTGACTCATCCCATTAAATGAAAGTTTTGTGTGAAAAGAATGGCATTAGAAAAAGGTTTTGTTTCCATATTCTGATGTGGATAGAAACAGAAAAATTCCAGCAATTTAAGATACCGAGGTCAGATTTGCGTAGTAAAATTGTATCAGACAGCAACTTTTCCTGTTCTAGGTGTTTTTATAAGCTACCTCTCGCGCTGGTAGGTAAGGCGACCCACTATTTTAAGTAGTGTAGAGTATGATTTTTGTCATCTTGTAAGCCAGCTTCCACAAAGCAGCTAGGTAACTTTCAGTCTCTTCAACAGTTTGATTTCGGTTTCTCATAAATGTAAGTAAAACTTGGGGTTGTCAGCGTGCCTAAGATACCCCGTGCACCTAGAGGGTAAAACATTCAGCGGGCATGCAATTGGTACTGCAATGATACTGTCTGCACTGCAAGTGTAATTGTTGTCCTTCATATAGACGTGCACTGCTGCCTTTGCCACCAAAGACAGACTGCGGACACACATGGTGCGCCATGAAGGAAAGGTATCGTGTAATATCTGTGGTAAACTTCTGAGTGCAGCATATATCACCAGCCACTTAAAGACACACGGGCAGAGCCAAAGTATCAACTGTAATACCTGTAAACAAGGCATCAATAAAAGTAGGTGAACGTTTTAAAAACATTTCTAATAACAATGTGTTTGCAAAGGGATTTGCCTTTGATTACGTTAAAATGCAAGAGCACACCCAGCCTGTGGGGACTCACGCCTGGTAGAAGTAGATATTGACAGCAGGGTCTTCTTTAGCTCAAGAAATTGGCGTATGTGGAATTGGTTTGCTGCTAGACTGCTACGGGGAATGTCTAAAATGCCTGATTGTTGAGCTTAATACGAAATTTGGATGTGAAATATTTTTCAAGGTATAAGGTTTCAGCTCTGGCTTCACCAGCCAGTTCATACGAGGCATTTACAGCAGTTGGTAGAGGTGGAAACGATGAGCTGTAATGTGGCCAGAGGGTAATAACATGCTGTTCTGTGATGTAAAGGTAAACTGAAAACTTTGTCATACTTGGAATAAAAAGTAAAAAGGCCTTTTGCCAAAATAAATAAATAAATAAATGTAGCTGAGGTTTAAAAAAATGGAATTTGCTAATTGGCTTGAGTTCTAGAGACTCACTGTAGTCTTTTATTTCAGTCTTCCTAAAATACAAATAAAATAATGAGAAAGGAGGTTCGTTTTTGGCAGAAACCAGATGTTCCTGATTTGCATTTTGTTTTTTAAACCTCGGAAAAGTAGTTTTATAAAGCGCATGATTAATTATATGGTTTTAAACACCTCTGTGATTTTCCTCTTGGAATCCTGCGAGATTCCACGCACTCTTTTTGGAAGAAGCCTTTGTCATCTCAGCAGAAAACAGAGTAACTTTTCAAGGTGAATTTGTGTTCTTACTTAATTGGCATAGCATGCATGAGTGAAGAGACCAGCAATCAGAAGCAGCAGCAGCAGCAACAGCAGCAGCAGCAACAACAACAACAGCAGCAACAGCAGCAGCAGCAGCAACAACAGCAGCAGCAGCAGCAGCAGCAGCAGCAGCATGTAACAAGTTGGCCGGGAAAGCAGGTAGAGACCTTGAGATTGTGGGAAGAGGCCGTCAAAGCGAGGAAGAAAGGTAAAATGAAACGATACTTACGGTCTTGGTTTTGTAGGATAATTGAGCTTACGGTTATGTGGGGAGTTTCAGGTGTCAGAAAAGGATGTGTATTTCATTCCCAGCGTTAGAAGTAATAGCTAAAAACTAGAAGGAGGGCAACATGACCAAAATTAAGCTGTTAAATGAACTCTTTATTACTTACTTCCCATTGGTCTCTGTGCTTAAATGTGTATGTAGCAGTCATCAATTACAAAGGGATGTTTGTATCTGCTCCAAGGCAAGAGTGTGTTTTTTTGACTTGCATGTGGTTTTGGGCTGTGTTTATGCATACTTACCAGTTGTTAACTTGTGTGCATATATATATTTACATGTATATATATACACACATACAACACCCTGTCTTTGCATCATCACTGGCTTGCATGTGAATGCTTTCTGTGTCCCTTCTCTTTTTCTCCCCCATTTTACTCCATCCACTTTATCCGTGACTTAATTGCCTTTGCATGAAGTTTTCTGAAACTCTTGGAGCTGACTCTTCCATCTCTCTTTTTACTACAAAATTAACTAATAAGCGATAGTGCTTTTCATTATTGCTAGCACACAGCTTACGTCTGCTTATCCTACCGTAACTGAAATGGAATAGCTTCCTTTTGTTGGTCAATGCGTCAGTTTTGTAAAGAATAGCCTGCTTCAGTGTAGTGTCTTGTTTGGAGTATCGTAGTTTAAAGCTTCCCGCTACTGCTCGCTTATTCTCTTCACAAGTTTGATTTCTGATGCCTATCGTGTGTCTCCTGCAGATTAAATGTTTTAGAAGAAGTTCTCAGTGACCACTTGCTGCTTTTCACTAGCTGTTTTTAGTAATAAATGTTCTCGACTCACCATTTTTCTTTTTCTCTTAAACTTCCTTTCAGTTTCTTCACTCTTTTTTTTTTTCTTTTCTAGGTCTTATTTGTGTATTAGGCTGCTAGCTCCTTTCTCCTTGATTGTTATTCCAATTGAATTCTGTGATTTGACAGTTTAGAAACAGTTTCAAAATGTGTTAAAATGTAGTGATAACAGGCGTTAGGTACGATCAGGCCACTGAATGGATAAAGCAAATGAGTGTCAGATTTAGAAAATCTCCGAGTAATTTTCTTCTGCCTGTGCCTTCCTATGTCTTGTTTGCTCTTCCCTTCTTTTCTTACTAAGGTCATTGAACGTACTTTTAAGGTTATTGAACGTACTTTAACAAAAACGGGGTTTGGACAGTGCTGGGCGAGGGAGGTGGGTGGGGAAAAAGTGTTGTCAGACTGATGATATTGGTTTAACTGACATGGGGAAGGGGCAGGGGGTGGGGTGTTTCTTTGTGTGTTACAGTGCTTGGAAGGTGAAGCTAGACCAGTCAGTGTCGTGCCTGTGTGCTGCTCTTTTCATGCTGGTTCTCCTGTGCTAGTGCCACCTGTTGTTTTGGCTTTACAACATTATATGGGATTTTTTTTTTTTAGTCTAATGCTATTTATTTTCACTTTTTTTATTATTTTTTTTTACTCTTTCCCTTCCCTCCCACCCCTCCTAGATATGGACTTTGAAGAACCAACAGTAACCCTTGAATGGGGCTAATGTTGCTTTCAAAGTTAACTCTGTCTTGGTACATTTGTATTGCCCGAGTGGCAAGAGTGGACTCTTTGCTCCTGGCTTACCTCCTGAAACGTGGGTGTAGACTGAGCTTGGTGTCCTACCCTACAAATGTGGAATAAGACACGTCTTAGAAGTGCCGTAATGTTGACATAGAATATATTTTTGTCGGTTTCTCTAGCAGCCATCCCTTTCCTTTACCCACGTCCACCAGCCCGCTTCTGTTTTTGGAGCCTTCTAGTTTGGGTAGCCGGCAGGTGGTGCTGATGCCTAGTGATCCCTCCGCCGCGTCCCGGACCACCGGTGCCCGCTCCACCAGTGCCCAGCCCTGCTAGACCCCCCCGGGACCAGGGCCGGGCACTGGCCACCTGGGTCTTCCTTGTTCGGCACTTAATTCCTGCTTACTGCAAAACAGAGTAAACCAAACCTTGGTGTGCGACTGTAGCTTGTGTGAAAGCTGAGGAGATGATGGGGGTTGAAAAATCTTCTGACTGGGTAGCCGTGAATATTGCTAAGTAGAAGTGCTGTGCTCAGTGGGACGACTTAGTAGGAATAATTAAGACTGAAATAAGCAGGTAAATATTGAAACGAGCTTTGCTTATCAGTCCCTAATAATGACTTTTTAAAACCTTCACAGAATGTCAGTTCACCTTTGAGAAGGCTATAGAGTACGTACCATTCGGTATGTACACTCTCTCCTCTATTTATAATGTTCCTCTTGGGAGGATTTCTTTGATTGTACGATACTGTTTTTATGAACGTCGAAACCCTCTTTATAAGACAACCTCGCTTGACTTCCCAGGAAAAAAATATTGAATTCAAATGAACTGCATGAGACTTTATATTTCTTTAGGCTATAGAATGTTAACAGTTTTAACTTACTAATAATTCCTAAAGAAAATGATTCCAGAATTTGTATCTGTACTTGTTTGATTTTTGTTTTGTTCTGTTCAGTTTTTTTTTTAAATCTTGTCCATGGTTTTTTATGTGTTAAAAACTTTTTGTCTTTTTATGTCTCATTTTTAGAAGCTGCTAACTTGTGCCAAACCTCCACTGCTGCTACTACGCCTGTGACTCTTACTACTCCATTCAATATAACGTCCTCTGTGGCTTCTGGGACTATCACAAACCCAGTCACAGTGGCAGCTGCAATGAGCATGAGAAGTCCAGTAAATGTATCAAGTGCAGTTAATATATCCAGTCCGATGAACCTAGGGCATCCTGTAACTATAACAAGTCCGTTATCCATGACATCTCCATTAACGCTCACCACACCAGTCAATTTACCCACCCCAGTAACCGCTCCAGTGAATATAGCGCATCCAGTCACTATAACATCTCCCATGAACCTCCCCACACCGATGACGTTAGCTGGTCCGTTAAATATAGCGATGAGACCAGTGGAGAGCATGCCTTTCCTGCCCCAGGCCTTGCCCACGTCTCCTCCCTGGTAAAGAATTTCTAAACAGTATTAAAAAGGATTAAAGTGGAATCCTTACCAGCAGTTCTTTTTTGGGGTTTGTTTTTTTTGTTTTTGTTTTGTTTTGTTTGTTTTGTTTTATTGTTTTATTTTAGTTAATAATAAATTCCAACTAAGACACTGGGGCAACATGCACCATCAGAGACCATAGTAGCATCTTCCCCTGTTGATTTGGCTCACATGGTTCAACCTTGAGTTTCACTGGAGCACTTCATTTAAAGTAAGTTTTACCTTCTAGCTGACTGATGCTGAATTAGAGCAGATACATATTTGCCAGAGTTTTGTTTTGTTTTGTTTTCCTTAAGAAAGTCATTAAAAAACAGTTTTATGTTTTGTCCCCCAAATAACTTAGAAAATTGTTTTAATCTAAACACTAGCAAAGACCCCTTGGATGTGGATGGCTGATTTTAACTTGCCAGTCGTTAAGTCCACTGTTTCTGGGCTAGTGTAGAATCTTCGTCTGTGTTGATGGTTTTTTTTTGGTTTTGTTTTTTTGTTTTTGTTTTATTTTTTGTTTTATTATTTTTTTAATGAGTAAATGCATTACAATGTTGTCATTTAAAAAAATGCATTTTGGATTAAATATGCATTTTACCTTTGGGAATATGATAATTTCAGGCAGCATTCCCTATGGGAAAGGTGATACCAGCTCTGATATGCAAAGCATATGATAACTTATCATTCTAACTTCAACATATAATAGGGATTGTGACCTGATATTTGGAGATGTAAATATTACCCAACATATTACCCTAAGGGAATATAGCATTGTAGTCAACATTTTTTTAAAAAAACTGTTATTGTTTGGTGAGAAACAGCCATGGCTGACAGAAGAGGAGTCGAAATGTATGTAAACATGGTCTCTGAACAGTCAGACCCCTATGGGACTCTTACCTAGGAGCAAAAGGAGTGCTTTGAAACTTAAGAAATATTGCTTTAAGCTGGAAGATTCTGGAGGCACTGGGTATGATTTTTATGCCCTCTGCTTCCCAATCAAAACCTGCTGGTGTTACAGCAGGGGACAGACGTGTTAGTTGTTCACTAGAAGTTTTGTCTTATATTAAATTGTATACAGTTTTTATTCTAACCACTAACTAGGTAGGATGCCCCTTCAGGACAAGCAGAGAGCGTCTTTTAATTTCTCCCCTATTTCTTAATCAAGTGTTGTGCAAATCTGTTCAACTTTGTAAATATTTGCAAACATCATCATTTTTACGTTATTCTTCTATTGTGTTAACACATTTCTATCGATTTGTGGGAGTTCTGGGGTGATGGCTTGAGCTGCCCAGCCCAGAACTTCTCCACAAATGGTCACACATGTTTAAGCTACATGTGCTTTTTATTTCTTAACCTGTTTATCTGTACATAACGTAGAAAGCAAAATCTAGGGAAACAGATATACTTTCTAGACTATCATGTCACATATTCACGTTTTAAAACTTTGTTTTTAAAAAAAAAGAAAACACCCTAAAACCAAGACTCTACATTAAAAAAAAAAAAATACAGTTGAGATGTTTTTATTTTAATGAAGCTGAAAGCTATGGAGATTAGCGTGTGTGCATTTTCACAGAGTGCTAGCAGGACTGACTAGTCAAAATGGACTGCTTCCGTTTCTACCCGGCCGTGTCAGTACAAGCAGTGATTGCCAGACTCTGGGTCAGGTGACAGGTATCTGTATCATTACGTGAAACTGTTCTAGGGGCTTGGACTACATAGTAAAACAAAAACAACAAAAAAATAGAGCTTAGTGTAAAATAATTTTATAAATGATCTTTTGTACTTTAGGACATCAAATTGTACAACTTTTGTATATATAAAAGCTTAGGAACTTTCTGTTTAGCAGAAAGGAAACACATTCCTACACTTTTAATGTATATGTTTGTTATAATGTCCATGTAAACATATGCCCTATGTTTGTGCCTTTTAATTAGTTTGTCTCAATAAACAAAAATGTAGAGAAGAATATGTAGCTATGCCTTTGTTACCACTGTTCTTACTCCAGATGTATAGAGGTCTTCGTTTTTGCACTGTGTAGAGCATTGCGTGCAGACAGCTGCATGACTTAGGCTGGTACGGCCACAACGAGGCATGTGAGTCGAATGCACCCTGGCAAAAAAAAAACCTTCCTCCCTTAGCGTAGAGCAGCCCGCGCCGCGGGGCGATGCATGTTGGGATGTGTAGTTCCCCAGCCATCTCCGTCACCCAGGCCAACGATACCAGCTTGCACCAGTTTGGCATAGCAGGCGTAGCGGGCTGGGGCTGGGCAAACCGCAGATGACCCTTAGGTGAAGTCTGGGTGTCCCTGAGCTTAACAAGCAGAAGCGTTAAAAGCCGATGTGAAAATGTGTACTAGAAGTGGTTATCTCTGAATTACTTACAATAAACAGGTGTGAGACTTAATTGTATGTTGTCAATTACTGTAGTATTGACAGGGGATCCTCCGCACAGCTAGCGTGCCCTGCTGGCGCTATTTTTATCCCGGCAGAGTGGCGGTAGAGCAAACACATTAAACACTGGCACGGAAATTTTTCAGCGAGACAGAGGCTTCCCAAACCACTAAGCATGGTGCTTTTAGCCTGGGATAGGAAAAGGGCTGTTTCCTTTCTATTTTCTGTTGGTTCTGCTCGACCGTACCTGGTTTATGTCCACAAAGCTACATTAGCTAATTGTCAACCTGTTTCATCTGTACTTGGGTAAACATTTGCATTGTGCTGTGCATAAACGGTTCCGAGGTGTGCTCCTTAGCTGTCTCAGTGCGGACATTAATTTCACTTGTAATGCCATCGTCTGAAATACATTAAGCTGTGCTCTGACAACCGAGAGCTACCTGGTCAAGTCGTTCGTACAGCAGGCGGGCCACCTTCCCATCAGTGCTTCGCCAGCGAGGCCAGCTGCTGCCGGAGGCGCCGTGCAGTTACACAACAGCACCGGGTGATTTATATGGCAGCTCGTGTCACTGCAGCGCCGGGAAATGAAGGCTGTAAGAAAATGGTAGGTCTGAAGAACAGATGCTTCTGTTACACCGAGTGAGTTTCTGTGCAGCTGATACGCTCAGCCTGGTTTATTTCTCGGAAACTTTGAGGCTGGATCTGGTCCAACACCCAGGGAAGCGTATTGCTGCTGATGTGAGTGAGCTTTATACCGAGCCCATTCAGGTCTCCGATTGCAAGTAGCTCAATAGGGTTTTTATTTTTTTCTTCTTAAGTTTCCATAAGCATTCAGCGTGAGGGTAACGGCTTAGCACTGACTGAAAGTTTCGGAGTTGAGTTTTGCCTTGGAAGGATTTGTGCTGCGGAAAGGCAGAGCAGGCAGATCAGTGACACGAAAACTCAGCCTCCGCGCAAGACCCTGCGGGCTGACCGCTGTCGTGCTGGCTGCACGCTCCCGGGGAGGTGGGCCAGGAAGTAAGTATTACAGCTCAGCTACCAGCGCTGCCATGAAACTGTGTAAACGACTCGCCTGAGGCCTGTCTGTTCGTTATTTGGAATGCCCACAACTTCCAGGGGGTGTTTGGGGTGAGCAGAAATCTGGGACCTGGCCATTTACGTCTTGCCCAGGGAGAGTTATACCTAAGTGATGTAAATTGGCAACTTCCTTCTGTTTAGTCCGAGGTAGGTCACAGGTAAGATCTAGTCACAGAGAGATCACATGTTTTTTTAAAAAATTTTATTACCTGGGATCCTCATGTGGGAGCAGAGCTCTCAAAAAGCAGACCACAGGTTTTTGCTGGAGAGTCCTGCCAACACCTGCTGTAGTTTATTGGTGTCTTAGTTTATCCAGCTCACAAACAGATTTAGCAGTATTTTCAAAAGGCACCTACTGAAAGCACTTCAAATTTGTAAATGCCTCTGAGAAGTCTTTCTTAGTGCTTAAGTGGACATTTTAACCCGTGCTCCTTAGGACAAATAGTAAGTATAAAAATAAATCTCTCATTACTGTGAGGCAGAATAAGACTTAAACCAAGTCCCTTTCTACCTATGACTTAATTCATCGTGTTTATACTTACTGCTTATCCTTGCATCACCCCCTCTCAGCTTCCAGGGCAGCAACTGAAGGGAGACAGAGGAACTACGTGCTAATTTTTATGTCAAAAATAGCTTTCACCTTTAAATGCACGAGGCTCAATGACTGCTTTCTAATTAGAAAAAGAATGCTTGAGCTTCTACTGTGAATCCATTTTACGGCTGCGTTAAAATCTGACTGTCAACTCCTGGTTAAAATTTAGTACTGAGGTCCTGACCTAGAAACAAACCTTTTTTTTGGTATTGCATTGGAAAAAGTATTTCAGCGCTAAGAAAAACTAAGCCAGGCAGTCCAGCCAGCTCCCCCGTCGCCGGCTAGTGAGAGAGTTAACAGCGAATTGTTTCAGCTTACGTCCTACCGCTCTGAAGTCCAGGTAAGACTGCTGGGAAAGCTGGGCTTATGTTTTTCAAAATAATAGATTTTTTTGGTTCTTCGGGTTTCTGGGCTAATCTGAACCATTTTAAAGAGGCCTGGCTTTT
Organism: Heteronetta atricapilla; assembly: GCA_011075105.1. Taxonomy (NCBI): domain Eukaryota; kingdom Metazoa; phylum Chordata; class Aves; order Anseriformes; family Anatidae; genus Heteronetta; species Heteronetta atricapilla. The sequence goes on from CM021749.1 coordinate 10,241,498, forward strand.
TCTTTAAGGATGCGTAAATGCTTTATGAAAATCAGACATCTCTGAAACATTTCAGTGTGGGCACCTGAAACTACTGCTTGCATCGGAGAGTGTAGACCTTTGCTGTCCTTACCTTAAAAAAGAAAATCAATCCAGTAAAAAATACAAGGGATCTTCAGAATGTGTGTTTTTCAGAACAGGCAGAAATACTCCGTTTACCTTTTCACGTGGTTGTTACTGCCAGCTGTCAAACAAAAACTTGTGTTTTGTGTTCTCCATGCAAGGTTTTGTTTGTTTGTTTTTCCCCCAAGGGACTTATCAACTTAGTTGGAACTGGCTGAATTAAATTCACTCTTTTAATTCTTAATAGTTGTGCATTTCTTTCCCCATCTCTTCTTGTGTCATTAGCAGCTACGGCCCATATCAAAGGCTAGTAAAGAAATGTGTTTGCCTGATTCCTCTGAAGCGAGGCTGGACTAGAAAAAGGTATTTTAGTCAGCAAAGCTTGCTGCGAGGCACAGAAGATACACCGAACTGTATTTAGCTTTGCGAAGGCAAATGTTGTGGCATATGTACTTGTGCTCGCTGAAAGCCAAAGATTTCCCTGTTTTCGCTCTCGCTGCTGTCTGTGTTCCTTGTCGAAGCCTCGCAGATTTGTACCCAGGCTACGAATTGCGAAGCTGCCAGACACGGATGAAACGACTGAGACCGAGTGGAGGGAAATCTCCACACGAAGGCCGCCCGGGGAGACCCTTGGGACCATCCCAAGTGGGTGCCTGGCGCCCGGCACCCCAAGATGAGCTTCATGCCGGCATCGCTGCCCCCGGCAGGGTCCTGGGGGTGCCGGGGGGTGCCTGGGGGTCTCCGGGGTGCCGTGTTCCTCCCGCCGGCACGTCCAGGAGGGGTCGTTTGCCCCGTGTAAATTCACTCCTGCGATTTATAAGAGGAGATCCCTTCCTGTCCCGGGCTGCGAGCTGTCAGACGCTGAGAGCCGGCGGGTACCGGGCACGGCTGCCTTCAGCCCGGGGGCCGTAGCGCGGCTTTGTT